>JAQJVK010000541.1:0-19359 GCA_035578135.1 Flexamia atlantica | reverse complement strand
CGCACATCTCAATGCGACTACTTTAATCAGCCATATTTCCAAAACCTAAGTTTTTACGGTAACTTGGGTGGTATAATACAGAAGTTCTGGTCCTATTCTATCACCCTATGTGTACGTCATGTATCCACAATTCCGTATTTATTTTTATATTTCATGTCAAACTTAGACAAATCGTTGTCCGCACATCGCATAGCGACTAATTTAATCACCCATTTTTCCAAAACCTAAGTTTTTAAGGTAACTTGGGGTGGTATAATACTAAATTTCACACCTATTCTATCATCCTATGTGTACGTCATGTTGGCACACTTCAGTATTTATTTTTATTTTTCATGTCATACTTTGACAAATCGCTGTCCGCACATCTCAATGCGACTACTTTAATCAGCCATATTTCCGAAACCGAAGTTTTTTACGGTAACTTAGGTGGTATAATACAGAATTTCTGGTCCTATTTCATCACCCTACGTGTACGTCATGCTGACACACTGCCGTATTTATTTTATATTTTATGTCAAACCTAGGTGGATCACTGTCCACACAACCAAAGCGACTATTTTAATCACCCGCATTTCCAAAACCTAAGTTTTTTAAGGTAACTTGGGTGGTATAATACTAAATTTCAGGACCTATTCTATCATCCTATGTGTACGTCATGTTGGCACACTTCCGTATTTATTTTATTTTTCATGTCATACTTTGACAAATCTCTGTCCGCACATCTCAATGCGACTAATTTAATCACCCATATTTCCAAAACCTAAGTTTTTAAGGTAACTTGGGTGGTATAAATACTAAATTTCAGGACCTATTCTTTCATCCTATGTGTACGTCATGCTGACACACTTCCGTATTTATTTTATATTTTATGTCAAACTTAGGTTGATCGCTGTCCACACATCCAAAGCGACTATTTTAATCACCTGTATTTCCAAAACCTAAGTTTTTACGGTAACTTGGGTGGTATAATACAGAAGTTTCTGGTCCTATTCTATCACCCTATGTGTACGTCATTGTATCCACAATTCCGTATTTATTTTTATATTTCATGTCAAACTTAGACAAATCGTTGTCCGCACATCGCATAGCGACTAATTTAATCACCCATATTTCCAAAACCTAAGTTTTTTACGGTAACTTGGGTGGTATAGTACTAAAAGTTCAGGACCTATTCTTTCATCCTATGTGTACGTCATGCTGACACACTTCCGTATTTATTTTATATTTTATGTCAAACTTAGGTTGATCGCTGTCCACACATCCAAAGCGACTATTTTAATCACCCGTATTTCCAAAACCTAAGTTTTTTAAGGTAACTTGGGTGGTATAATACTAAATTTCACACCTATTCTATCATCCTATGTGTACGTCATGTTGGCACACTTCCGTATTTATTTTATTTTTCATGTCATAATTTGACAAATCGCTGTCCGCACATCTCAATGCGACTACTTTAATCAGCCATATTTCCAAAACCTAAGTTTTTACGGTAACTTGGGTGGTATAATACAGAAGTTCTGGTCCTATTCTATCACCCTATGTGTACGTCATGTATCCACAATTCCGTAATTTATTTTTATATTTTCATGTCAAACTTAGACAAATCGTTGTCCGCACATCGCATAGCGACTAATTTAATCACCCATATTTCCAAAACCTAAGTTTTTAAGGTAACTTGGGTGGTATAATACAGAAGTTCTGGTCCTATTCTATCACCCTATTAGTACGGTCATGTATCCACAATTCCGTATTTATTTTTATATTTCATGTCAAACTTAGACAAAATCGTTGTCCGCACATCGCATAGCGACTAATTTAATCACCCATATTTCCAAAACCTAAGTTTTTAAGGTAACTTGGGTGGTATAATACTAAATTTCACACCTATTCTATCATCCTATGTGTACGTCATGTTGGCACACTTCAGTATTTATTTTATTTTTCATGTCATACTTTGACAAATCGCTGTCCGCACATCTCAATGCGACTACTTTAATCAGCCATATTTCCAAAACCGAAGTTTTTACGGTAACTTGGGTGGTATAATACAGAAGTTCTGGTCCTATTTCATCACCCTACGTGTACGTCATGCTGACACACTGCCGTATTTATTTTTATATTTTATGTCAAACTTAGGTGGATCACTGTCCACACATCCAAAGCGACTATTTTAATCACCCGTATTTCCAAAACCTAAGTTTTTAAGGTAACTTGGGTGGTATAATACTAAATTTCAGCGACCTATTCTATCATCCTATGTGTACGTCATGTTGGCACACTTCCGTATTTATTTTATTTTTCATGTCTATACTTTGACAAATCTCTGTCCGCACATCTCAATGCGAGTAATTTAATCACCCATATTTCCAAAACCTAAGTTTTTTAAGGTAACTTGGGTGGTATAATGCTAAATTTCAGGACCTATTCTTTCATCCTATGTGTACGTCATGCTGACACACTTCCGTATTTATTTTATATTTTATGTCAAACTTAGGTTGATCGCTGTCCACACATCCAAAGCGACTATTTTAATCACCCGTATTTCCAAAACCTAAGTTTTTACGGTAACTTGGGTGGTATAATACAGAAGTTCTGGTCCTATTCTATCACCCTATGTGTACGTCATGTATCCACAATTCCGTATTTATTTTTATATTTCATGTCAAACTTAGACAAATCGTTGTCCGCACATCGCATAGCGACACTAATTTAATCACCCATATTTCCAAAACCTAAGTTTTTAAGGTAACTTGGGTGGTATAATACTAAATTTCAGGACCTATTCTTTCATCCTATGTGTACGTCATGCTGACACACTTCCGTATTTATTTTATATTTTATGTCAAACTTAGGTGGATCGCTGTCCACACATCCAAAGCGACTATTTTAATCACCCGTATTTCCAAAACCTAAGTTTTTACGGTAACTTGGATGGTATAATACAGAAGTTCTGGTCCTATTCTATCACCCTATGTGTACGTCATGTATCCACAATTCCGTATTTATTTTTATATTTCATGTCAAACTTAGACAAATCGTTGTCCGCACATCGCATAGCGACTAATTTAATCACCCATATTTCCAAAACCTAAGTTTTTTAAGGTAACTTGGGTGGTATAATACTAAATTTCAGGACCTATTCTATCATCCTATGTGTACGTCATGTTGGCACACTTCCGTATTTATTTTATTTTTCATGTCATACTTTGACAAATCGCTGTCCGCACATCTCAATGCGACTACTTTAATCAGCCATATTTCCAAAACCTAAGTTTTTACGGTAACTTGGGTGGTATAATACAGAAGTTCTGGTCCTTTTCTATCACCCTATGTGTACGTCATGTATCCACAATTCCGTATTTATTTTTATATTTCATGTCAAACTTCGACAAATCGTTGTCCGCACATCGCATAGCGACTAATTTAATCACCCATATTTCCAAAACCTAAGTTTTTACGGTAACTTGGGTGGTATAATACAGAAGTTCTGGTCCTATTCTATCACCCTATGTGTACGTCATGTATCCACAATTCCGTATTTATTTTTTATATTTCATGTCAAACTTAGACAAATCGTTGTCCGCACATCGCATAGCGACTAATTTAATCACCCATATTTCCAAAACCTAAGTTTTTACGGTAACTTGGGTGGTATAGTACTAAAGTTCTGGACCTATTCTATCATCCTATGTGTACGTCATGTTGGTCACACCTCCGTATTTTTTTATATTTCGTGTCAAACTTCGACAAATGTCTGTCCGCACACCTCAATGCGACTACTTTAATCAGCCATATTTCCAAAACCTAAGTTTTTAAGGTAACTTGGGTGGTATAATAGAGAAGTTCTGGTCCTATTCTATCACCCTACGTGTACGTCATGTATCCACAATTCCGTATTTATTTTTATATTTCATGTCAAACTTAGACAAATCGTTGTCCGCACATCGCATAGCGACTAATTTAATCACCCATATTTCCAGAACCTAAGTTTTTAAGGTAACTTGGGTGGTATAATACGAAATTTCAGGACCTATTCTATCATCCTATGTGCACGTCATGTTGGCACACTTCCGTATTTATTTTATTTTTCATGTCATAATTTGACAAATCGCTGTCCGCACATCTCAATGCGACTACTTTAATCAGCCATATTTCCAAAACCTAAGTTTTTACGGTAACTTGGGTGGTATAATACAGAAGTTCTGGTCCTATTCTATCACCCTATGTGTACGTCATGTATCCACAATTCCGTATTTATTTTTATATTTCATGTCAAACTTAGACAAATCGTTGTCCGCACTTCGCATAGCGACTAATTTAATCACCCATATTTCCAAAACCTAAGTTTTTAAGGTAACTTGGGTGGTATAATACTAAATTTCACACATATTCTATCATCCTATGTGTACGTCATGTTGGCACACTTCAGTATTTATTTTATTTTTCATGTCATACTTTGACAAATCGCTGTCCGCACATCTCAATGCGACTACTTTAATCAGCCATATTTCCAAAACCGAAGTTTTTACGGTAACTTGGGTGGTATAATACAGAAGTTCTGGTCCTATTTCATCACCCTACGTGTACGTCATGCTGACACACTGCCGTATTTATTTTATATTTTATGTCAAACTTAGGTGGATCACTGTCCACACATCCAAAGCGACTATTTTAATCACCCGTATTTCCAAAACCTAAGTTTTTAAGGTAACTTGGGTGGTATAATACTAAATTTCAGGACCTATTCTATCATCCTATGTGTACGTCATGTTGGCACACTTCCGTATTTATTTTATTTTTCATGTCATACTTTGACAAATCTCTGTCCGCACATCTCAATGCGACTAATTTAATCACCCATATTTCCAAAACCTAAGTTTTTAAGGTAACTTGGGTGGTATAATACTAAATTTCAGGACCTATTCTTTCATCCTATGTGTACGTCATGCTGACACACTTCCGTATTTATTTTATATTTTATGTCAAACTTAGGTTGATCGCTGTCCACACATCCAAAGCGACTATTTTAATCACCCGTATTTCCAAAACCTAAGTTTTTACGGTAACTTGGGTGGTATAATACAGAAGTTCTGGTCCTATTCTATCACCCTATGTGTACGTCATGTATCCACAATTCCGTATTTATTTTTATATTTCATGTCAAACTTAGACAAATCGTTGTCCGCACATCGCATAGCGACTAATTTAATCACCCATATTTCCAAAACCTAAGTTTTTAAGGTAACTTGGGTGGTATAATACTAAATTTCAGGACCTATTCTATCATCCTATGTGTACGTCATGTTGGCACACTTCCGTATTTATTTTATTTTTCATGTCATACTTTGACAAATCGCTGTCCGCACATCTCAATGCGACTACTTTAATCAGCCATATTTCCAAAACCTAAGTTTTTACGGTAACTTGGGTGGTATAATACAGAAGTTCTGGTCCTATTCTATCACCCTATGTGTACGTCATGTATCCACAATTCCGTATTTATTATTATATTTCATGTCATACTTAGACAAATCGTCCGCACATCGCATAGCGACTAATTTAATCACCCATATTTCCAAAACCTAAGTTTTTAAGGTAACTTGGGTGGTATAGTACTAAAGTTCTGGTCCTTATCTTTCATCCTACGTGTACGTCATGCTAACACACTGCCGTATTTATTTTATTTTTCATGTCATACTTTGACAAATCGCTGTCCGCACATCACAATGCGACTACTTTAATCAGCCATATTTCCAAAACCTAAGTTTTTACGGTAACTTGGGTGGTATAATACAGAAGTTCTGGTCCTATTCTATCACCCTATGTGTACGTCATGTATCCACAATTCCGTATTTATTTTTATATTTCATGTCAAACCTAGACAAATCGTTGTCCGCACATCGCATAGCGACTAATTTAATCACCCATATTTCCAAAAACTAAGTTTTTAAGGTAACTTGGGTGGTATAATACTAAATTTCAGGACCTATTCTATCATCCTATGTGTACGTCATGTTGGCACACTTCCGTATTTATTTTATTTTTCATGTCATACTTTGACAAATCGCTGTCCGCACATCTCAATGCGACTATTTTAATCAGCCATATTTCCAAAACCTAAGTTTTTACGGTAACTTGGGTGGTATAGTACTAAAGTTCTGGACCTATTCTATCATCCTATGTGTACGTCATGTTAGCACACTTCCGTATTTTTTTTATATTTCGTGTCAAACTTCGACAAATCTCTGTCCGCACATCTCAATGCGACTACTTTAATCAGCCATATTTCCAAAACCTAAGTTTTTACGGTAACTTGGGTGGTATAATACAGAAGTTCTGGTCCTATTCTATCACCCAACGTGTACGTCACATTGGCACACTTCCGTATTTATTTTATTTTTCATGTCATACTTTGACAAATCGCTGTCCGCCCATCGCAAAGCGACTACTTTAATCAGCCATATTTCCAAAACCCAAGTTTTTACGGTAACTTGGATGGTATAATACAGAAGTTCTGGTCCTATTCTATCACCCTATGTGTACGTCTTGTTGGCACACTCGCGTATTTATTTTATATTTCATGTCAAACTTAGGCGGATCGCTGTCCACACATCCAAAGCGACTATTTTAATTACCCATATTTCCAAAACCTAAGTTTTTCGGATAACCTGAGTGGTATAATACTCTAGTTCTGGTCCTATTCTATCACCCTATGTGTACGTCATGTATCCACAATTCCGTATTTATTTTTATATTTCATGTCAAACTTAGACAAATCGTTGTCCATACATCACATAGCGACTAATTTAATCACCCATATTTCCAAAGCCTAAGTATTTAAGGTAACTTGGGTTGTATAATACTAAATTTCAGGACCTATTCTATCATCCTATGTGTACGTCATGTTGGCACACTTCCGTATTTATTTTATTTCCATGTCATACTTTGAAAAATCGCTGTCCGCACATCTCAATGCGACTAATTTAATCAGCCATATTTCCAAAACCTAAGTTTTTACGGTAACTTGGGTGGTATAATACAGAAGTTCTGGTCCTATTTCATCACCCTACGTGTACGTCATGCTGACACACTGCCGTATTTATTTTATATTTTATGTCAAACTTAGGTGGATCACTGTCCACACATCCAATGCGACTACTTTAATCAGCCATATTTCCAAAACCTAAGTTTTTACGGTAACTTGGGTGGTATAATACAGAAGTTCTGGTCCTATTCTATCACCCTATGTGTACGTCATGTATCCACAATTCCAAATTTATTTTTATATTTCATGTCAAACTTAGACAAATCGTTGTCCGCACATCGCATAGCGACTAATTTAATCACCCATATTTCCAAAACCTAAGTTTTTAAGGTAACTTGGGTGGTATAATACTAAATTTCAGGACCTATTCTTTCATCCTATGTGTACGTCATGCTGACACACTTCCGTATTTATTTTATATTTTATGTCAAACTTAGGTGGATCGCTGTCCACACATCCAAAGCGACTATTTTAATAACCCGTATTTCCAAAACCTAAGTTTT
The DNA here is from genome assembly GCA_035578135.1 of Flexamia atlantica. NCBI lineage: Eukaryota > Metazoa > Arthropoda > Insecta > Hemiptera > Cicadellidae > Flexamia > Flexamia atlantica. The sequence continues at coordinate 11,811 of JAQJVK010000541.1, read as the reverse complement.
TACGGTAACTTGGGTGGTATAATACAGAAGTTCTGGTCCTATTCTATCACCCTATGTGTACGTCATGTATCCACAATTCCGTATTTATTTTTATATTTCATGTCAAACTTAGACAAATCGTTGTCCGCACATCGCATAGCGACTAATTTAATCACCCATATTTCCAAAACCTAAGTTTTTAAGGTAACTTGGGTGGTATAATACTAAATTTCAGGACCTATTCTATCATCCTATGTGTACGTCATGTTGGCACACTTCCGTATTTATTTTATTTTTCATGTCATACTTTGACAAATCGCTGTCCGCACATCTCAATGCGACTACTTTAATCAGCCATATTTCCAAAACCTAAGTTTTTACGGTAACTTGGGTGGTATAATACAGAAGTTCTGGTCCTATTCTATCACCCTATGTGTACGTCATGTATCCACAATTCCGTATTTATTTTTATATTTCATGTCAAACTTCGACAAATCGTTGTCCGCACATCGCATAGCGATTAATTTAATCACCCATATTTCCAAAACCTAAGTTTTTACGGTAACTTGGGTGGTATAATACAGAAGTTCTGGTCCTATTCTATCACCCTATGTGTACGTCATGTATCCACAATTCCGTATTTATTTTTATATTTCATGTCAAACCTAGACAAATCGTTGTCCGCACATCGCATAGCGACTAATTTAATCACCCATATTTCCAAAACCTAAGTTTTTACGGTAACTTGGGTGGTATAGTACTAAAGTTCTGGACCTATTCTATCATCCTATGTGTACGTCATGTTGGTCACACCTCCGTATTTTTTTATATTTCGTGTCAAACTTCGACAAATGTCTGTCCGCACACCTCAATGCGACTACTTTAATCAGCCATATTTCCAAAACCTAAGTTTTTAAGGTAACTTGGGTCGTATAATAGAGAAGTTCTGGTCCTATTCTATCACCCTATGTGTACGTCATGTATCCACAATTCCGTATACATTTTTATATTTCATGTCAAACTTAGACAAATCGTTGTCCCCACATCGCATAGCGACTAATTTAATCACCCATATTTCCAAAACCTAAGTTTTTAAGGTAACTTGGGTGGTATAATACTAAATTTCAGGACCTATTCTATCATCCTATGTGTACGTCATGTTGGCACACTTCCGTATTTATTTTATTTTTCTTGTCATACTTTGACAAATCGCTGTCCGCACATCTCAATGCGACTACTTTAATCAGCCATATTTCCAAAACCTAAGTTTTTACGGTAACTTGGGTGGTATAATACAGAAGTTCTGGTCCTATTCTATCACCCTACGTGTACGTCATGTATCCACAATTCCGTATTTATTTTTATATTTCATGTCAAACTTAGACAAATCGTTGTCCGCACATCGCATAGCGACTAATTTAATCACCCATATTTCCAGAACCTAAGTTTTTAAGGTAACTTGGGTGGTATAATACGAAATTTCAGGACCTATTCTATCATCCTATGTGCACGTCATGTTGGCACACTTCCGTATTTATTTTATTTTTCATGTCATAATTTGACAAATCGCTGTCCGTACATCTCAATGCGACTACTTTAATCAGCCATATTTCCAAAACCTAAGTTTTTACGGTAACTTGGGTGGTATAATACAGAAGTTCTGGTCCTATTCTATCACCCCTATGTGTACGTCATGTATCCACAATTCCGTATTTATTTTTATATTTCATGTCAAACTTAGACAAATCGTTGTCCGCACATCGCATAGCGACTAATTTAATCACCCATATTTCCAAAACCTAAGTTTTTAAGGTAACTTGGGTGGTATAATACTGAATTTCACACCTATTCTATCATCCTATGTGTACGTCATGTTGGCACACTTCAGTATTTATTTTATTTTTCATGTCATACTTTGACAAATCGCTGTCCGCACATCTCAATGCGACTAATTTAATCAGCCATATTTCCAAAACCGAAGTTTTTATGGTAACTTGGGTGGTATAATACAGAAGTTCTGGTCCTATTTCATCACCCTACGTGTACGTCATGCTGACACACTGCCGTATTTATTTTATATTTTATGTCAAACTTAGGTGGATCACTGTCCACACATCCAAAGCGACTATTTTAATCACCCGTATTTCCAAAACCTAAGTTTTTAAGGTAACTTGGGTGGTATAATACTAAATTTCAGGACCTATTCTATCATCCTATGTGTACGTCATGTTGGCACACTTCCGTATTTATTTTATTTTTCATGTCATACTTTGACAAATCTCTGTCCGCACATCTCAATGCGACTAATTTAATCACCCATATTTCCAAAACCTAAGTTTTTAAGCTAACTTGGGTGGTATAATCCTAAATTTCAGGACCTATTCTTTCATCCTATGTGTACGTCATGCTGACACACTTCCGTATTTATTTTATATTTTATGTCAAACTTAGGTTGATCGCTGTCCACACATCCAAAGCGACTATTTTAATCACCCGTATTTCCAAAACCTAAGATTTTACGGTAACTTGGGTGGTATAATACAGAAGTTCTGGTCCTATTCTATCACCCTATGTGTACGTCATGTATCCACAATTCCGTATTTATTTTTATATTTCATGTCAAACTTAGACAAATCGTTGTCCGCACATCGCATAGCGACTAATTTAATCACCCATATTTCCAAAACCTAAGTTTTTAAGGTAACTTGGGTGGTATAATACTAAATTTCAGGACCTATTCTATCATCCTATGTGTACGTCATGTTGGCACACTTCCGTATTTATTTTATTTTTCATGTCATACTTTGACAAATCGCTGGCCGCACATCTCAATGCGACTACTTTAATCAGCCATATTTCCAAAACCTAAGTTTTTACGGTAACTTGGGTGGTATAATATAGAAGTTCTGGTCCTATTCTATCACCCTATGTGTACGTTATGTATCCACAATTCCGTATTTATTTTTATATTTCATGTCAAACTTCGACAAATCGTTGTCCGCACATCTCATAGCGACTAATTTAATCACCCATATTTCCAAAACCTAAGTTTTTACGGTAACTTGGGTGGTATAATACAGAAGTCTAGGTCCTATTCTATCACCCTATGTGTACGTCATGTATCCACAATTCCGTATTTATTTTTATATTTCATGTCAAACTTAGACAAATCGTTGTCCGCACATCGCATAGCGACTAATTTAATCACCCATATTTCCAAAACCTAAGTTTTTACGGTAACTTGGGTGGTATAGTACTAAAGTTCTGGTCCTATTCTATCATCCTATGTGTACGTCATGTTGGTCACACTTCCGTATTTTTTTATATTTCGTGTCAAACTTCGACAAATGTCTGTCCGCACATCTCAATGCGACTACTTTAATCAGCCATATTTCCAAAACCTAAGTTTTTAAGGTAACTTAGGTGGTATAATACAGAAGTTCTGGTCCTATTCTATCACCCTATGTGTACGTCATGTATCCACAATTCCGTATTTATTTTTATATTTCATGTCAAACTTAGACAAATCGTTGTCCGCACATCGCATAGCGACTAATTTAATCACCCATATTTCCAAAACCTAAGTTTTTAAGGTAACTTGGGTGGTATAATACTAAATTTCAGGACCTATTCTATCATCCTATGTGTACGTCATGTTGGCACACTTCCGTATTTATTTTATTTTTCATGTCATACTTTGACAAATCGCTGTCCGCACATCTCAATGCGACTACTTTAATCAGCCATATTTCCAAAACCTAAGTTTTTACGGTAACTTGGGTGGTATAATACAGAAGTTCTGGTCCTATTCTATCACCCTACGTGTACGTCATGTATCCACAATTCCGTATTTATTTTTATATTTCATGTCAAACTTAGACAAATCGTTGTCCGCACATCGCATAGCGACTAATTTAATCACCCATATTTCCAAAACCTAAGTTTTTAAGGTAACTTGGGTGGTATAATACTAAATTTCAGGACCTATTCTATCATCCTATGTGTACGTCATGTTGGCACACTTCCGTATTTATTTTATTTTTTATGTCATACTTTGACAAATCGCTGTCCGCACATCTCAATGCGACTACTTTAATCAGCCATATTTCCAAAACCTAAGTTTTTACGGTAACTTGGGTGGTATAATACAGAAGTTCTGGTCCTATTCTATCACCCTACGTGTACGTCATGTTTGGAAACCTCCGTATTTATTATTATATTTCATGTCATACTTAGACAAATCGTTGTCCGCACATCGCATAGCGACTAATTTAATCACCCATATTTCCAAAACCTAAGTTTTTAAGGTAACTTGGGTGGTATAATACTAAATTTCACACCTATTCTATCATCCTATGTGTACGTCATGTTGGCACACTTCAGTATTTATTTTATTTTTCATGTCATACTTTGACAAATCGCTGTCCGCACATCTCAATGCGACTACTTTAATCAGCCATATTTCCAAAACCTAAGTTTTTACGGTAACTTGGGTGGTATAGTACAGAAGTTCTGGTCCTATTTCATCACCCTACGTGTACGTCATGCTGACACACTGCCGTATTTATTTTATATTTTATGTCAAACTTAGGTGGATCACTGTCCACACATCCAAAGCGACTATTTTAATCACCCGTATTTCCAAAACCTAAGTTTTTAAGGTAACTTGGGTGGTATAATACTAAATTTCAGGACCTATTCTATCATCCTATGTGTACGTCATGTTGGCACACTTCCGTATTTATTTTATTTTTCATGTCATACTTTGAAAAATCGCTGTCCGCACATCTCAATGCGACTACTTTAATCAGCCATATTTCCAAAACCTAAGTTTTTACGGTAACTTGGGTGGTATAATACAGAAGTTCTGGTCCTATTCTATCACCCTACGTGTACGTCATGTATCCACAATTCCGTATTTATTTTTATATTTCATGTCAAACTTAGACAAATCGTTGTCCGCACATCGCATAGCGACTAATTTAATCACCCATATTTCCAAAACCTAAGTTTTTAAGGTAACTTGGGTGGTATAATACTAAATTTCAGGACCTATTCTATCATCCTATGTGTACGTCATGTTGGCACACTTCCGTATTTATTTTATTTTTTATGTCATACTTTGACAAATCGCTGTCCGCACATCTCAATGCGACTACTTTAATCAGCCATATTTCCAAAACCTAAGTTTTTACGGTAACTTGGGTGGTATAATACAGAAGTTCTGGTCCTATTCTATCACCCTACGTGTACGTCATGTTTGGAAACCTCCGTATTTATTATTATATTTCATGTCATACTTAGACAAATCGTTGTCCGCACATCGCATAGCGACTAATTTAATCACCCATATTTCCAAAACCTAAGTTTTTAAGGTAACTTGGGTGGTATAATACTAAATTTCACACCTATTCTATCATCCTATGTGTACGTCATGTTGGCACACTTCAGTATTTATTTTATTTTTCATGTCATACTTTGACAAATCGCTGTCCGCACATCTCAATGCGACTACTTTAATCAGCCATATTTCCAAAACCTAAGTTTTTACGGTAACTTGGGTGGTATAGTACAGAAGTTCTGGTCCTATTTCATCACCCTACGTGTACGTCATGCTGACACACTGCCGTATTTATTTTATATTTTATGTCAAACTTAGGTGGATCACTGTCCACACATCCAAAGCGACTATTTTAATCACCCGTATTTCCAAAACCTAAGTTTTTAAGGTAACTTGGGTGGTATAATACTAAATTTCAGGACCTATTCTATCATCCTATGTGTACGTCATGTTGGCACACTTCCGTATTTATTTTATTTTTCATGTCATACTTTGAAAAATCGCTGTCCGCACATCTCAATGCGACTACTTTAATCAGCCATATTTCCAAAACCTAAGTTTTTACGGTAACTTGGGTGGTATAATACAGAAGTTCTGGTCCTATTCTATCACCCTACGTGTACGTCATGTTTGCAAACCTCCGTATTTATTATTATATTTCATGTCATACTTAGACAAATCGTTGTCCGCACATCGCATAGCGACTAATTTAATCACCCATATTTCCAAAACCTAAGTTTTTAAGGTAACTTGGGTGGTATAATACAGAAGTTCTGGTCCTATTCTATCACCCTATGTGTACGTCATGTATCCACAATTCCGTATTTATTTTTATATTTCATGTCAAACTTAGACAAATCGTTGTCCGCACATCGCATAGCGACTAATTTAATCACCCATATTTCCAAAACCTAAGTTTTTAAGGTAACTTGGGTGGTATAATACTAAATTTCAGGACCTATTCTATCATCCTATGTGTACGTCATGTTAGCACACTTCCGTATTTATTTTATTTTTCATGTCATACTTTGACAAATCGCTGTCAGCATATCTCAATGCGACTACTTTAATCAGCCATATTTCCAAAACCTAAGTTTTTACGGTAACTTGGGTGGTATAATACAGAAGTTCTGGTCCTATTCTATCACCCTACGTGTACGTCATGTATCCACAATTCCGTATTTATTTTTATATTTCATGTCAAACTTAGACAAATCGTTGTCCGCACATCGCATAGCGACTAATTTAATCACCCATATTTCCAAAACCTAAGTTTTTAAGGTAACTTGGGTGGTATAATACTAAATTTCAGGACCTATTCTATCATCCTATGCGTACGTCATGTTGGCACACTTCCGTATTTATTTTATTTTTCATGTCATACTTTGACAAATCGCTGTCCGCACATCTCAATGCGACTACTTTAATCAGCCATATTTCCAAAACCTAAGTTTTTACGGTAACTTGGGTGGTATAATACAGAAGTTCTGGTCCTATTCTATCACCCTATGTGTACGTCATGTATCCACAATTCCGTATTTATTTTTATATTTCATGTCAAACTTAGACAAATCGTTGTCCGCACATCGCATAGCGACTAATTTAATCACCCATATTTCCAAAACCTAAGTTTTTAAGGTAACTTGGGTGGTATAATACTAAATTTCAGGACCTATTCTATCATCCTATGTGTATGTCATGTTGGCACACTTCCGTATTTATTTTATTTTTCATGTCATACTTTGACAAATCGCTGTCCGCACATCTCAATGCGACTACTTTAATCAGCCATATTTCCAAAACCTAAGTTTTTACGGTAACTTGGGTGGTATAATACAGAAGTTCTGGTCCTATTTCATCACCCTACGTGTACGTCATGCTGACACACTACCGTATTTATTTTATATTTTATGTCAAACTTAGGTGGATCACTGTCCACACATCCAAAGCGACTATTTTAATCACCCGTATTTCCAAAACCTAAGTTTTTAAGGTAACTTGGGTGGTATAGTACTAAAGTTTTGGACCTATTCTATCATCCTATGTGTACGTCATGTTGGCACACCTCCGTATTTTTTTTTATATTTCGTGTCAAACTTCGACAAATCTCTGTCCGCACATCTCAATGCGACTACTTTAATCAGCCATATTTCCAAAACCTAAGTTTTTACGGTAACTTGGGTGGTATAATACAGAATTTCTGGTCCTATTCTATCACCCTATATGTACGTAATGTTGGCACACCTCCGTATTTATTATTATATTTCATGTCATACTTAGACAAATCGTTGTCCGCACATCGCATAGCGACTAATTTAATCACCCATATATCCAAAACCTAAGATTTTAAGGTAACTTGGGTGGTATAGTACAGAAGTTCTGGTCCTATTCTATCACCCTATGTGTACGTCATGTATCCACAATTAAGTATTTATTTTTATATTTCATGTCAAACTTAGACAAATCGTTGTCCGCACATCGCATAGCGACTAATTTAATCACCCATATTTCCAAAACCTAAGTTTTTAAGGTAACTTGGGTGGTATAGTACTAAAGTTCTGGTCCTATTCTTTCATCCTATGTGTACGTAATGTTGGAACACTTCCGTATTTATTTTATTTTTCATGTCATACGTTGACAAATCGCTGTCCGCACATCTCAATGCGACTACTTTAATCAGCCATATTTCCAAAACCTAAGTTTTTACGGTAACTTGGGTGGTATAGTACTAAAGTTCTGGACCTATTCTATCATCCTATGTGTACGTAATGTTGGCACACCTCCGTATTTATTATTATATTTCATGTCATACTTAGACAAATCGTTGTCCGCACATCGCATAGCGACTAATTTAATCACCCGTATTTCCAAAACCTAAGTTTTTAAGGTAACTTGGGTGGTATAGTACTAAAGTTCTGGACCTATTCTATCACCCTATGTGTACGTCATGTATCCACAATTCCGTATTTATTTTTATATTTCATGTCAAACTTAGACAAATCGTTGTCCGCACATCGCATAGCGACTAATTTAATCACCCATATTTCCAAAACCTAAGTTTTTAAGGTAACTTGGGTGGTATAATACTAAATTTAAGGACCTATTCTATCATCCTATGTGTACGTCATGTTGGCACACCTCCGTATTTTTTTTATATTTCGTGTCAAACTTCGACAAATCTCTGTCCGCACATCTCAATGCGACTAATTTAATCACCCATATTTCCAAAACCTAAGTTTTTACGGTAACTTGGGTGGTATAATATAGAAGTTCTGGTCCTATTCTATCACCCTACGTGTACGTAATGTTGGCACACCTCCGTATTTATTATTGTATTTCATGTCATACTTAGACAAATCGTTGTCCGCACATCGCATAGCGACTAATTTAATCACCCATATTTCCAAAACCTAAGTTTTTACGGTAACTTGGGTGGTATAATACAGAAGTTCTGGTCCTATTCTATCACCCTCGTCATGTATCTACAATTCCGTATTTATTTTTATATTTCATGTCATACTTAGACAAATCTCTGTCCGCACATCTCAATGCGACTATTTTAATCACCCGTATTTCCAAAACCTAAGTTTTTACGGTAACTTGGGTGGTATAATACAGAGGTTCTGGTCCTATTCTATCACCCTACGTGTACGTAATGTTGGCACACCTCCGTATTTATTATTATATTTCATGTCATACTTAGACAAATCGTTGTCCTCACATCGCATAGCGACTAATTTAATCACCCATATTTCCAAAACCTAAGTTTTTAAGGTAACTTGGGTGGTATAGTACTAAAGGTCTGGTCCTATTCTTTCATCCTACGTGTACGTAATGTTGGCACACCTCCGTATTTATTTTTATATTTCATGTCAAACTTAGACAAATCGTTGTCCCCACATCGCATAGCGACTAATTTAATCACCCATATTTCCAAAACCTAAGTTTTTACGGTAACTTGGGTGGTATAGTACTAAAGTTCTGGACCTATTCTATCATCCTATGTGTACGTCATGTTGGCACACCTCCGTATTTTTTTATATTTCGTGTCAAACTTCGACAAATCGTTGTCCGCACATCGCATAGCGACTAATTTAATCACCCATATTTCCAAAACCTAAGTTTTTACGGTAACTTGGGTGGTATAATACAGAAGTTCTGGTCCTATTCTATCACCCTATGTGTACGTCATGTATCCACAATTCCGTATTTATTTTTATATTTCATGTCAAACTTAGACAAATCGCTGTCCGCACATCTCAATGCGACTACTTTAATCACCCATATTTCCAAAACCTAAGTTTTTAAGGTAACCTGTGTGGTATAGTACTAAAGTTCTGGACCTATTCTATCATCCTATGTGTACGTCATGTTGGCACACCTCCGTATTTTTTTTATATTTCGTTTTAAACTTCGACAAATCTCTGTCCGCACATCTCAATGCGACTACTTTAATCAGCCATATTTCCAAAACCTAAGTTTATACGGTAACTTGGGTGGTATAATACAGAAGTTCTGGTCCTATTTCATCACCCTACGTGTACGTCATGCTGACACACTGCCGTATTTATTTTATATTTTATGTCAAACTTAGGTGGATCACTGTCCACACATCCAAAGCGACCATTTTAATCACCCGTATTTCCAAAACCTAAGTTTTTACGGTAACTTGGGTGGTATAATACAGAAGTTCTGTTAAATTAGTCGCTATGCGATGTGCGGACAACGATTTGTCTAAGTTTGACATAAAATATAAAATAAATACGGCAGTGTGGATACATGACGTACACATAGGGTGATAGAATAAGACCAGAACTTCTGTATTATACCACCCAAGTTACCGTAAAAACTTAGGTTTTGGAAATATGAGTGATTAAATTAGTCGTTATGCGATTTTCGGACAACGATTTGTCTAAGTTTGACATGAAAAATAAAATAAATACGGAAATGTGCCAACATGACGTACACATAGGATGAAAGAATAGGTCCTGAAATTTAGTATTATACCACCCAAGTTACCTTAAAAACTTAGTTTTTGGAAATATGGGTGATTAAATTAGTCGCTATGTGATGTATGGACAACGATTTGTCTAAGTTTGACATGAAATATAAAAATAAATACGGAATTGTGGATACATGACGTACACATAGGGTGATAGAATAGGACCAGAACTATAGTATTATACCACTCAGGTTATCCGAAAAACTTAGGTTTTGGAAATATGGGTAATTAAAATAGTCGCTTTGGATGTGTGGACAGCGATCCGCCTAAGTTTGACATGAAATATAAAATAAATACGCGAGTGTGCCAACAAGACGTACACATAGGGTGATAGAATAGGACCAGAACTTCTGTATTATACCACCCAAGTTACCGTAAAAACTTTGGTTTGGAAATATGGGTGATTAAATTAGTCGCTATGCGATGTGCGGACAACGATTTGTCTAAGTATGACATGAAATATAATAATAAATACGGAGGTGTGCCAACATTACGTACACGTAGGGTGATAGAATAGGACCAGAAATTCTGTATTATACCACCCAAGTTACCGTAAAAACTTAGGTTTTGGAAATATGGCTGATTAAAGTAGTCGCATTGAGATGTGCGGACAGCGATTTGTCAAAGTATGACATGAAAAATAAAATAAATACGGAAGTGTGCCAACATTACGTACACATAGGATGAAAGAATAGGACCAGAACTTTAGTACTATACCACCCAAGTTACCTTAAAAACTTAGGTTTTGGAAATATGGGTGATTAAATTAGTCGCTATGCGATGTGCGGACAACGATTTGTCTGAGTATGACATGAAATATAATAATAAATACGGAGGTATGCCAACATTACGTACATATAGGGTGATAGAATAGGTCCAGAACTTTAGTATTATACCACCCAAGTTACCTTAAAAACTTAGGTTTTGGAAATATGGGTGATTAAATTAGTCGCTATGCGATGTGCGGACAACGATTTGTCTAAGTTTGACATGAAATATAAAAATAAATACGGAATTGTGGATACATGACGTACACGTAGGGTGATAGAATAGGACCAGAACTTCTGTATTATACCACCCAAGTTACCGTAAAAACTTAGGTTTTGGAAATATGGCTGATTAAAGTAGTCGCATTGAGATGTGCGGACAGCGATTTGTCAAAGTATGACATGAAAAATAAAATAAATACGGAAGTGTGCCAACATGACGTACACATAGGATGATAGAATAGGTCCTGAAATTTAGTACTATACCACCCAAGTTACCTTAAAAACTTAGGTTTTGGAAATATGGGTGATTAAATTAGTCGCTATGCGATGTGCGGACAACGATTTGTCTGGTAACTTGGGTGGTATAATACAGAAGTTCTGGTCCTATTCTATCACCCTATGTGTACGTCATGTATTTACAATTCCGTATTTATTTTTATATTTCATGTCAAACTTAGACAAATCGCTGTACGCACATCTCAATGCGACTACTTTAATCA
>JAQJVK010000540.1:0-19526 GCA_035578135.1 Flexamia atlantica | reverse complement strand
GCGACTGCCTCTTAATAGTCCAGTGAAAATAGGTTTTAATAAGGAAAAAAATGCAAGCAAAAATGTTTTTGCTGGAAAATGTGCACCAAGACGTCCTGAGTCAAAACGCAAGTTTTCTACTTCGGGTCAGGTGAGCTAACTCCGCCATCTTGGAAAATGGCGGCCATGTTTGAAATACTTTTATCGACATAAAATCCTCAAAAGTTATCCGATTTCGACAAAATTTGGTAGGGATGTGTAAAATTGGGTATTCTATTAGAAAACAATCGCTTACACTTTATTTTTTACTATTTTAATGGTTTTTTTTGCAACTTTTATGTAAAAAAAACATGTTTTTTTCGTTTTTCAAAAAAGTTATGAGATTAACAGTTACTATATGGATATTTCTGAAAAGTACGTAAAATTATGAACAATTTGATATATTTAACTTGTATTTTACTGTTTTTACTTTTTATATAATCAAAAAAATTAGATATTTTTATGCAATTTTTTAAAAAAGGCTAAAAAATTAAAATTATCCAAATTTAGTTTTTTTGTGGTAGAAAATGTTCATTTAGGGGTTCTGAGTCAAAACCCAAGTTTTCTACTTCCGGTCATGCGATCTAAATCCGCCATCTTGAAAAATGGCGGATATGTTTGATTTACTTAAATCATCATAAAATCCACAAAAGTCATCCGATTGTAATACAACTCGGTAGGGATGTGTATAACTATGGCCACTACGTAATACTAAAGGAATAACAAGCATATTTTATCATTTTATATGTTTTTTTATAATTTTTATAAAAAGAATTTGGTTTTTTTACATTTTTATTTCGAAATTAACACCAAACATAAAAACCATAGATTTTTTTGAAAAGTACATAAAATTACAAACAATTTGGTATATTCAACCTTTACTATGCTGTTTTTAGTTTTTGAATGACACAAAAAATATAAATTTTAAAGTGTCTTTTTCAAAAAAATTTAAAAAAATAAAAATTTTGCAAATAACGTTTATGTGGTAGAAAATATTCGCAAAGGGGTTCTGAGTCAAAACCCAAGTTTTCTACTTCCGGTCAGTTGAGCTAAATCCGCCATCTTGATAATATGTTTGATTTACTTAAATCATCATAAAATCCACAAAAGCCATCTGATTGTAATAAAATTCGGTAGGGATGTGTTTAACTATGGCCACTACGTAATACTAAAGGAATAACAAGCATATTATATCATTTTATATGTTTTTTTATAATTTTTATAAAAAAATTTGTTTTTTTTACTTTTTTATTTCGAAATTAACACCAAACATAAACACCATGGATTTTTTTGAAAAGTACATAAAATTACAAACAATTTGGTATATTCAACCTTTACTATGCTGTTTTTAGTTTTTGAATAACACAAAAAAATATAAATTTTAAAGTGTCTTCCTGTGACCTGTATATTGTGGCACCTAAAAACGGACATATTTGCTTATTTGAAAATTTAATAATTCATGACATAGGCTTTTAGGGTAATTTTTTGAAAACAATCACTGTGTTGTTTTGATTTTAAATTCCATGAAGTAAAAAATTTATACGTCAGACAAATATATTACCAGTAAATCAAGTGTATCGTGTATTTTATTTGAACCTTGGTGGTTTTGAAGTAATTTGTATAAAAGGTAATACACTTTTGTAATGTCTCATGATTTATAATATTATTTTTAAGTCACTATAAACCCTAATCAATACGACAAAAAAAAGCGCCATCACTACACATAACATAAAACTTTAATAAATAAATAAATACTTGTATTTCATTTTACAATTGGTCCATTAGCTTTACAATTATTTGCAAATCATTTAATTTATTTACACTAACAAGATCGGTGATAAATCAATACTTTTAATAAAATTAAATGAAAATAAGTTGCAATAAATATCTAGGCCTCGATCAAAAGGGACTACAATTTACACATGAACAACAAATTACTATACAACGATAAAGAACAAAATTAAACATAGACACATATTGAGATTTCATGTTCTTTGTCATTTTATATCTCTAAGCCTGTATCTTATGTTATTAATTTTAAGATGTCAGTTATTTATTATCAACTGGGTGTGTTGTTGTGTTGTGATCAAAAGATGTAAAAATTATATAAGTAAGAAAGATTATCAAAAAGTTTTGTTTAAGTTTTTGTTAAGTGTTTCTGAATTATGTAATCAGTTTTTGTAGATTCACACGGCACCTCTGATCATATTTTTTATCATAGTAACAGTTTTGCGGTTCAAATTATCTGATTAATTTATTAATGTAATATGAGTTTTGTTTTTACTGAAGTCAATAAATAAAATATTTGTTTAGTATTTGTAAATATTAAAAATTATTGATTTGGAATTTCCATCAGCTTTCCACTTAAAGCATTGCTTAATTTTGTGCCCTGATTGCTTACTATAGAGTTACAGTATGGTACTATTAGTTTTATTTAACTTAGCCCCTGATTTCTTACTTGACAAATTATCTTTCTGATCAGATTTGACTGCTAAAGCTTCACTAAAGTTTAGTACATTTCTGCCGTTTAAAGCTTTTTCATATGCACAAAGTTGAGTCGTCAGATCAACAAAGGTTCTCTGAGATTTCCCCATTAACATCCAACTAGACTTAAATGAGAATACTCCTCAGGTAACGTGTCTAATATGAGTTGTCAGATCATCAAATGTTCTCTGAGATTTCCCCATTAACATCCAACTAGACTTAAATGAGAAATACTCCTCAGGTAAAGTGTCTAATATCTTACAAATCAAAAATTATTCAGGTAAGTTACAACTAGTATTGCCCTCTTTGTCAATTTCTTGTTTAAGGCCATTCCACAAGTTTTTCAGTTTAGATAAATGGATAGAAATATCATCATTAGAATCTCTTATGTTGTACCTAAAGAATTCTAAACATAAATCATAAGCTTTATCCTCAGATACACCATCATACAGCCCATGTAACTCTAGCCAAACATCCCTGTCATTTGAGAAGCGCATAATTTTCTCAAGTGTTTCTTCCATAATATTAGATGTTATTACTATGAGTGCCTGACTATCAACTAAAGTAAATTTAGCAAAATCTAGCTCATACCTAGCTTTTTTCTCTTACTTACTTACTTACTTACTTGGTACTTTGTTTGTCATCCAGCTGGCCGCGCAGGCGGCGTTGGATCCGTCATTCATTGCTCCCGAAGGGACGCAATATCGGGAGATGTGATCATCTCCGGCTTGGCAATGTTGGGTTGTTTTGGATTGGGTTAATTGGGTTGGGTTAGGCTAGGTCTGCCCTCTGGTGGTTTGACAAAACAAGTAAAATTCTTCCAAGTTGTAAAATGATTGACTTATTAAAAAACTTTTAAGACCACTCTTAAACTTTAACAAATTGTTTTCTAATCTAATGGAAAGCGGAAGTTTTTGAAAATTATTTTGTCCTATATACAAAGGTTTTTTCTCAAAGAGAGCTAATTTATGTTGTATGGCAAAAGAGTTCTTAAATCTAGTGTTGTAACTATGGAGTTTATTTTGAGGTTCTAAATTGTTTGATTTAATATATGTTGCTATTTCTAGTATATACAAACTTGGCACCGTCAGAATACCCAAGGTTTGAAAATATTCCCTACAAGAGGTTCGAGGGTGTAGCTTAAAAATACTTCTGAGGGCCTTCTTCTGCCAAATCAAGATTCGATTTAAGTTTGTTTTAGTCGCACCCCAGAGGACAATAGAGTAGGAGATATAGGACCCGAGCAAGCAGTGGTAGATAGTTTTCAGAAGTTGAAGGTTTTGAAGATTTCTCAAACTGCGAAGGACAAAAATCCCCTTTGCAAGCTTGGATTCAATTTTTTCCAACTGCTCACTCCAGTCCAGGGCATCGTCCAATCTCACCCCCAGAAAATCAACTGATGTGGCAATCTCGAGTTCCTCATCCCCAATGAAGAGGTTGGGTACTCTTGCCAATATTGAATTCTTTTTTTGGTGTATCTGAATGCAGATAAAATTAGTTTTATCTGCATTCAGTCTGAGTTTGTTTTGTTCAAAGTATTGGGCCAGACAATTTATTTTGGTGAATGTTGATTCTTCCAAGTTGTCATAATTTCTGTGCTTGGTGACAACCGTTGTGTCATCAGCAAACACAAAAATGTTGTTTTCTGGGATTGCCTTGTCATGTCGTTAATGTAAGCTATAAAAAGAACAGGGCCCATAATTGATCCCTGCGGAACACCGCTTAGGATCAATTTTTTAGCTGACTGGACGGACATTACTTTAGATTCTGTTTCCCAATCAATTTCGGTCACTTGTGATCTGTCGCTCATGTAGGATACTATCCACGAAAGAGCCGATCCTTTAATTCCTAGTGCCGACAATTTTTGAAAAAGAATGGCCGCATCGACACAATCAAAGGCCTTGCTGAGATCTGCAAACGTACCGATTACAGTCTCCCCGGCCTCCATCGCATCAATGCAGTCATTCACAAAATCAATTAATGCCAATTTGGTTGATTTTGATTTCCTGAAACCATATTGCCTCCCATTTAGAAGGTTGTTACCCTCCAAATAGGAGACAAGTTGGTCACAGACAGCTTTCTCTATAAATTTTGAAACTGTAGGCAACAGTGATATCGGTCGATAATTGCCCGTCTCCAACTCATCCCCCTTTTTAAAGACAGGCCTAACCTTGGCAATTTTGCAGCCCTCGGGAAAAACCCCCTTCAGGATGGAGACATTTATCAAGTGTAAAAGCGGCTTTATTATTTCCTGTTGACAGGCCTTAAAAACTTTCATATTGAGACCATCTATCCCAGTTGATGTTTTTGGTTTAACTTAGAAAAAAGTTTTGCCAGTGTTTTTTCATCTATAGGTCCAAAATACTCTAATTCTATATTTACTTCACTATCATTATCTGTAATAGGCATCAATTTAATTACTTAATTAATTAAATTGCTAGTGACTTGAAGGGGCTAAAAGCCCCTAATATGGGAAAATTCAAACAGTCCTTATTTATTATAGTACAAAATACCTTCATAGCAAACTGAATCTACCTTATATTTATATCTAGCCAACCACATGGTTTTTCAATCAAGTATGAGCATCACATGTTTTGTGTAAACAAAGCAGACGTTTTTAGATCCCAATGCTTTTTAAATAGCAGATATTTTACGTTATTTCTCGATTTCTGGTTAGTTTCAAGCAATTTCAGTATTTTTCCCGCTATCACGGAATAGAGACCTTAAATTTGAGCCCTCTCCCATCTTTCTACGTCTTGCCAGACGCCCACAATTTTGACGCAAAGAATCGCCTTACGAAATTAAATATATGATTAAATATATTTAATTTAATATATTAAATATAATTAAACGAAATTAAATACGAAATTAAATTTAATTTCGTAAGGCGATTCTTTGCGTCAAAATTGTGGACGTCAGGCAAGTCGTAGAAAGATGGGAGAGGGCTCAAATTAAAGGTCTCTGTTCCGTGCTGGCGGGAAAAATAATGAAATTGATCGAAATTCACTATAAAACGAGAAATAACGCAAAATATCTGCCATTTAAAAAGGCATTGGTATCTGAAAACGTCTGCTTTGTTTACATAAACCATGTGATGCTGATACTTGATTGAAAACCATGTGGTAGGCTAGATCAATATAAGGTAGATTCAGTTTGCTATAAAGGTATTTTTGTACTATAATAAAGAAGGATGGTTTGCATATTCCCTCATTAGGGGCTTTTAGCCCCGTCAAGCCACCATTTACAGTTAAATTTATTAACTAGAAGCGGTCAGGACGAAGTAGAATATCTTAGACAATGCACTTCGTTTGTTTGCAGTGAAATCATGTGTTTCTGTTTAACTTGGAATGCCTTTTTTACTATCCCAAAAATAAACAAATGTATAAAAAATTCGAATATTGTTTACTTTGTTTGAACATAACCTCAACATTTGACAGGTAGAATTGCGTGATTAAGTTAGAAAGAAGTTTGAGACCATGACAAGTGAGAATACTCAATTAAGGAAGAAAGTAAAAGACTAGAGAAACACTTCTAGGACCTCGAACAATATTCAAGGGTAAACTGTTCGGAGGTAAATGGAATACCTGAAGATAAAACCACCAATCCGATTGAGTTTATTAAAAGTTGGTACTGCATTGGCAGTTGAAATACAGGATGAAGCAATTGATGCTTGCCAATACTTGGGTGCTAAAAGTGAAGACAGGAGCAGAGGAATAATCGTTAAATTTGCGGATAAATTCAACCTAATTTTGAACATCGTAATCATCAAAATATGAATTCTTAGCAAGCTATTTATTTTATCGTGGTTGAAGTAAAAAAGAACATAAATATAAAATTTATTCTACAATCATTGCCAAAACAGGATAAATTATCCTGGCTTCTGAAATCATCAATTGAGTTTCGGCCCTCTTAACTACCTCGTGACTTAATTAATCAAATCACTTCAAAACCACCAAGGTTCAAATAAAATACATGAAACACTTGATTTACTGGTAATATATTTGTCTTACATATACATTTTTTACTCCATGGAATTTAAAACCAAAACAACACAGTGATTGTTTTCAAAAAATTACCCTAAAAGCCTATGTCATGAATTATTAAATTTTCAAATAAGCAAATATGTCCATTTTTAGGTGCCACAATGTACAGGTCACAATGAACCATCCAAGCCCCATTTATTTTATTTTTTGTGTTATTTGAAAACTAAAAACAGCATAGTAAAGGTTGAATATACCAAATTGTTTGTAATTTTATGTACTTTTCAAAAAAATCCATGGTGTTTATGTTTGGTGTTAATTTCGAAATAAAAAAGTAAAAAAAACAAATTTTTTTATAAAAATTATAAAAAAACATATAAAATGATATAATATGCTTGTTATTCCTTTAGTATTACGTAGTGGCCATAGTTAAACACATCCCTACCGAATTTCATTACAATCAGATGGCTTTTGTAGATTTTATGATGATTTAAGTAAATCAAACATATCCGCCATTTTTCAAGATGGCGGATTTAGCTCAACTGACCGGAAGTAGAAAACTTGGGTTTTGACTCAGAACCCCTTTGCGAATATTTTCTACCACATAAACGTTATTTGCAAAATTTTTATTTTTTTAAATTTTTTTGAAAAAGACACTTTAAAATTTATATTTTTTGTGTCATTCAAAAACTAAAAACAGCATAGTAAAGGTTGAATATACCAAATTGTTTGTAATTTTATGTACTTTTCAAAAAAATCTATGGTTTTTATATTGGTGTTAATTTCGAAATAAAAATGTAAAAAAAACAAATTTTTTTCATAAAAATTATAAAAAAACATAAAAAATTATAAAATATGCTTGTTATTCCTTTAGTATTACGTAGTGGCCATAGTTATACACATCCCTACCGAATTTTATTATAATTGGATGGCTTTTGTGGATCTTATGATGATTTAAGTAAATCAAACATATCCGCCATTTTTCAAGATGGCGGATTTAGCTCAACTGACCGGAAGTAGAAAACTTGGTTTTTGACTTAGAACCCCTTTGCGAATATTTTCTATCACATAAACGTTAGTTTGCCAAATTTTTATTTTTTAACATTTTTTTGAAAAAGACACTTTAAAATTTATATTTTTTTGTGTTATTCAAAAACTAAAAACAGCATAGTAAAGGTTAAATATACCAAATTGTTTGTAATTTTATATACTTTTCAAAAACATCCATGGTTTTTATGTTTGATGTTAATTTCGAAATAAAAATGTAAAAAAAACAAATTTTTTTCATAAAACTTATAAAAAACATATAAAATGATAAAATATGCTTGTTATTCCTTTAGTATTTCGTAGTGGCCATAGTTATACACATCCCTACCGAATTTTATTACAATCGGATGGCTTTTGTGGATTTTATGATGATTTAAGTAAATCAAACATATCCGCCATTTTTCAAGATGGCGGATTTAGCACAACTGACCGGAAGTAGAAAACTTGGTTTTTGACTTAAAACCCCTTTGCGAATATTTTCTACCACATAAACGTTAATTTGCAAAATTTTTATTTTTTAACATTTTTTTGAAAAAGACACTTTAAAATTTATATTTTTTGTGTTATTAAAAAACTAAAAACAGCATAGTAAAGGTTGAATATACCAAATTGTTTGTAATTTTATGTACTTTTCAAAAACATCCATGGTTTTTATGTTTGGTGTTAATTTCGAAATAAATATTGAAAAAACCAAATTTTTTTCATAAAAATTATAAAAAAAACATATAAAATGATAAAATATGCTTGTTATTCATTTAGTATTACGTAGTGGCCATTATACACATCCCTACCGAGTTGTATTACAATCGGATGACTTTTGTGGATTTTATGATGATTTAAGTAAATCAAACATATCCGCCATTTTTCAAGATGGCGGATTTAGCTCGCATGACCGGAAGTAGAAAACTTGGGTTTTGACTCAGAACCCCTAATTGAACATTTTTTACCACAAAAAATTAAATTTGGATAATTTTAATTTTTTAGCCTTTTTTAAAAAATTGCATAAAAATATATAATTTTTTTGATTATATAAAAAGTAAAAACAGTAAAATACAAGTTGAATATATCAAATTGTTCGTAATTTTACGTACTTTTCAGAAATATCCATATAGTAACTGGATATTTATGTCAAGCATAAAAATTACCTACAAATTTATGGACCTCATAACGTTTTTGAAAAACGAAAAAAACATGTTTTTTTTACATAAAAGTTGCAAAAAAACCACTAAAATAGTAAAAAATAAAGTGTAAGCGATTGTTTTCTAATAGAATACCCAATTTTACACATCCCAACCAAATTTTGTCGAAATCGGATAACTTTTGAGGATTTTATGTCGATAAAAGTATTTCAAACATGGCCGCCATTTTCCAAGATGGCGGAGTTAGCTCACCTGACCCGAAGTAGAAAACTTGGGTTTTGACTCAGGACGTCTTGGTGCACATTTTCCAGCAAAAACATTTTTGCTTGCATTTTTTTCCTTTTTAGTGTGTTTTTTCGCCTATTTTCACTGGACTATAAACGGACATTCATGGGCTACCAACAACAGATAAATGCCATTTTGAATTATGATTAAGAAATTCAATTGGAAATTCGGGCAAAACTGTAGAATCCGTCTCCGCGGGTAGAATCGAAGTTGAAAATCGTTATTTTTCTGTTTGGTATAAATAATGAGTTTCCTTTAAAAACATACGTTTCATTGTTTATAACGTGAAACATATTTGAAATAAACAACTTAGGTTACTGTTTTGGCAGTTTATTAAAATGTCGGTTTCCGATATGATCAAGAAATTATATTTGATTAGAGAATAAATGTTTATAATGATTTAGATTACAACGTAAGTCATCCTATATTTTGGGTTTTAAATGAATTTATTAACTAATGTACGTTTTGGCATTGAGTCGGGGTTTAAAATGAATCAATTTTTTCTTTAAAAAAATATTTTTTAATAACAAAAAAATGGGAAAATGTATTTTTAATCTTTGTGTAAAATAAATCAAAACAAATGTTAAGGGAAAAGATACAATAAATGTATCATATCTCGCTCTCTGGGTCGGCTTCACTTTTCTAAGCCATTGAAAGTCAACATCGGATTTCCTCTGCGAGTTATAGTCCTGTATACTTAACCCCAATCTGTTCCATTTCCTCCAGTTCCGTTACCTCGTTCAGCCTGAAGACTGTTTTTATAACAAACGTATTTTCCTTGAACAGTACTATGTATTGTCCGATACGTATTTTCCTGTAAATGTGGGCAGAAAATGTTCAGATAAGAGGTGGGAGAAACTTAATATTCCCATTCACACTAATGTTGAATGAGTATGTATAGGCCGATTTAAATTTTAAAGCCAAGTCCGTCCGTAAGACTAATTTTAATATTATTAGCATTGGGCTTATGGACGGCGTAGGGATTGTGTTATAATTCGAACTTTAGCATTATGAGTTGATGTTGTTTATTAGCTAAAAAGCCTCTTTACTGAATCCAAGGTTCAGTTCATAAAACTGAGGATTCTTACAAACTAAAGAGTTTTCCAATTATTGGAAAGACATCACTGTGTATTACTTCCAGGAAGTAATAGGATGAAATCCTGAATATTAAAGGACATTCAAAAGCATGGAAAAACAATTTATCACGTTTTTATTATATGGTGGTATTAAAATTTTAATTGTTTGGATTAGTCATTTCGTTTCCATTTCATTGACACGATTTGTTAATGCTTATAATTCCAACTACCTGAAATCTTTTGATGAATAGCGTTCATTAGCGTCTCTTATGAAGGCGATAGTTCTGAGAAAGGCTCTGAGCACCTAAAGCTTAGGAAAAAAGCCTTTAAATATTTCCCAAAGAGATTGCTTGAGCCCTGCAAAACTCTTTTATCTACAAGCTGATTTTGATGACTGTGATGAAAAGAAGGGGATTTTTTCTAAGATTCATGGAATAATTCCATGACTAGTTAATACAAATATATTTGTTGGAATAATTCTTTCGTCCTGCTATTCAATGTGCTCAATGGACTTAATGATTTCTATATAGTTTAAGGAGAAGTGGACTTTACAGAGTCGCAGTTACCTGCGGCTTTGTTCGTTATAAACCTCTGAAACATATAGTAGAAAACATAGAGTTCAAACTAACCCAACACGCAAAACATAATTTTTCTAACACTTCAAATTGTTTGACTACTTATTTGGGGAAATTCACAAGTTCGCTCTGATGGCCGAAATGGGTTCATTTATTATCTAGATCTATTATGATAGATTCAATGAGGACCGAACTATACATTGTTGACAACCAAGCTATTATAAAACTGAGGATTCTTACAAACTAAAGAGTTTTCCAATTATTGGAAAGACATCACTGTGTATTACTTCCAGGAAGTAATAGGATGAAATCCTGCATATAAAAGGACATTCAGAGGTATGGAAAAATAATTAATCACGTTTTTATTATATGGTGGTGTTAAAATTTTAATTTTTTGGATTAGTCATTTCGTTTCCATTTCATTGACACGCTTTTTGAATGCTTATAATTCCAACTACTTGAAAAGTTTTAATGAATAGCGTTCATTAGTGTCTCTTGTGAAGGCGATAATTCTTACAAAGAGATTGCTCGAGCCCTGCAAAACTCTTTTATCTACAAGCTGATTTTGATGACTGTGTTGAAAGGAAGGGGATTTCCTCTAAGAGTCATGGAATAATTCCATGACTAGTTAATAACAATATTTGAATCGTTTATTTCAGAAACAGCATAACCAAATTTTTTTTTAAACTTGACTTTTTAGTAATTTCAGTATCTAAAACATGATATACAATTTAAAATTGTTAAGTGAATCAAATATATTGCAATATATTTCGTGCTGTGCAACATAATTTGAAATTAAACTAAGGGATTAAATCAATCGAACCGAAATTCATAAATCGATAGGACTTAATAAATTAAACAAGCCTATCCTGACTGCGAATGAGGATTCATTAACTAGGATTAAGGACGTTTCAAAAAGCCACGTGGACCTCTATAAGCCCTAATAAAGACGAGCAGGTCTGAAAGGATTCAACACTGGTTCAAAGTCGAAACTAGAACTTAGGTCAATAACAGTTGATTACTTATTGAATAAGACAAAACTATTTAAATTGATTATACGTTTAATAAAACTTATTGCTGTTTTATTGCATTCTTATATAGAATTTAATATAAGTTTTATTTGAATTTCTTCACTTCATAAATTCTGTAAGAATGGTTATTATTTTCAAACTTAATTTAGCTTTAAAGGCAATTAATTCATCATTAGTTATCGTACTTTTACTCCGGCAGTTGAAGTTAAAGAAAGCTGGGCTGCCCGAAAATTTATATGTGAATAGAAAATAAATGTTTATAAAGGTTTAGATTACAACATTAGTCATCCTATAATATGGTTGTTAAATGAAATAATCAACTAATGTACGATTTGGCATTTAGCCGGGCTTTAAAATGAACCAATCTGCAAAATTCTTTAAAAATAATAATTTTAATAAAAAAATACTTAGATAATGTATTTTAAATCTTTATGTAAAATATGAAAAAATCTTTATGTAAAAGAAATCAAAACAAATGTTAGAGGAAAAGATACAATAAATGTATCAAATCTCGCTTGCTGGGTCGACTTCACTTTTCTAAGCCATTGAAAGTCAACATCGGATTTCCTCTGCGAGTTATAGTCCTGTATACTTAACCCCAATCTGTTCCATTTCCTCCAGTTCCGTTACCTCGTTCAGCCTGAAGGCTGTTTTTATAACAAACGTATTTTCCTTGAACAGTACTGTCTGGCGATATGTATTTTCCTGTAAATGTGGGCAGAAAATGTTCAGGTAAGAGGTGGGAGAAACTCAATTTTCCCATTCAGTCGAATATTGAATGAATGATTATAGGCCGATTCAAATTTTAAAGCCCAGTCCGTCCGTAAGACTAATTTTAATATTATTAGCATTGGGCTTATGGACGGCGCGGGCCTTGTGTTTTGATTCGAACTTTAGCATTATGAGTTGATGTTGTTTATTAGCAAAAAAGCGTCTTTACTGAATCCAAGGTTCAGTTCATAAAACTGAGGATTCTTACAAACTAAAGAGTTTTCCAATTATTGGAAAGACATCACTGTGTATTACTTCCAGGAAGTAATAGGATGAAATCCTGAATATTAAAGGACATTCAAAAGCATGGAAAAACAATTTATCACGTTTTTATTATATGGTGGTATTAAAATTTTAATTGTTTGGATTAGTCATTTCGTTTCCATTTCATTGACACGATTTGTTAATGCTTATAATTCCAACTACCTGAAATCTTTTGATGAATAGCGTTCATTAGCGTCTCTTATGAAGGCGATAGTTCTGAGAAAGGCTCTGAGCACCTAAAGCTTAGGAAAAAAGCCTTTAAATATTTCCCAAAGAGATTGCTTGAGCCCTGCAAAACTCTTTTATCTACAAGCTGATTTTGATGACTGTGATGAAAAGAAGGGGATTTTTTCTAAGATTCATGGAATAATTCCATGACTAGTTAATACAAATATATTTGTTGGAATAATTCTTTCGTCCTGCTATTCAATGTGCTCAATGGACTTAATGATTTCTATATAGTTTAAGGAGAAGTGGACTTTACAGAGTCGCAGTTACCTGCGGCTTTGTTCGTTATAAACCTCTGAAACATATAGTAGAAAACATAGGTAAGAGGTGGGAGAAACTTAATTTTCCCATTCAGTCGAATGTTGAATGAATGAGTATAGGCCGATTCAAATTTTAAAGCCCAGTCCGTCCGTAAGACTAATTTTAATATTATTAGCATTGGGCTTATGGACGGCGCGGGCCTTGTGTTTTGATTCGAACTTTAGCATTATGAGTTGATGTTGTTTATTAGCAAAAAAGCCTCTTTACTGAATCCAAGGTTCAGTTCATAAAACTGAGGATTCTTACAAACTAAAGAGTTTTCCAATTATTGGAAAGACATCACTGTGTATTACTTCCAGGAAGTAATAGGATGAAATCCTGAATATTAAAGGACATTCAAAAGCATGGAAAAACAATTTATCACGTTTTTATTATATGGTGGTATTAAAATTTTAATTGTTTGGATTAGTCATTTCGTTTCCATTTCATTGACACGATTTTTTAATGCTTATAATTCCAACTACCTGAAATCTTTTGATGAATAGCGTTCATTAGCGTCTCTTATGAAGGCGATAGTTCTGAGAAAGGCTCTGAGCACCTAAAGCTTAGGAAAAAAGCCTTTAAATATTTCCCAAAGAGATTGCTTGAGCCCTGCAAAACTCTTTTATCTACAAGCTGATTTTGATGACTGTGATGAAAAGAAGGGGATTTTTTCTAAGATTCATGGAATAATTCCATGACTAGTTAATACAAATATATTTGTTGGAATAATTCTTTCGTCCTGCTATTCAATGTGCTCAATGGACTTAATGATTTCTATATAGTTTAAGGAGAAGTGGACTTTACAGAGTCGTAGTTACCTGCGGCTTTGTTCGTTATAAACCTCTGAAACATATAGTAAAAAACATAGAGTTCAAACTAACCCAAAACGCAAAAAATAATTTTTCTAACACTTCAAATTGTTTGACTACTTATTTGGGGAAATTCACAAGTTCGCTCTGATGGCCGAAATGGGTGCTTTTATTATCTAGATCTATTATGATAGATTCAATGAGGACCGAACTATACATTGTTGACAACCAAGCTACTGTTGTTGCATAAGCGCAACTTCCCCTTAGTCAACTCTTTCAATCCCCACAGTCATAAAGAGTGCCCGAGCTACAAGGAGAATGAGATGTCTTTCCAGGGGTTAATTTCAGCCGGAGCACATCGGAGCGCAGCTCCGGTACTTTTTAGGAAACCGGAGCTCACCGGAGCGCGGTTTCTCAACTCACCGGTACGGCTCCGGGCCATTTTTCTGGTCACGTAATTTATTAATACTGTTTAAAAAGCGATTTTATAACAACTCTATCTAATTTGGGAATCATCTAAGTCAATTTAACAGCTCTATTTTTCTTTACATAGTTTCACGCAAGGTAATAGATGGTAGTTTTTTAACCTCCATTCTGGATACTGATCACTTTATAAACTCGCGATAGGCTTTAGCAAGTGATGGTGGAAGTTTACTATCTTCAATCAAAGGAAAATCCAATCCAGGCCAATACAAGCGTGTACTGGGTGCGTTCGGCATTACCGTACTAATTTCTACGTCGATCTTATATAAGGCCTTTTGCGGCAAATAGTTCGTCAAATGTTGGGACAAATCAGGTGAGCACTTGTTCGACAATAGTAAATTCCCACCATGAGTCGTGAGTGGCGCTAAACACACGTAGCGCTGGAGATCACAACCTTCACGACCACTATGGCACAAGTACACTCTTTCCGCGGCAGGGCAAACCTAGCTAGCGAAAGTGAACACGGCCTAATTGTTAAACTGCGGTCATAAACTTTGAAAAGGCATAAAATTTAATCGCAATAAAAAAAATTCCGGGGGAGGGCCCCTTGACTTCTGCTGGAGGGTCTGCTCTCGGCGGCCACTCGTTGTTCCGTAGCTCCGGTACTTTTTTCTTTACAAATTAAGCCCTGGGTCTTTCTCAGTATGATTAGCTCATTGTTTATTAAAATAATATTCCAGATGTTGTCTTGACGGCTATTTTGCTATTGGACCATATTTGGTTAATGTTTTAACTAATTTTTAAGTAACTTCTATGACGTTTCATTCGTAGAATAATCGTAATACCACATGAAACTGAATTAGCAAACTAAGACAATTTTTGCAATCCATGACTGTCTGCCTGGCTCTAGGTTTGTTAACCTCTCTAATTGTAGTAGGATGTTAAAGAATACTAAACAAAATCAGTAGCCTAAATTGTTTATTTAAAATAAGTTTCACATTAATAACAATAAATCATATGTTTTTAAAGGAAATATAAAATCACCATCACCAACAATGAATTTCGGATTCTAAAGTTTAGCCCAGATATCCGATTTCCACGTGATTAACCTGTTGTGTTAACTCTCAACGTCCGGTGTTGGAGCCAGTCGCCCCGGGCCCTCGGTCGTAAACACGGGACGTCGTCACTTCTGGGCGGCATCAAACTGGCATCAACACCTCCCCTATTACCTCTAATCCTTCCACAAAATAACGTTTTTGACAAAACAATTTTAAACACCTTTGTAAACTAAAACGTGTTTTCACCTATGTTTACGAAAGTAATAATACGGTTTTCATTCCAGTATCGAATGAAGTTTTAGAGATATTTTCTATTATTTCGACTTAAAAATCACATCCTAAATAACAGCTTTGATTTAATTTCTTAGTATCATTTATCTGTTGTCGCTAACCCATCAAGGTCCGGTTTAAAGGCAGTCGCTCCAAGTGAATGATCGTAAACCTCGGAAGGTCGTAACTTTTGGGTTGTCGTCAAACTGACAAATGATAACACTTACCTGGGCCTTTCTCGCAGCCGTTTATAACAGTTTTCAACCAAACCCTTTTTTTAAGCTCTTTGTCATCTCTAACAGTGAAGTTGCTTCTGCAAGAAACACAAACATCCATACCATTTGTAATGAAAATTGTTATATTAATCATGTATAAAATAACGATTCGAACCGATGGTTGTTTGACGTGTTGGTCAAATGTAATGAATTATTTATAAATTAATACAAATACAAAAATATAAAATATTTAGAGGCTTACTTTAAGTAAAACACTATTATGAAACACACTGGGTAAAACACAGGTTAGCACTGTCTGTAAAAATCAGTTGGCAACTTGTATGGACCTAAGTGTTTATCAGTTTTGGTTCTGATACTCAAACCGATAGTGCAAAGACAGCTTACTAATTAGCTACACATGTTTAGCAGTAAATGACAAGGCATATAACATATATAATGGTAATAACATATGTGTTAGGCATCGAAGTGGTTTTAACAATCAAATATTTCAAATACAATAATATAGTAAAAATATTATTTAAAATTGTTAAATGAATAAAATATATTGCAATATATCCGTAAATTAATGTTTTTGAAAAAAACTACTTTAAAATCCTTTATAACCCAAAACGTGTTTTCATCTATGTTTCGAAAGTAATAATACGATTTTCATTCCAGGATCAAATGAAGTTTAAGAGATATTTTCTATTATTTCGACTTAAAAATCACATCTTAAATAACAGCTATGATTCAATTTCTTAGTCATATTTATTAGTGCCATTTATCTGTTGTCGCCAACCCGTCAATGTCCGGTTTAAAGGCAGTCGCTCCAAGCGAATGATCGTAAACCATGGAAGGTCGTAACTTTTGGGTTGTCGTCAAACTGACAAATGATAACACTTACCTGGGCCTTTCTCACAGCCGTTTACAACAGTTTTCAACCAAACCCTTTTTTAGATCTTTGTCATCTATAACAGTGAATTTGCTTTTACAAGAAGTAAAGTTCATATTTCAAATTCATTAACTTTTTTTATATTTAGGTTATATCTTTATTCTGAGTAAATACATTATTATATCATGCCTCCAAGTTTAGCCCCCTGATCCTACCTTTTACGTGTTTGAATAGAAAACAAGGTAATTGACTTAAATATCCAATTACAATGAGAGCTTTTATACTAACAGAGTGGACAGGTCGTAAAGGCTGCTGTGCACGAGAACAATAGTGGCGCCAGTAGCAATGGCCACCAGTGACCGCCAGTGAATTCCCTTCTATTGTCCTCGTGTAACGGGTAACTGGACGCTTCTGGAGTTCTTCAACCCGGCTCCAACCTTTATATGTTATAGAAAAGCACGTCGACCCGACTCTGGTCCTTTCACCGGCCGCCATGACGGTACGGCAACCCGGCTCCAGCCACCCCTCTCACACATTCCACCTACACTACTCCCTCCCACCCCCTCCTTTCTCTTTTCTCTTCTCATAATCACCTCCCCTTTCCGTAAGAAGCCGTAGGTTCGCGCTGTCCATGTCCTCTCGATACACCCCTTAAAATAATTGGGGGCCGAGCTTTACTAAACGAAGGTGCGAGATGGCTTTAAAATGAATGGGACGAGCTTTGTAAAATGAATGCAACGCTTTGTTGAATAGTTGGGGACCGAGCTTGACTAAACGAACATATGCGAAAATGGCAGGAGCTTTTGTAAAATGAAGGCAACTTCCCTCGCTGCAGATTTTAAGAAATTAGGGCTGCACTAGACGATGGGATGGACAATATTAAAAGTTGTGGCCGTTTTTTATTACGAGAATCTATATTATTAAAAGAATTTCTGGGATTTTGTACAGAGCGTATCGACCTCTAGAAATTAAATTTTCTACACATAATTGGTATCAAATTAAAGTTATTACTATCTAAATGTGCTTAAAAATGATGGTTTGAAAAATATCCCGTGGAAAGCCTTGACACAGGAGGCTTTGAAAATGTCAGTGAAAGTCCTACTATCTGTGGATAACTTAAAGCCTCGTATGTACTATAAATTTGAACACTATAACATTATGCTATTTATTTTGTCAACGTCCAGTAGCTAGTGGCAGCCAGTAAAGTCAATCACGTTTGTTTTCAGTTGACGTTAGGCGGCTAGTAAAAGGTCACGTGACCTACTATCAGTGACTAGTATAGTGGCGTCCACTACTGAACGTGACTTTAAAGGTACTGACCACCAGTAGCTCACTGGACTACGAAGGGGAAGGTTGTTTGTTTGTGTCCTGGGGTGTTTTAATTATTTATTTGTAAAATTTACAAAATTATAAACTTACCAAATTTTGTAATTTGGTAATTTTGTAATATTATAAGGTGTCAGGTCCTTAATGTAATCAGGCAGATTGTAATATTGTAATCTATTGTAAAAATTGATGTATTTAATTTTTTGTATTGGATTATGTTTAATTTTTTTATAAATTTATAGTAAAAAGGGATAGATCATTATCCAAACTTTACTTTCTAAAGGTATTTTAAGGGTGTAAGTTATATTATTTAGAACAATAAACACCTCGATAATGTATATAATATTATTATTATTATGTATATATTATAACGTATATAATCATTATAAACCATTTTTTTCGGTAGATAAATTGATGTTATGTAATATAATAAACACACATAAAAATAAATCTGAACTCACCGTATTTTGAGGTTAACAGCTCTTACCGATTGCTGTAAAGTGCAGTCATCGGAACTCGTCGTAAGTCGTCGTAACTTTACGATCCGCTCACAGCCATCGAGTTACGCAGGTGATAAGGCTTGACAGTGGGAGTGTTGCTGTATGTGACACGGCTAGAACTCTTGGTGTCGTGCTTGACAAGGACCTCACCTTCTCTGACCATGTCACTCAGACCCAGCGTGCTTTAGGAAGACTGAGAGGTCTGTACAGGTATAGAGGTCTACTGCCAGAGGCCGCTAAGCTTCACCTCGTGCAGTCACTGATACTATCAGTATTTTACTACTGCTTCCCTGCATATGGTAAGTGCCTTTCAAAGGAAGACATGTGTAGTGTGCAGAGGCTTCAAAACTCTGCCATCCGTTTTGTTTTTTGCCTCAAGAAATTTGACCATGTTACCCCTTATCGTACAGCAGTAAATATGCTACCTATGGAGGCTGTATGCAGGCTGTTGACGTGCTGCATGACTCATAGGGTATTGAAGTCCCGTGAACCCGACTATCTTTGCGAGAGACTGTCCTTCCGTGGTGAGGTGTCTCAGCGGAGGACCCGTCACTATGGGAGGCTTCACTTTCCTGAAGTCAGCTTGGAATTGGGAAGGAGGAGTTTTTCCTACTTCGGCCCTGTATTGTATAACGGGCTCCCTAAAAGCCTAAAATACTTGTCTTGTGATAGTTTTAAGCTTCAACTGAAAGCCATGTGTCATGAAAATACTGATTTATTTAGTTAATTAGTTTTTAAGAGACAAAAGTTGTTCTGAAAAGCTGATGTATCAGAGAAACGCTGATACATCAGCTCATAATAAAGGCATTTTTATTTATTTATAAGCGGCATC
>JAQJVK010000054.1:1990987-2462027 GCA_035578135.1 Flexamia atlantica | reverse complement strand
CCGGTGCTGCAGGTACCTCCGATGGTAGTGGGGGTAGTGGTGGGGGTAATGGCAGGTGTTTGTTTAATCACTTTGAATTTAATCGTTGCCACAATAGACCGAGTCGATGTTGCAATTCTTCTAGTTTATCCAACCGGTTCTTTTGATATGTTTTGCAACTACATTTACAATAGCTGAAAGAATTACATTTTGTACAAGCTTTTCCGTCAACTTGATCTTCAGGTATTCTAAAACATTTTTCTTTGCAACAATAAGTTATAAGTGTTAGATTATTTCTTTTGGATGACATGTTGGTTGTAGCTTGTCTTAAACAGAACTGAGCCTCTCAACGTTAAAGTTTCGTATTTATGTAAAGTATTCGAATAAAACTATCGAATAAAATAATCGAATAATACTATCGAATAAAATAATCGAATAATACTATCGATTAAAAGTTCAAGGTCATCCGTTTAAGGTTTTAAAAAAATACAACATATCAGTATATAAAAACATATACTGATATGTTGTTTTTTATCTTTTTATTTAAAACATTTTTTTTTACAATGTTATTTTTGTGCGATGTGCAGAGTTAGTTCCGTAGAGTTGTTTCCGCTCATTCCGTGTGACACCAAATATAATGATCCTGGTTGAATTTCCCGCAGATCTTCATTTTGCAGCAACTGGACGAATCGTTTTGGAAGATATACTTGAAACTTTGGTTCATCACCCGGTGTATATGGTGCATCGGATAAAGATGCGACGACTGCGTCTCCATGCGTTGTATCAATTTTCTTCATTTCATGAACAATATAATGTTTCTGTTCTTTTAATTCTGAACATTTCTTGATAATTAGAGTATTTGATTTTGAATGCAAGTTGAATTGTTCAACTAAACATTGGAGAAACTGTTGTGATGCCATCCTTCACAGGAGATGTTGTCTGTTCGGAGTATGGAGTTAGACTGATACTCGGGGTGTGTTGCCTCTTCGTTTATATAACCTTCGGAACCCCCACTACATTCTTCCGTTTGTTGTTGTAAGTAAGCAGCCAAGTGATACGCGTTTTGTAATGCGCATTGAGATTGGTTGTGTTTCGGATTTATTGTAGAAACACAAATATTTCTAGCATCAAAGTGAAATGTTTTGTCCACTTTTATGTTTAAAACTTCTTTGTTTGTGTACTGTCGTATCCAATTCTTTTTTTCCAATCCTCTGGTATATATGTGTGTAAATTGTTTGCAAAAATGAAACATAATTTTGTGTACATTGTTGTACGGTAGGAAACCTTCATACCAATGGATATGATGAAAATTATTTGTTAGCCATCTGTTTGTTATTTTAGCTTTTGACTTTAGTTCATGGACAGAACACGGTGCTTCAAATAAAAACGGGTATGCTACTTGTGTAAGCAAATCCAAAATTACCAATTCTTTTATGATAAATCTATCATCGTTTCCGCGAAATGCTTGAAATTCAATTACACAAGGTTTTGCTGCCATTTCTTCATCCTGTCTGCTCATCATGGTGTCTGCTGATCAACTGTTTTCCACACCACGGTAGGTTAGATATATATATATAAACCAGGCCGTACAGTTGTAGGCGCGTTGGTGTATGTTTAACGTGGGCACCATCCCCAGTAGGCCTACCCCACGGTTTATTCTTTTGTTAAATTACATTGTAGTTTTAACCTAGCAAAGTTTCTTCTTCTGTATTATTGTTGTTGGTGGTTTCTTCTTCTGTACTGTTGTTGTTGTTGTTGGTTTCTTCTTCTGTAGCCTCCGTTGCAACTTCAATAAAAGGTTCAAAGTTTCTTAACTGCCTCCACATTTCCACTTCGTGAGGTATTCTATTAAAGATGGATGTATCTATTGGTCCGTATTGTAAAGTGCTTTCTGGTTGTTTTTCGCATGCATCTACCAGATATTCCTTAATAACAGAGCTTGAAAATACTAGTTGTTTCATATACCTGGTAATAGGTGATGTTGCATAGTTTAAAATGTAAAATTCTTCACGTGTTAGAAGAATTTTATTTTCAAATTGTGTCGAGTCTCTAATTCTTACTTGTTGTTGACCACGATGTTTAATAATGTCAATTTCATTGTCACAATCCAAAAGTCGAATGTTAGTTTTTCTTCCAAAGAAACTGTTGGCTAAATAACATTCAATAAGATGTAGATGTTTTAAAAAGGAATCCCAAGCATTTTCTGAAAATAAAACCATCTTTGTTCCATGGCTTAGTATTACTGCGGGAGAGTAGTCTAATGATTTTACCAATCCTATCGACACACTTTTACTCATGCAAGATGAAATAGGATAAAAGATGCGAAGGAAAACTTCAGTTAAAATGTTTCGTGGAATATTTTCTTCAAGTTTTCTTTTCTTTCTTACGTTTGTTTTATTATTTTCCAACTTTTTATTTTGTTTTCCAAACTTTAAAAAGTCATCAATTTCCTTTACAATATTTTCTTCAAAATGTTTATCATCATTTTCCAATAAAGGTGCTGTTTCGGAAACGTCTTGTACAACTGATAAAGAACTCATTTTGTTTATAATGCTGTAGACGATGTTACCCATACAACTGTAGACAGTAAACTAAACAATTTTCGTTCCCGCTCCTGCTTTTATAACCGAGTGGTGGGGGTATTTTTTTTTTTCCTTTTCATTTTACAAAACTGCTTTTACAATTCCTGTTAAAGGTGTATATGTAACAATTTTATCATGTAAAATTAAACAATAAGCAGATGTATCTTTGGGTACATTTTGTTCAAATTCCATTTCTATTTTTATATCTACACTGGAAGATTTTACAGATTCGTTTTGTTTTGAACAATCAACTACAACAATCGGATAGTTAGATTTAAATTGGTTTGGCGTTAATAAAGGTGTGTTTGTTTTTCCATAATATGAATTTTGGAATCTTGCGTACATATCGTACAAAACGCTAAACCTGTCTTTTGTAAAGTTTATGTTGAAGTTGTCGTATGGAAAGAATTGTGAGTTTAGAAACACCTTAAAATTTGTAAGTTTGCAATGATCAAATTCACCAGCATGTTTAGTTATTTCGTTTCTTCTTTTTGTTTGTAATCCAAATATTACATATCTTGCCTTTTCCAAATGAGTAGAAGTTTTTACAGTCCATGTATGACGTTGTGTTTCCGGTAAAACCGGATATTCATGAAACTCCCAACTTCTAAATGGTATTACGATATCACGATCTGATTTTAAAGTTCTTAATAATGAAATTCTATTCTGATCGTTTAACCGTACATGCGGTACTCTCCAAACAATTTTGTCTAATTGCATTTTCCATTCTAAAGTAGCTTCCGTTGTTCCATCAGTTGCTTGAATAATATCTTTGTCGTTTGATGATCTTAACAAAACTAATTCTTGTTTTACGTTTATTATTATTTTTCGGTAATCTTCGGCAAAGCCTAAAAGTAATCTTAAAGGAATGTAAAAGTCAAAATTGCCTGAAGTGTTTGGAGTGATTGTACTGGAATCGGGTGCTACCCATCCTGCGGCGGCCAGCATATTTTTTTCACTCGGTGTTAAAGATGCTAATCCTTTTAATGTACTTGTAATTCCCACCTTTTTTGTTGAATCTACTGTAACTCCGGAAATTTCATATCTTATTTCATCAAACAAATATGCCATGGGGTTATTTATGAACGGAACAGTACTTGCAGTGCTTCCATCTTTTTTTGTTACTCTTCCTTCGATATACAAATAACTTTCACATGGAAGTGTATAAATATCCTGTTGTTGTATGGGAATTCTAATTTCATCATTATTATTTAATTTTGATGAAGCGTAAGGGTTGTGCGTATGATATTCCTTTTCCCATAAGGTTTCGTCGAATGTCGGACCCTGCGCTATATCCAATATTTCCATTATTAATAAGTTTTAATCCAATTTCTTCTAGAAAACGAATGTTATCACTTGTTAATCCTTCTATAGCTGAAGTGCTACTGACTTGTTTACCAGTCAGCTCTTTCTTTTTAAATGATAACCCCATTGTTATACGGTTGATTTTATATGTATTCGTATAGTTATAGGTTCGTCTCTAAAATCAATATGATTTCCGTCTTGATCTAGTATGTTCACCACAATGTCTGAAATAAAACTGGTGTTTAACGGTAGGTACACCAAGTTTTGTGGCTTTTCCACAATTTTAAAACCCGGAGCGACCGTTGGATAGAATGTGTGCAATATATGAGTATTTTCACCATCTCTATAAGAACCATGTATAATATTACATGTAATATCTATACTGTTAACTTTCATTATTGTTACAGTTCTAGCACCTGAATGGTTAATATTAGGTTCTAAAATTTTTGTTGTTTTAGGAAATCCTAATAAACTACCAATTGAATGTTCTTTGCTAAAATCTATATAATATTTAGATTTAATTTCAGCTTTCATAGTATTGTTATTTCCTTTTATTGTTATATTATCTTTTCCCATATGATTTTGTATCGCTTCATTTATATCATCAATTTCATATGCTCCAGTGGGTAAACTAAATACTTGTATATCTGAATATTTGTTTGTATTTTTATCTTTTGTTTTGTAATAATGTATTTTGTCATTAACATTTTCAGTAACGTTGGGAATAGAATTATAAGTTGTTATATCTAATAATGCGGCTTCCCATAATTTATCTTTTTCCAAACGTAACGCAGGGAAAAGAACACTTCGCAAAGTAGATGAAGTTCCAGTTAATGATACTGTATAGGAAGACATCTTAAAGTTGACTAACACTTTTTGTTAAAAAATCTAAACATAAATGTCCACAGATTACCGTATCATCAGGTTGCTCTCTTTTATAATTGTATAGTACATTTTTAGCTGTTTTAAAGTAATATTGTAGTTCTTTTGGTGGTGGAAGATTACCAAAACTATCAAAGTAGTAAATAGTTGATCCTAGTTTCTTATAACATACCCAATGAGTGCCTGATCCTTTACTATTATCTAAATTTACTATTCCGGTTTCATTTTTCCATATTTTAACAGGTAATGCATCTTTCATAAACACTCCTCTAAAAAATGGAATTTTTAAACAAGAAACATAAGTAATTAATTCTTTATCTGTTAATTCTTTATTTGGAATTAGTAATTGTTTTTTTCTGTTTAATACACACGATACGGTCTTAGGTATAATCCTCCTCCTTTTTTTATCATTGACCATATTGTTTGTTTCTTTTTATTTTTACCTGCGGTGGATCGTCGTTTTCTTCTTATATTTCCTCCACGTTTCTTTGCAGGTTTTCTTCTTCTTTTTCCACCTCCTTTCTTCTTTCCACCTCCAAACATCGTTTTACCCTTCATTGCTGCTGATACCGCTAAAGCTGCTGCTTTTTCACCGATACTAGCGTCGCTGGATGTTACTCTTTGCCAAGCTTTTTCAGCAAGTGCTCTATCCGCTATTGATCTATTTTTAGTATCTGCAAACTTTGAATATGCTATATCGTGTTGTTTGCAGGCTTGATCAAGTTTATTTATTCCAAGATCTCCTCTAGCGAGTCTTTTTTTCAATTTTGTTCCAGGACCACAATATTGATAACCTCCTGGTAAATGTAGTTCTACAGGTAATAAATCGATAGCTTTATTAACTATAGCTCCAACCGGCTTAGTAATAAGAGAAAGTGCTGTTGATGCTATTCCTCTTCCTCTCTTTATAACGTGTCGATTATGACTGATGCGTTGAACTTTCAACATGGTCTTTTATAGTGAAAGGAAATGTCGATACTTGTTTATTTTATAAATGCTTTATAATGAATGATGCACTTATCCTTTGACATTGTTTATTTATAAGTATGTTTGTTTATGGGTAAAACATTTTTTTCCAGTTTTGTGGAAGGATTGTATCTTCTCCATCATCATCACCTTTAGAAGTTCTTAAAGTATCATTTTCCTTATTTAAAAAATATTTTTCCATAACATTCTTTTTAACCCAATTTAATTTTTGATCAGATTTTATGGGCTTTATTGTGTTATAAATATCATATAATACTACACTTAAGAGTCTTACAATGTAATTTACATTAACAGCATCAGTAAAATTAATAGGGTCTTTTAAGCTAGTCAATCGCAAGTCTTCACAAAAAAAAGACTGCTTATTTAAATCTTTTCTTAGAAAAAGATTATAGTATATGTGTCCCTTCTGATGCATTTGTGCTACTGTAACTACATCATTGTCTCTTATTCCTTCTGCAACATTGACTAGTGGTTTCCCTTTGCAATCAAAGGCTTGTCGGCCGCCTTCTTGTAATACAGGAACTTGTCCAATTGTTGCTACATCAGTTTCATCCGACCCTTTTTTAACATTAGTAATTATTTTTGCATCAGCATCCCATTTCTTATCTTTTAATTTCATTATTTGACTTATTGTTGCTGCATGTGATTTTGCAGTTCCTTCCTTAACGTTAGTTAACACTTTATTTTTGCAATCAATTGTATTAATATCATGCGTAATACAATGATCTGTAAGATATTGAAGGTTTACAGCATCTTTCATATCTTTAGGGTCTCCAATATCATGTATTACAAAGTTGTAAAAGGAAAATTTATCTGTTTTTTCAGGGATGACTGAATGTAAATACTTTTTTGTAACTGAATCTTGATCATTAATAGGATCTGCTATATTGGCTATTCTAAGATCTTTTGCATCATATACTTTATTATTACTCCTAGGATCATATCGTAAGGTTTGGTTTATGTACCACATTAAATATTCTTTATTTACCGAATCATTCTTATCTATTGGTTTTGGAAGATTTACAATTCTATAAAAATTAGCGTTATACACTTCATTTTGAAGCTTTAAGCTAGGTAATGTTTCACTTCTTAAAGTTTTAAAATTTACCGCATCATTTTCATCTTTTGGATCATTTACAAACTTTAAACGTTTGTTATTTATATCATAATCTCCATCGGATGTTAGTGGTAAACCACCTCTTTTTCCATAAGATCCTGATTTGCTTCCAGTTTCGGAATACCGTCCAAACTTATCCACACTCATGGTTATACTGAATATTTAATCAGTTATACTTGTATTATATATACTCATATTTTTTATGCAATTACTCCTCGATTTCGCAGTTCGCCGACCAAAGCTACCCATTCATTTTCTAAACCACTATGTCCGGCTTGTTTAGCTTCATATATCAACTTCATTCTGTCAACCAATTTGTTTATATCGTTGTAGTATATTATATTAGTATCATACAAGTTTTTTAATAATCCTTTTCCTGATAAACTTGATTGATTTGTTTTTCTTCTTTTATGTAAAATATTTATTTCAGCAGAAGATAATGATTTTCTTTTTATGGGTTCCCTTCTTTTTGGTGGGAAAAGTTTAGCAATAATAGTTTTATATTTTTCTGATGCATTTCTATGAACATTAAAATTTTTAGAATAATTTTTCTTATGCGCATTTGTATCCTCCAATATTTGTTTAAAAATGTTTAAATCCTTTTTAGTATATTTATTAGGTTTCGGCTTAAAAATAAGTTCAAACAATCCTTTTGTACCCTTGTATTGTTTATTATTTATAATAATATTGTCATGTTCGTCTACATCAAGTTTGCTATCTCCAATCATTAGCCCATTTTCTTCTATTCTAGCACCAAAAGTATGATATTTTCGAGTTGGTTGTGCAGAATGTAACATTTTTAATACAAATTGTCTTGCAAGCGGCCCTTTATACGCGATATCCGAGCCCAATTTGCTCAAGTTGGATGGATTAATAGGCTCTTCTTCTTCTTGTTGTTCTTCGCTTGTAGAAAGACCTTCTTTTTCTGTTAAAACATCCGTTTCTTCACCTAGTTCGCTTTCTTCTTCAGTTGTTTCTCCTTGTTGTGTAAAACTTGTATCACTTTCATATTCTTCTTTTTGTTCAAATTTTGAAATGGGTAAAATAGCATCTCCGGAAAAATTAAATGTTGAATGTTTAACATTTTGTCCTAATTGTTTTAATGGCTCAGTAATAGGTTTAAATGTTGATTCCAGAAATTTCTCTCTTTCACTTATTCCTAATCTTAACGCTCTGTTTTTATGTCTAATAGAATCACTAAGTGATTTTATTTCTTTTAATAGCTTTTCCTGATTAACCATGTTTACACCATGAAGACTTGTACGATAATGTTGTTAATTAATGTATTAAAACAAATTTATCAAAACCTATGCGGTAACGACCATCTGTTATAGCTTTATCTTTCATAATTACTAAAAATCCATATTTTTCCGCCCAAGCTTTTCCACAAAGCTCTTTGAATTTATCAAATGACATATCAGCATTTACATGATCGTTGTATATATGTTTTAGGTTTGTATCGTCTTGTTTGAATAAAACTAAAATATTTGCATTGTCTCTAATTAGTTGTTTTGGAATTTTGCTATATGTTTGTCCGATATATATGCTATCAATATTATTATGTCTTCCCATGGCAAAATAGTGTCTAATAGTATCATGATTTTCACTAGATACATCATCAAATACAAATACAGAATACGGCTTAGCCTGGTCTGGTTGCATAACACTGTCACTAGCATTAAATTTGTAATAGTTAACATCGGGCACATCAGTCAGGATCTTTTCCAACAATTGATACTTTGGTTGATGTAAGGACTTTGAAAAAATATATAGGTTATTAAATCGCAATCCTTTTGTGTTTGTAATTAAGTTAAACACAACGTTAGTTTTGCCACAGTTTGAAGGACCGCTGACTATACATCGTACAGTGTTTGGAAATAAACTGCCGTGTTTACCATTGTTGATTTTAACGTTATCTACGGTTAAATCATCAATGTTATTAATATTAAATTTATCTTTATGGTGAACAATCTCCATCTTATTCAAAGGCAGAAGAGTAAATAAGTTGATTTAAAACTAAATCAAATCTTTTATAGGTATCCACGAGTCTTCAGTTTTATCAAACCCCAACCAACGTACTTTAACTTGGTCTTTTTTCCTTTGCAACACCTTTTCAACAAGATAAACATCGCCTACTGTTGACTTTAACAATTCATGTCCGTAAAAACCGCCTTGTAACAAATTTCCTTTGTTATCTTTTAAAATATAAGTTTCCGGTACAGTAGGTTGTACTTTATACACTGTAAAAACTTCGTTTGTCCAATTGGGCAGGTATTTTTTAGTAAACACTCCTTTGTATTTACTAATTCGAACTTTATCATTAACATTAAATTTTCTTGGTTTTCTTTGTTCCGCTTTTGGCTGTGTATTCTTTTTAATTCGTTGTAAAACTAGTTTAGCGTTTTTCTTATTCACTTTGTTAGGTGCCATACCGATAGTTCTATGAAACTTGTTGTTGTAATCGCTTATTAATTTTGGTAAGATATCAACCCATACGTAAGAACCTCTTTTCGAAAACATTTTATACATTGCACCTTTTAAGGTTCTATTAAATCTTTCAATTATAGCTGCCTTTTTCTCAGAATTTGTGGAATAATGATTTATGTTATATTTTTTCATTAACAAGGCAAAATGTTTATTAAAAAATTCTTTCCCATCATCAGTTTGTAAATGTTTAATTTTATTTTTATCTCTTTTTATAGCTACTTCCATAGCTTTTGTTATGCTGTTACCAGTTTTGTCTTTTAATGGCAAAGCATCAGCAACTTTAGTAAAACAATTAATAATCGTAAGTATGTATTTGAATCCTTTATTTATTTTACTATGCGGTTGCATTTCAATTAAATCTGCTTGATATAAATCATTTATTCCTTTTACAACAGTATTTCGTCGTGGAAACTTTATTCTTGCAGGTTTATGAAGTTCATTAACAATCTTTTCCTTTAAGTCTGTCATGATGATTTTACTAACAAAGTCAAGTTAGTATTGAGTGTTTCTTTTTCTGCATCCGCTTTTATAGTTCAAGGTCATTTCAACATATTTTAAAAAAAGGGGAAATCACAGCGAGCATGCTGTGATTTCCCCTTTTTTTCTTTTTTTCTTTTTTCTTTTTTTATTTTTTTTTATTTTTTTCTTTTTTTCTTTTTTTCTTTTTCTTTTTACTCATTGATAGGATTGAGAGAGTAGTGGCCGAATGGTAGAGTGTGAATTTTGTCTGGAAGAATGTGTCGTTTGTCATCATTGGAGCAGAGTGCTTTTTTCACTTCTGTTACGCTGTACAGTTGATGGTTGAAACTTCTGATGGTGTTGAATTTTGCAGTTATAGTCGTTTCTTCAAATAAGCATTGCTTGTAGTGTTCAAAATTTACATTCTTCTTAAGATACAAACTTTTTACTCCCTTAGCTTTTTTAATAATATTGTTTTCTTCTTTATCCAATTGTAGTGAATACAATTTTGACATTAGTGCAATAAGTTCTTTCAGTAAAATTCCATTTGCTTCGTCTTTAAATTTTCCAAGTTTCTTTTTGTTCCGATCATTGTCATAATTTAAATGATCTTTTGGATAGTCACTAAAATCAAATTCATTTTTGTGAACAAATGTTCGAAGATCCAAATACATATCTTCAGTAAGAATCCAGTAGATGAAAGCGTCCGTGTCCATGTAGGCGATTCCGATGTTATCTCTACCGTAGAAGGCGACCATTTTGTTGTAGTGGAAATCGTACATGTGGGTTTTGGAAATATCCAAGATTGACATTCCAACGTACAACGGACGATCCATTTTCACGCTTGTCTTCTTCATAGATACTGCCACAAGGTTTTCATTGATGATAACGGATGTTTCAAAGTTTGGTTTTTGTACAAGTTTTTCTAGTTTTATAGGATCTGTAATTAATTTAACATTTTTGTGTTTTCTTTTGTTTTCCAATGTTTTTCCAAATATCGCATTATTCATTAATTTAAAAAAGTCCTTTTGAAATGTTGATGTTGCAGCTGCTCTTCTTCTGGTGTTTGAATCAATGTACGGTTTTAACCAGCAAGATTGGGAAAATTTTAAAACTCTATGAATTTTGGTTATACGTAAACCCAATTGGAGTGCTTGTTGAACAACCCAAAAGTGAGCTACGTATCTTTGTTTATTTTCAAGAGTCATCATTAATTTTGGATGTTTGCCAATTGGTGAAACTTCTGTTTTTGCAAGGAGCGGAAGATCGTAATGAAAATCATGCAAGTGTTCTGGATATTCAAAGTCACAGTCCAATATGTATCCGGTGTCTCCGTCTTTTGAAATTTGCGAAATATCACCAATAGAGTCTGGATTAACCCATTCAAAGTTTCCAAAAGGAAGTGGATTAGACATGGCCCATCCGTATAAATTGTTGGCATCGAAATATCCCAAGAACACTGATGGTTTTTCTTTATCGTAGTTTGGAAGATATTTGTTGTTAGCTTTAACATGTCTAGTAACACTT
Organism: Flexamia atlantica; assembly: GCA_035578135.1. Taxonomy (NCBI): domain Eukaryota; kingdom Metazoa; phylum Arthropoda; class Insecta; order Hemiptera; family Cicadellidae; genus Flexamia; species Flexamia atlantica. Next base: position 2,450,702 of record JAQJVK010000054.1, on the reverse strand, counting down.
TGGGTCAATCCACCTCTAACGCCCGATTCGATCATCAACACCATGTCAATATCTGTTAATAATTGAAGGTTGCACTTTGTTTCTTTTAGCATAGCTTGCCAAGCTAGTCCTGGAGAAGTATAAGAATGAAGAGGGTCTAATCCGTAAGCTTCAAAGCAGGTGTTTCTAAATTCTTCCATCACATCGCAGAGAAGGGTCACATCAAGTTTTACATAAAAGTCAGAATAATCTCCCAGAGTGTTCATTTCCAATTCGTCCCAAACTCTGCATGCGTGTTGATAGTCTTCAGGTGAAATGTCCAAATCGGTAAGTTTACTTTTGAAAGCTTCTGGTGGAGGAAGTGACGTTTCTTGAAATTTATGTAGTCCATCGATGTAATCATACGGGAAAACTCCTTTCCGAAGAACCAAATCCATTTTTTCTGCAGGTACAATTTTGCTTGTTTCTATTAAATTTTGTCTTCTTAAATTTTCAGAAAGTTTCATAAGACTGGAAGGCATAAATCGAAAAGAATCAACAAATCTAAGTTTAATTTTGCCCACCTTTTTTGAAAAGCTTATAAATTTTTCCATAGTTTGTGCTATAACGTCTATTTCACCGTTGTCTCTTGCTAATTCGGGAATGATAAAATGTCCATCGTATCCGCTAAGATTGTGAAAAACCACGGGAATAAAAGATGGTAGTTTGTAGTTGATGTTACATCCGTTGCAAGCTGCACCTCTGTAGGCTCCTGTCAGATGGTCATGGTCGCGAACTTTAACTTTAGTTTCTGTAAATTGATTGTTACACAAATAGCATGTTGTTGTCGAATCATAAAGATAAATTTCTTCCGGTGTCATAGGTGACATAGGAACCACATTGCTATACATTGCTTCCACTTTCCCAGCGATGTCGTATAAATCATCAACAAAGTATCGAGCTGCTTCTTCTCCACGATAAATCTTTGGTGTAGATGTCAAACCATATTCTTGAAGATGTTCTTCAGGCAGAGTGGATTTTACTATTAAACAGTAGCTGTTTGGTTTGTGAAGTTGATACTTTGTTCTGCTTGTAATTTCCTCTCCTTCTTCTTGTTCAAGTGGAAGCAATGAAGATTCAAAATCTGCATACACTACAACGGGAATTCTGTATTGTTGGATAACTTTATCAAATTTTACTTGTGATCTGCTAGGATGTGGTAATTTAATTCTTACTTCATAGTTTCCATTGCATAATTTTTGATGTTCCATCAACCATTCTGAACCACCTCTTCTTAATGGTTTGTTTACAAAACAAAAACATCTTTTACAAGTGGTTTTTTCTACTTTATGTTTTGATAACTGTTTGCAAACTAGAGCTTCGAAATCTTTAATATATACATAATGTGAAATATCACCTTTTGTTATTAATAATAAATCGGTATGATCTCTGCGTTCGGTGGGTGTTATACGTAAGGGATAGACATTGTTGGATGAATCTAAGCCAAAGATGTTTACAGATGCAAAAGGATTTTTCTTTTCAAATTTTGATATGTCTTGAATTGAAACAGGATAAGTCATGCCTTGAAAGTTATACATATATGAAACCTCATCGTATGCTCTACTCGGTCGTTCCACATGATCTTCTACATATTTTGCAAGCATTGCATACTTGAAACATTCAGCATTTTCATTTTGTACATTAACACAAGATTTGGTTACTCGAATCTTCCTTGGCAAAGCAATATAACTACTACCTCTCATTCCATATCCATGTTTATGAACTCTCACATCTAAGCTTGTTATACTTAACAAACTCCATCCAGAACCTCTTCCTTCATGTTCTTGTAATTTTGTTAAAAGTTCTTCAAAACAATCATCCACAATTGAGCTTATATCCGATGCAAACATGATGGTTTTGTTTTTAGTTAAAAATCCTCTTGGTGATGTTTCATTCTGAACATTTGTAAATACAGTATCTAATAATATTCCAAACTTTATAAAATTTAATCTTCTTAGTTCATTCTTCAATGTTTCTGTTACTAATGTTTTTGCTTTCAATATAAATTGTGCTAGTTGCAATTGAGCATTGTCAATCTTAAAATGAGTTACTACACTGCCTGGTAAAGCTCGGGCGTATAATTCCACATCCAAAGATGGTCCGGGTGCGTATTGAATAACACTTGGTCTTGAATTTAGTTGTTGTTGATGGGTAGCCAGCATTTGATCTAATTCTTCTAAATCTTCTTCTTCTGCATTGTTTCTTGTTTCGTTGTTATGGTACACTTCTTTGTGTATTTGTAGTAAGTTTTCATTTTCAAAAGATTCTTCACAACTGATGCAGTAATACATGACGTAGGTGTGCTCTCCACAAAAGTTGCAGTAATAATAAGAACCACTCTTAAACTACCCCTATTTATAGACTACCCCCCACCACTTTTTCTGTATTAAACACAAAAAGTGTTAATAACAGTTAAATTTCTTATATTTCAAAACTCCTAAGTGTCAAGGTCAAATAATGCAAGTTTAAAAAAACATCTAAGTGTCAAATAATGCAAATATTAAAAAAATCTAAGTGTCAAGGTCAAATAATGAAAGTTTTAGAAAAAATCTAAGTCTCAAGGTCAAATAATGGAAGTTTTAAAAAAATTCTAAGTCTCAAGGTCAAATAATGGAAGTTTTAAAAAAAATCTAAGTGCCAACGTCAAATAATTTAAGTTCAAAATAATACATATATTATGTGTCGTAAGTGTGATCATCATTGCTGTTGTTTAAATATGTTATTTCAAAATCGTTATCGCTTTCATCTTCCTCCATGTCCGATGCCGGAAACAAACGTCGCCGAACAAGAGCATGTATATATTGTACTGGATCATAGTTAATTGTTACAACATGTGTTAACGGTGTTTCTTCGCCTATTGCTACTGGTACTTCCAAAATATTTTCTTCATCACTTGTAGCATCAGACGTAGCATCGGATGTAGCATCGGATGTAGCATCGGATGTAGCATCAGATGTATCTTCTACTGGAATCAAACTATTTTCAAAAATACTTTCGTCATCCGTTAAGTCTTCTGGTTCAACTATTTTATATATTTTTTCACAAATTGTACATCCAAAAGGAAAATTGTTGTCTGTTGGAGGCATTATAAAAGAAACTTGATATTGTAAAATAAATGTTGAAGCAAATGTTTGAAAGTCCGAAAGTATTAATTATTAGGAAGTTTTACAAGTCCAATGTAAAGAAAGAAGTGTTGTTGCCTGTTTAAACAGTTGCAAAAGAATGATAGGTTTGAAAATTTTTCAAAGTCCTAAAATATTAAATATTGAGAAGTTTTAACACTTAAAATATTTACAAATCCAATGTAAAGTAAAGAAAGAAATGTTGTTGCCTGTTGGAACAATGGCAAAAGAATGATGGAAACCAAACCCGCAGTAAGGGTCCTGTGGTTTGGGAGGGGGTAAGCGAGGAGGGGGGATGACCTCAAGCCGAGTTGGGGTCCGGGATCTGCGCGTGTGGTTCGGCATCAGTTGCTCGCTAGACAGTGAGGTGGTAACATGTTCAGAAGGCGCCCTGAACATTTTATCATTTTTGCTGTTTGGTGAAAATATCTTGGTGTTATTTGTATAATAACATCTTGACGTAGGACTGATTAATTTTAAGGCATGGTAGTTGTTTGTGCTTGTAGATACCCTAGGGTTTGTAGTTTGTTTTTAATTTGCTGGTTTGGTAGTTAGTATTATTTTAAAATCTTTCTTTTACTTACAATATATTTCTGCCTGGAATGTTTAAATTTAAAGTAAAATTTTTGTTTTTAAGAATGTTATATGATATGTTTTTAATACCTTTCTATTCCAATTTCCTTTTTCCAACAAGCTTGTTGAGGGCATTCCCTCTCTTGTCTTGTACTCCTTTTTAGTTAGGGACACCTTTCAATTCCAATTTCCTTTCCTTTTTTCCTTCCATCTTTTGCATGGTAAAACCAATAATGGTAAAACCGGCTACCGCTTTTGTAGTGATTACGCTCACCAAAGCGGGTCACTTACAACCTCTATACGTGCTGGATGGGTAGTTCGCCTACCTCCGGAGTTTCGCTAGACCTCAGTTGTTCTGCGTCGCTAATGGCGAGACACTGGCTCCTTTAGTGTTAGGAAATAAAAAACATATTTGTATAACATTTTTTCCTAAATTTAATTAAACAACTTGCTATTTCAAAATAACATTTTTGTTTTAGCTTAGCGTTGTGCGCTTATGGTGAGGTGTGTGAGTTCGCTTACGTGATGATCACACTGTAATCATGATGTGCAGCGCTGGGCTGTCTAGCTATTTTTTTTAAACTAAATTTTATTTCTTTATTTTTTTATTTTTATTAATTCTTAAACTCTAGGCAGATTGTATTGTAAATTAGCTTTTCTTCTTTTAGGTTTCCGGGGGTGTACGGTTCTGTCAAACCGTACACCCCCATTTTCTTTTTAGTTATCGAATGACCTTGACCTACTTATTTTCAAGGTCAACAAAAAGACTTAGCGAAAATTTCTAAGTCTCAAGGTCATTTATATATAGGTAGATTTAGCTTTTCTTCTGTTAGGTTTCTGAGGTGTACGGTTCTGTAAAACCGTACACCTCCATTTTCTTTTTAATTATTGAATGACCTTGACCTATTTATTTTCAAGGTCAATAGCAGTTAGCGAAAATTTATAAGTGTAAAAAGTAGGTCAAGGTCACCAAAAAATACCCTATGAACGGGGGAATAGACCGCTAAGTAATTCTTTTAGAATTACAAAGTGGTCTATTCCCCCGCTCCTATTTTTTTTTTATTTCATTTTTACACTAACCTCTCAGTTTTAACAAAATGAGGTATTTGTTGTGCGCACTGCATAATGTTTGATTTACACAACACATCTTTTACCCTTTTTTAATAATATACGAACATTGTTCTTTTTAGGACTAGATTGTAAAAAGTAAAAAGTCATTTTGTTATCTCGCTTTTATAAGAAATTAACCCTCCATTGTAAATTTTTGAAAATAGGTCAAGGTCATTCAAAGATACCCTATGAGCGGGGGAATAGACCGCTAAGTAATTCTTTTGGAATTACAAAGTGGTCTATTCCCCCGCTCCATTTTTTTTTGTCTTTTTTTTTTGTCTTTTGTTTAATTTGACCATTTAACTTTATCAGATGGAGATTTTCTTACTAAATAATAATGAACATTACTGATATTTGGAATTTGAAGATTTACTGGTAATTTGAGCAAGTAGAGTTCATCACAACATCTAAGAACAACATCCCTGTTACTGATCTTTTTTACAAAAACATATTTGTGGTTTAATTTCAATCTGTTGATTTTAATTCTTTTATAGTTTTCAATTTTTTCTGGCAATTCACTTTTGGAAGGTTCAATTTTGACTTTTTTAGAAGGTTGAATTTTGACTTTTTCGGAAGGTTCACGTTTGTTATGCAAATTACACAATTTTTCACCTACACTACACAACTTCACACACCTTTCACCTTTGTTCGCTCCTTTTTTTAAAATATGAGCACATTGTTCTTTCTTAAAACAGGATTTTCTTAATTTTTGAAGTTTTTGAAGTTTTTCAGAAATTTTCTTAGGAGATTTTTTTGGTGAAGATTTTTTTGGAGAAGGAGATTTTTTCGGTGAAGATTTTTTTGGAGAAGGAGATTTTTGTTTCACAATAGAAACAACAGATGATGATGATGATGATGTTCTTGATGACGAGGAAGAAGACCTGGACGAAGACGAAGTGCCTGCCATAGCGCTGGATCCTAAGAAAGTAAAGATTACTCTGTTTACCCTGCCTTTATAACAGCTCCCCACCCATTTACCCCCTCTACTTTTCGACGTCAAAAAAATATTCATCCAAGCTTTCTAACACTGGCAAGGAAACAGTTTCAAAAGGTTGATACAAAATTTCATAAATGTCTTGGTTTAAATTATGCGAAGTTTGAAGATATTCTTCTATTTCCTGTACAAATTTCTGTTCGAATTGTTGGAATTCTTCTATATCCTGTAAAAATGTCTGTTCGGATTGTTCAAATTCTTGTTGTTCTAAGTTAAATGTTGGTGATTTCAAGTCTTCTTCCAATTTTTTAATGTAATCTATTGCATTTTGAACTATAGATTTTCTGTTAATTTTTTTTTGTTTTTGACTTTCCGGTACAACTAATTTTAATTTTTCAAAAGCTTTTCTTAATCTGTGTTGTCTTCTTTGTTCCCTTCGGTTTCTACTTAATCTTTGATCAATCGGGTATTTTTGGAAAGATTCCATAACGTTTTGTTGATTCAAAATGTAGCAAACTATTAATTCTATCCGCTCAATATATAGTGGAAACCCGGGGGAGGGGGAATCACCTTCGCCATCAAGGTGATTGGTACGTATTTAAAGCTTTGAGGTTTGCATAGCCAGACCATAACTATGAGCTCCTTGTACGAGTTGTGTTTGCAGCGTATCTGCTCAGACAACCCTATGCTTCGGCAAATTAGGGAGGTGTCAGAGCCGCTGCCGCAAATCTTGCAAGGCGAGCTCATTTATGAGCACAAAAAACGGTGTGTTTCTAAAACTAAAATTTGGTGGGAAATGCCAAATGCTGGCAAAAAAATATGCGGCCTATGTCACATGGTACGTTTTCATTAACTGAATTGTTTTTTCTATTTACAATATATTATTTTATTAATTTTCTTTAAATTAATATTTTTTTTTAGCGGCTTCCTGGTGCGAATCCGGATCAAGAACTGTACAGATACCTGAAACATGCATCTGAAAATGTAGGATACAAATTGAAGACGCCAATAACGCAAGAATATTGTCATCTTTGTGGTTGGTTTCCTCTGGAGCAATATGATATTAAATGTATGTGTTTATAAACACATATCAATAGAAGAAATTAAATAGGAGCGGGGAACAGAGCAGCTTGTGGTTTAACCACTTACTGCTCTGTTCCCCGTTCATAGGGTATGTTCAGATGACCTTGACCTAGTTATTTTGAAGGTTTATTGTAACTTAACAAAAATTTTCTAAGTCCATAACGAGGTCAAGGTCATTTAAATCTTAGCGGAAGAATGAAAAGAATAGCTACCAACATGCATTGTTGGTATCTATTCTTTTCTTTCCTCCTAGAAAACCCCCTTAGTCCGTGTCAACTTTGATGTAAAGTTTTGTACAAAATTGTACATAATAAAGGACCCATGATTCAAGTCCTTCGTAATCCATAGAATCCGAAGTGCAACAGATTTTTGTACCGTCTGCTTTAACAGCTTCAAGTACTCCACTGATGCAATTCAGATTGCTATGATACGTTTTTATGTACCATAGTACTCTTTTGGCTTCAACAAAGTTGTGCACAGCACCAAAGATCATGAGGGATTCCATGGCAAATATAACCACAAGACTGCAGCACACCTTATATATACTGTCGGTCCAAGGCGGCGGCCTCCTATGGCGACCTGGTTAACCCAATGGAGGGCGTTGTCCTTTGCCATCAAGGTGATTGGTACGTATTTAAGGCTGTGAGGTGAGCATAGTCAGCCCATAACAATGAGCTCCTTGTACGAGTTATGTTTGCAGCGGATCTGCTCAGACAACCCTATGCTTCGGCAAATTAGGGAGGTGTCAGAGCCGCTGCCGCAAATCTTGCAAAGCGAGCTCATTACTGAGCACAAGAAACGTTGTATATTTAAAACCAAAATTTGGTTTCAATTGGCAGATGGTGAGAAAATATGTGCCCTATGTGACTGGGTACGTTTTCATTAACAGTATTGTTCTTTTCTATTTACAATATATTATTTTATTAAATATCATTAAACTATTTTTTTTTTTTAGGCTCTTCCTTCAGCCGAAGAGGGAGAACCGTTGCATAGGCAAATGATATACCGATTTGGAATCATAGGATACAAACTGGAAACACCAAGACCGCAAGAATTGTGCCAGCTGTGTGGATTCTTCCCATTTGCTAAATATCAAGTTAAATGTATGTGTTTATAAACATATATTATATGTTTATAAAGACATATCAATAAAAGAAATTAAATAGGGACGGGGAACAGAGCAGTTTGTGGTTTAACCACTTACTGCTCTGTTCCCCGTTCATAGGGTATCTTCAGATGACCTTGACCCACTTTTTAAGAACTCTATGGTGGGGGGAAATGCATATATATAAACCGTGGATTAAGTAAAAGACAACATTTCCCTCATCAGCATGGAAACTTTCCGGATGTCTTACAATGTTCATTGCACTCCTGTACAACATGTTCATTTTATGTTAAATTTAATCCATTTTCTTCAAAATGTAATTTTTTTTGCAATTTCTGTTACTGGAGAAAGATGGGTAAATTTAACATTAGAAACTGTCATGGTTACAATCAACCCTTTAATAGATCCTAATTGGTTTTCAACAGTGGAATCATATATTGATACTATGGCTTTCGAACAAGGATATCATTATCTTTGGGTTGATGTTAGTTACATCAACTTTCAAAACGAAACAGATAATGATGATGGATATGATTCTGCCACATAAAAAATAGACATTAACGGAACTTCTTTCCCTGCCTTTTAGGAAAAAAGAGAGGAACAGTGTTAATTAATAACACTGTTCCTCTCTTTTTTCTGCTTAAAGTTAAATGACCTTGACCTAATTTTTATAGTTAAGAAATATACGAAGTAAAAAATAATAGAAAATGTACATTTTTTTTAAGTTTTTGCGTTATAACTTTTACACCGTTGGTTATATCGAAAAATGTTACTGGACCTTTTTTGTTTGTCTTTTAATTCCGCTTAATTTGACTACCCGCACGATGGATTTGGAGCATTTTTGTTATATCCACTGCCATCGTGTACGGCGACGCAGTTCTAAAGTTGAACGGCGACGAAATCAAGTAACCGGTTTTGCCGGAGGGGGGAGGGGGGTTTCCGCGGGGGAGGGGGGGGAGGGGGGGGGAGGGGGGAGGGGGGGGTGGTGGGAGGGGGGGGAGGGGGGGGAGGGGGGGCGGGGGGGAGGGGGGGGGAGGGGGGAGGGGGGGGAGGGGGGGAGGGGGGGGAGGGGGGGAGGGGGGAGGGGGGGAGGGGGGAAGGGGGAGGGGGGGAGGGGGGAGGGGGGGGGAGGGGGGGGAGGGGGGAGGGGGGGAGGGGGGGGGGTTTCGCGGGGGGAGGGGGGGGGATATAACAAAAAATGCTCCAAATCTATCGTGCGGGTAGTCAAATTAAGCGGAATTAAAAGACAAACAAAAAAGGTCCAGTAACATTTTTTGATTAAACCAACGGTATAAAAGTTATGACGCAAAAACTCAAAAATATTAATAACCAACGCGAAAACTAAACTCACCATCAACAGAAATTAAAACATTTACAAAAACCCAAATGTTAAAAATAATAATTATTTAATAAAAGATACAACACAAAACTAAAATCTTAGGTTATTTAAAACTTTAACAAAATATTTAAGTCTCAAAAGTAGAGTTTTAAAATCAATCAATATATAAGTCAAACAAGTAAGTCTTTTGAAATTAAAATATCTAAGTCTAAAAAATAGGTCATTTAAAATAATTCTAAGTCCGAAAGTAGAACAATCAAAACTAGGTCAAGGTCATTTAAAAATTATAAAAAAAAGGGGGGTGGGGAAGCGTGGGGTCCCTACCTTATTCTACTACTTTATTTCTATACTACTTTATTATAACTTATGCTACCCCTTAAATGCTATCATGCATGCGGTTACGGTGTGATCATCACGTAAGCGAACTCACACACCTCACCGCCCTATCATATCTTAACCCCTACCTAACGTTCCCCCTATTCTATCTTATACTATGTAATATTACAGTTACGGTGTGATCATCACGTAAGCGAACTCACACACCTCCCTATAATATTACACCTAACTTAATATTACAGTTACGGTGTGATCATCACGTAAGCGAACTCACACACCTCACCGTAATATTAACCCTGACAATTAAACCACGCAGGAAATGGAAAGGTAGGTGGATTGCCATTGCGACCGACTATTATAGGAGGGCGCCTCTCCCACAATAGCCGAACGCAGTGTGTGCTTGACATAAGCCATCCCACACACCATGGCGAACATTACGTTACAGCATAACCCTCCACGTAAGCGGACCAGTTACACCTTCACCGTAATGCCAAAGAGAAACGTTGCGCGCTTGCTTATATCAGCGAGCTCGAGACTCGACCTCGCTAGCGAGCCTTGACTAGTAGGTTAACGTGTCGCTCTGCCGGGGCCGGTAGCCTTGGCCGGGTCGCTAGCCACCGCTCTCACAACTTCGTCTGGCCTACTTGGACCTGGTCGCTAGCCTCAGCTTTCACTACCTTGACTACAAGGTTGTTGTGTCTGCTGCCTATAAGAACCCCATTCGCCCGCCTTGTGTTATTCTGCCACTCGCCACCATCGCTGTTACTATCCATTCCCACGTTTTTTAACCATTTTTCCTATTTCATTATATTATCCATTTTATTATTCTTTTTATATCAACATGAACTCCTCTGCATCTTCTTCATCTACCCCCATTCTCCTGAGTCTGCTGCAGAAACCTCTGCAGCAGAAACCAACTACAATTCCGGTATCTATTGACCTTTCTTCTATTTCAACTGATTTTCTTCAAAAAAAACAAACTTCTCCCGTCCTCTCCTCCTCCATTAACGAAATAATAGCTGATGCTCTTAATGAAGATCAACCCCAATTATTTCAGAATCCCACACCAGTTACAGAAACATCAACGCCGCAAATTGAAGACATTCCGATCGCTCCAATTTGTGACGATATTTTAACTGAAGACTGGATGGAGTTGTGCGGACTGCACCCTTCTTCTACCCCCCAACAAATTCAACCCGCACCAATAAAAGAAACCCCCACCCCCCAAACAATTCATCCCGCACCAGTAAAGAACATCAGGCTAAAGGAATTAAAGAAAAACAAAAAATATAACCTGTACAGAATTGAAGAAAACAAAATTTATATCTACAACGAGGAGAGGACGAAAATTTATATCCTCACAACTCCAAAAACCAAACCACCACTTGTCCCAACAGATCCAAAATTTTTACTAGTAACAGCGGAGGGTGGAAAATTGAGAATAAATATATTAAATTAAACCTTATATTCCTTCCCCTCCTCAATCAAAGTCCACCCTGGTGGCAAAATCGGCCCTTCTAAGGGCCACCTAAGACTTTCAAATTTAGGCTTAAGTTAGGGCCTCAACCCTTGGTGACTACAAGCGGTTCATATACCTCTAAGTCCCAAAGGTTGAGTCAATAGCGGGGGGCTTTCGCTAAAGCCTCAACCCTTGGTGACTAACAAGTGGTCTGTGTACCACTAAGTCACAAAGGGTTGGACGCTAAAGCCTCAACCCTTGGTGACTAACAAGCGGTTCACATAACTCTAAGTCCCAAAGGTTGAGTCAATAGCGGGGAGCTTTCGCTAAAGCCTTAACGTTTGGTGACTAACAAGAGGTCCGTGTACCTCTAAGTCCCATAGGGGCTTTCACAAACCACCCCTTGTTAGTCACCAAGGGTTGAGGCTTAAACTTAAGCCTAAATTTGAAAGTCTTAGGTCGGCCCTTAGAAGGGCCTTTTTTTGCCACCAGGGTGGACTTTGGAGGTGGGAAAAGGTTTTACTCGGTAATATTTATGTTTAACTTGGCACCTTTTTTATTTATTATCAAGTGTCGAGGGTTAAGGGGAATAGGAATTTTTTTGGGAATGTCAATGACATAAATTTTGGTTTTTTCAGAATTAAAAATGAAAATAGAAGAAGATAAATGTCTTAGGATTTCATATTTTCGGTTAAGTTTCAGTTTTTTTAGATGAAATTTTTGCTGGGGTACGTTTGAAGATACAGGTGATATAGGTGGTTTGGTGCGAATTTTGGGTGGTTCGGTGCGAATTTTGGTGCCGGTAAGAATGTTTTTCCAAACTTGCTGAAAAGGTTTTCGAGCAATAGTGGTTGTAACATCATACCAATCACGATTGTTGTTCGATTGAATAATTCGTACCCCAAGCAGTTGAAGATAGGAAAACCAGTTATACCAAATCTCGGTATACTCGGAGCGGTTCATTGTGAAATTGAAGTAGGTGTTGTTAGGACGGTGGCAAAGGAAAGAATAACTTGTCGAGTGTAGAGTGTAGAGTGTGTTAAGCAATCAAGGACAGGTGTGCCGGGTGATGCAACAAGGACGACGACCTGTATTCGCCGGCCGGCCGCAAGCGAAAGTGCGGCGCAAGGTCAACCAGTTGTATTGCTAACTGGTCGGCAACAAGCGAAAGCATGCGAGGTCAAACCCGGCCCACTCGGTCTCGTTTATCTTTTAAAACTCGCATGATAGGGTTTGCAAACATATTAATTCAAATATGTTGTAAAAATTTTCTTACGATATTTTGTTACAAATCTTTTTAAGGCAAATGTTAAGAAACCATGTTTCTATTTTAATCGCAACTACAGTTTCGATTTCTTTAACTAAATATTATAGCTAAGTATTAAAGTAATATAATAAAGTAGCATCTTTAAAAATATTGTAACTTGTACAAAGTTAAATAAGTATTTTAAGCCAAATGTTAAAAACAATTGTTTAGTACTGAGATGTTCACCCTACAACACCTACGTTAGAACTAACACTACAAATCCAAAAATTGCGAGGAGTCTCTCATGGTGGTGGGGGGAGGGCAGATGTTCCGAGCTGCACATGTCAAGGGAGGTTGCAACGCCGATACTGGCACATCAGTTTGCTAGTAGAACCGGCAGAGTAAACATCTAAATAAACATGAGTTCTGTTTTATATGTTTCTTTTATTAAAGATGGACTTTGCATTGAAACGCAAAGTTTTCCTATTGATGCAGATCCTATACAACAAATTTTAGTACATCCTCCAGAAAGTTATGATTCCATCTACATTTCAGTGCAAGAAACAAACGACCCCCCACCACCAACAACTCCTGATGCACAGTAGGACACGGCTACCACACGTCATTAAAGCTTCAGCTCTTTACCCGAGCACACATGGACTCTGAGCTTCAATATAATACTGTTTCTTCTACATCTACACCAACTTCCGAACAATTACCTACTACAAATGAAACTACTACAAGTCTACAAGTAAATGAAATTTCATCAACTGTTAGTTCTGATGCGCAAGCAATAATGTTATCATTAATTGGTTTCGACTAAAAATTCAACAATGGAAGAAGAAAGAAATTCGCTACTTTACAACTTGGTTTTTGTGAACCCGTCGAAATTTATTATTTGCCTACTTTCATTTTTATGTGGTTACAATTTTGGTTACCTTGTTCAGGAAATGCTAACAGATAAAAAGGAAGAACATTCGCTATATTTTAAAGTTTATGTTTATGTAATTGCATCTTTATTTGGATACTTTGTAGCAGGATATTTTCTTGTTAATTTGTCAATTCCATTTTTTACATGGTATTTTAACAGACGTGAAAATCAACAAAACAACAGTTTGTAAAAAGAAACAAAAATTATCTTGCATTTTCGGATTTTCCGAAAATGCAAGATCTTTTTTAAAAACACCCCCAAAAGACCTTGACACACTTCCGGCCATTTAAAATTTAAATACCCAGCACAGCAGGGCATTTAAACTTTAAATACCCACCAAAAACACGTCACAGCTACGTCACAGCTGATGACGTCACTTCCGGTCACGTGACCGGAAGTAGCTGTCAAAAAATTGACTGCCTGTCAAAGTTTGATTGGGCCAGCAGCCCCACTATTGCACTACTAACCTTTATGAGAAAGTACAATAATTATCAAATTATAAGTACAATCATTCAATGAGAAAGTACATAGCCTACATTAAAACGAGGTAGTTCAGTTTCTTCATACTCGAAAATTTTAAGTTGCTTAGAGTCGCCTGTAAAACCAACACGCTTCTCAGCTTTCGTGTTGTCATTATGTTACAGACTATTGACAACAGTTTTTCATGCAACAGGCTTATAACTTGTACACAGCCATGCATGAGCGACTGCAAAACTTAACCAACGTTTCGTCAACTTACGTTTAAAACCTTGGTTTACTATAACTTGGTTGTAGAATGACTTGACTAAAAGATATTTATTAGCTTGTAAAAAACTACAGTCTTCACCCTGCAATGCGCTAATAGTGTTCAAAATATATCTTATTCATTATTGTGTGGAATAATTGTATTTATTTATGATTTTTACGTTTATTGCAGTTTAATATTATTTTTGGTCCTACTATTAAATTATGTAGCCTGTTTGTAGCTACTCTGTGCATTACTCAAACATAATAATAAATTTAAAAGAATCAAGAAATAATATAATAAACTATACATGAAGGGTCCGGCAGCGTTGGGCACTTTATGATGTGCTTAATTATTATAATATGTGGCCATGACACAAATATAATATCATTGATTATATATATTCTAATATATATATTCTATTCTACAGGTGTATTGTCAATGATAATATATTCTGCAAAACTGCTTCACAGAAGACTAAAATATATATTTAACGAAAAGGATTGTTAAGAAATAGATGTTTTAAACTATGATATTGATTTATAGAGAATAATTATGACTGTTGCTGCTTGAAGTAATTGTCAACTAAGTTATTCCATTTTACTGAGTCCTTCGAAGGCAGTATCTCGTTGAAAGAAGTTTACACTTTCTAGAAAAAATGTTTTCTTAGCGGTAACAAAGAGCCGCTTAAACGCGCGAAGCGACCCTCAAAGCGGAGGATTTAATAACCGGAACTCCAGTGATGATTATTTATCTGCCTTTGAATACTTCTCTTCTTTACTCTAAAAGACTACTCCTACTTTTCGAGAAACAATTCTCATTACAACGCAGTGTTATTTCTTTTATCTTACTTTAGAATCTTGTTATAATTTCTTCGGTTAAAACATTTAATTAACTAAAACTGTTAGATGTGTAAGTACAGCGGCTCAAAAAATATTATCTATTTTACCTTTAAATGTACTTCTCTGTTCTTAAAAATAATTACCAAGCACAGTAGCTTGTCAGTTCGTCGAAGAAACTTAACTTATATAATTAAAATACCTTGCATGGGCCTATAGGTTCATAATACGAAAGGCATTTGAAATGGGTCAGATGATCAACTTTCTACTTTTGGTCTCCGGCCTATCTGTGATAAGAACGAACAAATCATGACACCCTTCCTCTCCCCTTATCAGCTTATTAGCTTATCGCATCTTATCAGCTTTCCACCCCCACCCCCCCTTCAACGCCCCCTGACGAGTCAAACATGGTACTCCGGGTTGAGACTTATCAGTCGTAATTGATATGCTATCCACTGTTAATAGGCAAGCATGTTTCTTGTGATATTTTTTCTCAGGGGTGTACAACGTAAGAAAGTTTTTAGCACACTTTTAGATAAGTACTTTCCTGTACATTAAATGTGCACAATCCCATTAAGATTTACTATAGTTTTTAAAATGTACTTCTTTTTTTGGGAATGTAAAATGAAATTTTTTGGAAAATGAATTGTAAATTGTAAAAAGATTACATGGGATTTGTGAGTTGGATACGAAAAAATATAAAAAATGCAGTTATGTGTTTTATTGGAGCAATGAGCAAAAACTAAACCTAAATCTCGATCTCTAGTATACATTAAGGCGCCCCTTTTGACCAAGTTTTATGAACACCATAGTATAGGTTTTGTTTTGATAGCCTAGGACCAAGATGGTATAAACTTCATGTATAAAGTCAACATTATATAGGTTGGCAAAGTTAGACCAACTCAGAAACTGCTGGTACCTTGACCATAAAGATAAGCCCAGAAGCTGCAACAAGCAGCAGTTTGCGGTTGAATAGTTCAACGCAAGCACCGCAGTTTGTATACTCCTCTAATTGAAATGTAGGGCATGATAAAGGGGACTAATTAGTTGCTAAAGCGATGGCGTTAGAATTGATTGGGAGTGTTTTCCTGGATTATTCAAATAATTGAGTTCATTACTTCGAAAACAATTTGGGTGTCTCAAGTACAGCTGGGGAGTTTAAATTGATGATAAAAGACTGAAAAAATGGAGTTGAGTACGTTCTACTAATATGTACACTACAAACTCCTTTGGATAAAACAAATTATTAAATAATACTTATTTTTGTTTTGACATAATAGCTACAAACACAAACAAATTAAAGTTAGTCAACTATTTGTAAAATCATTGGACTTTTTAAGGGAGAGGCAGGAAAAAGCCCATCCTGTAATATAGGACCCCTAAAAATTGGAATACCCAAAAAACCCCCACTCTTTAAGACTATATAACCTGAAACATGATCATTATCAAGCAGTAATTGTTAGTTGTCATACTGACTAGACTATAGGATCTAATCAAATAGGACCAAAAGACATAAATAATACTTTCTTCTCATTCACTTATATCTTTTTACACAAATTACAGGTTTCAGTTTATTATCCAAGGCCATTTCGTGATTACTTAACAAATTTAATCACAGTTTTTATTTTTTTTGTATTATTTCATTGCTTATGAAAAACAATTTTTCAATGCTAACACTTTCTTGCTTTAAATGACAGCTTTAAGGGGAATTAAAAAAAAAAATTAAAATTATAACATCATTAGTTTATTATTATTCGCTCAGCAAACAAATTTAAAACCACAAACTTAATCAATTTTAATATTTGTAGTAATTTGCCAGTTGGTGCATGTGACATACAAATTATAACAAAATAGTACGAGTAAACAATACTGCCAACAATTACTTATACAACTTATATTACTTATACCAACAATTACTTATACATTAAAAATATAAATGCATCGTTACTTCAAGGCCTAATGTATACTTTAATTTTCAAACAGCTCAAACCCTCATCTACATTTCGACTACATAACATCATTGTTAAGCCCCCAGCCAATATCCCACTCCAACCGTCCCACCCAGCTCGAAATTAATTCAAAAACACTCACAAACCGCTACTTGAAGTGGGCGTATCCAGTTGTTCACTCGAAATCGGTGAATGGAGCAGAAATTGAATGAAAGGCGCAGAATAGAGCCGTAACTGGTTGTGACGCCCGCGCGGTCAAGCGTGCGACAGATGCGCATCTCCCCTGCTGTACATGCGCATGCGCACTGCCCGCGCATGGTCCACTCGGGGCCGGATGTCATAAATTAATATTTACATAAATAATACCCAACAATCGCAGCTGTATAAATATAGGGGCGTCCGCCGAATGGAGGCGATCGTCGGAAAGTTATTTATATGACTTTAATAACAACGGTGAAAACGACGGCTTTGTACATAGTCAGTGGGTGAGAGAGGGTAATGTTGCAGCACAATGGGAGATGATGTGCAAAAAAAGTTAATGAGGTATTTATATGATAAGAGGGGCTGGTCATATTTTTGCTCTGCATAAGGAATATACCACTGCGATGTTTTTTTTTTTCTGTTTGAAGAAGTTAAACTTGGTTTCTTAATTTTTTCGACAGCGAATGAAGCATAAAAGTGTAGTGTACGCATCCTACTCATATCACAGACAAGTGTATTTTTTATTAACAAAAAGTTCATAATAATTAAATGGTATGTAGGTGTTGGTCATTTGTTAAATGTGTGAGAATTGTATTTTTTGGTTTGAAATTTGTCAAATATGTTTTCTTGATTTTCTTCTATACTGGGAACAAAGAAAACAAACATTTACGCATCAAACATCGATTATAAATATATGTATTTGTATTAAAATAAAAATCATTGTTTTATATTTATTAAACTAGGAAATTAAGAACGTTCTTTTTAAATTTTTACCAAATTATTACAAAAGATGGTAAAAAATAATCATTGTTTATGTTAGTTTATCCCTTGCACTACTAAACTGTTAAGACAGAATAACACTACTTAATTCATAAAACATGCAGGATTTTCAAACGCTGACGTAGTCAAAATTAACTCTAGTTGTTAAATCCAGTCTGTGCCTTTTTACTCGTATATTAACTTTTCTGACAGATTTTTTTTGTGTTAATAACATTTAGTTACTATAGCGGAGTAATATGTACTATCCCTTATTGTTCACTTTTTTATTTCCAACGTCATTTAAAAAAATTGAAATTAGGATTTCAAAAAAATTAAACAATTACAAAACCCACCGATCCATTCTATAAGCCTGTTGTATTTTTTACACTCCATCTCACCCCCTCCCTCCAAACTAAATTTTGGGTGAAACAGCCGTGTTTGCCGCTGTTTGAGTTGTAAAGGGGCCGCACACTGGGACGCGCGGCGACTGCTCCCTGCATCATTGACTGCCTACAATGACTCAATCACTGTGGGGGCATGGGCCCCGGGGGGGGGGGGCTGCAAGGGAAGCTCCAGTGCACGCTTGAGTGCCCACCACGTGCCGGGGGCCCCGTAAAAATGGGGATGACTTTTTTGTAGAATATGGAAATGGGATCAACGTTTTTCTGCTAGTAGTAATGAACTCTGAGGTTGTTAAATTATTGACTACTGGGTTAGACCGCGTCGTATTGTCAACGATTTCCGCCGACGTTTCGGACACATTACAGTACTCCATCTTCAAGGCGAATAACGTAGTCGCGCACAACACAAACTACTTTATTACCTCAGTAAAATACAATACGACACGGTCTAACCCAGAAGTCAAGAATTTAACATCTTGTGAAAACGACCATGGAAGCCTACAGTCTTCTTTGAAACTCCGAGGTTGTTTAGTTTAGTTACGGAGCAGATCTTGAAGTTAATGGAATAACCACTTTGGTTGATATCG
This sequence comes from Flexamia atlantica, assembly GCA_035578135.1. Taxonomy (NCBI): domain Eukaryota; kingdom Metazoa; phylum Arthropoda; class Insecta; order Hemiptera; family Cicadellidae; genus Flexamia; species Flexamia atlantica. The sequence goes on along the minus strand of JAQJVK010000054.1, from coordinate 2,431,986 downwards.
TGGTAGTTCTCTTTTATGGCAACTATCAAGATAATCATAAACTAGATGAGGTAAAATCCAGCCTAAAAGAATCAGGGTTTATAATATAATTGCTTGGAACTATGATATTTAAGTTTTTATAATTTTGCATTTAACAGACTGATTCTCGACTCAAATTAAGCAATTCCATTGTAGGAGAACTCTAATTCCGTAAAGGACATGGCTTATAAAAATTGAATATTGGTTGGTGTACTTGAATTTAAAAACCTCACAACAAATAAAAGTTTGTTAGAAATCAGTGATTAAAAAATTACTTTAATGAAAAAACATGTCTTATCATGCTTTTGCAAACATTTCTTTAGAGTATTCATAAAAAATAAAGTTATTGATGTCAATTCTACAGAAACGTAGAAATAAATCACAGGTACAAAGGAGAAAAACAAGAGTGCTCATTTGGGAAACAAGAATAATACTAGAGAAAAATTGCTCTGAGGCCACAAAACAAAGTCATCTCCTGTTTGGGAAGCAACATTGGCTCTCGCCCGGAAATTCACCAATCATCCTTAAAAAATCTAGAATTCATAAAAAATCGAAGAACATCTAAAAAACACATTCTCATTAACAGCAGTGTTTTACAGTGAGCTTAATAAATTGTAGTTTAATTTAAAGATTATCCAGGTGATGCATTTAATTAGCAACACAGATGAAAAAATTCTTGGGTGATAAAGACTAATTGCTTTGAGTATAGATTCTTAACACTAGTAATAAAACTAAGACCTTAAGATCAATTTTACAAGTATTTTAATCGGTAATAAATTGTAATATTTCACTTTAAGAATTTTTTAAAACCAATTAATTCATCCCAATATTTCAGCAATAATGTTATTCAAAACTATGTAAAACTTTTTTTAACTTTGTACACAACTTCATTGTGAAAGTGAAATGTTCTCTGCTAACGACCTGTCTATTACTGCAGGTTTTGCGCCAATTGCAGCTGTTGCGACGGTTTTTGAGGTGGGGATTATCAAAATAACAACTCTGTTACACTTTCTCTTTTCGCAAATGCCAGTATTCTTACCATGTTCCTTTACGGGTTGTTTTGAAACACCTCTAGTTACTTTTTTTTATCATGTTTGCATCACTCTAGGCCCCAACACCTGTTGGGAGATGTTTTGCATTTCGAACATAAAAGAATGAAGTTATGTGAGTTTTCATAATGCTATTGTTTTAATAAATATGCAGTTAGGACTCGTTTACAACATAACGAGTCTGCTTTCGAACCTCCATTGCAAACAAGGCAGCTAATGTTTTGCAGTTATACACTCCTTTCTTTACATGTACGAGAATCCATACTGAGTTGATCATTATTTCAAACGTTGTAAAAAAGTGACTTTAGCTAACATGACACATACTTCTTTGTATACGGGTGTTTATAAATGAATATCGGGGTTTAAAAGCCTTGCAGAATATATTCTATTAAACCTATCTTTACAAATAATACACCATTTAAAAGAGCAACTCAAACAGTTTTTTCTACATGCATTCAATATCATTGTCATTTGCCACATTACACGTATCGAGCCGATAAAAGAAAACTTCGAAAACTTTAAAAAGTACCGTTAGGTTAATTGATGCAACACTCCTTTCAATTCTGTTCTTGATATTAGTGACATCAACTAATAGCAGACACTTTATTTTAGACGTTTGAATCCTAATAAAATGCATAATGTGAGATCTAGTGAAGAAAAATGTTATGCAAACATAATTTGTCATTTTTCGCTCACTATGCGGCCTATGACTTGTACCGATCGCTGATTTGGCGTTGTAATTGGCTTTTAGTACGAATCCTTGTTCCAGATCCACACTAAACATTTTCTTCTTTTGAGGGTATAAAAAATAAAAATTACTACGTTTCTTTACTAAACTGATGTAACCGAACTGGAATAACAACGAAACTTAAGTTGCACCAATTATCCTAGCAGCACTTATTACAGTAATGATTTAGAAGTTTTTTAATATCGGTTCGATGTATGTCGTGAGACTAATGACGATCACATTGAATACTCGTAGAAAAAACTGTTTGAGTTATTCTTTCAAATTATATCTTATTTGTTAAAATATGTTGAATAGAATAGATACTGCAAGGCGTTAAAACCCCGATATTCATTTATTACGATAATTGGTTAGATATTTTAATGTCGTATAGATTTGTTGCTATGTGCTAAAAATCAAACATTTTGAAGTCAAAGTGTCTTACCTATTTGCTAAAAGCTTTATGCGCTGTTGTTATTTATGCATTATGTTATTATATATATATGTTTGTGTGTCCTGAAAACAAATTAGTATTTTTAATATAGCGTTATTTGTTGTAGTGTTTGAATTCTAAGACATCGATATGTTATTGAAGGCCAAAAATTGTCATAATTCAAAAACTCTTTAATAGAGTCAACTATGTATCACATTTGTATCTTACATTTTTTTAGTTACAAATATTACATAATTGTAAGCACATAGGTTCATGGGTGAGATTTACTAGTTTATCATTTGAGAGAATTATTTATTACCTCCAATACAGTTTACCTTCGTAATATATTCTTCCCAATTTGACAGACAGTAACAGTTTTAAGGTCTTCTTAAAAAATTGTTGGCTTCGTTTCATAGATAATTATTAATGTTAATCCTATCTTTTAATTACACTATCTTATTCAATTATTTGCCATCTCCTTTAACCGTAGATTTGAAACCTTAAAGCATACTGATACTCTCTTACTGAATGTCTCTACGCTTCAAGTAATTCCTCAGCAGCAAGCTCTTGGGACAAGTAAATAGCTCGCTAAATATTCTTACGCCTGGGGTTCGCTGGTAATCAGCTTTTCTTGACTTTATAAAAGCGTTTACCTCTGGAGTTTTTTAAAGGCTTTGTGTTAGTTACACAATGTTCACAAACTTCTTTATCATTCGCAATTTCTGAAACAAATTGATCACAGAATAAATTAATAAACTGATTTAAATATGTCGATTCATTGGTGATTTTGAATATCTCTTCACGAGTAATAAAACTATAGCCATACAATGAACCTCTAACTAAAAATTACCCACCCACTTGTTTTTTCCATCACAGTTAACTTAATTTGTATGTCTTTCATCAGCTGTTTAAAACTGAGAAACGAAAAATATCCCTTTTTAAAAATAACTGGGCAATTTAAAAAGGGATAAACTGCCCCCCTTAATTTATCCCTGAGGGGCAAATTAAGCCCCCCAGGCCTGAGTAGTGGCTGTGTTCAGGTTACTATGTGCATATATTAAACTGAATAGAAAATACCTGAAAGACTACGTTAAAACTTTATGATATTAGACTAATTTTTTAAGAGTCCAGCGCAAACACTGGATCAAAAATATCCTTAACTTGCCTTATTTTAGTTTCCATTTGTTTTTTTGTTTTTTCTTAATTTACTAAAAGCCTGTTAAAGCATCGGTTCCATCAGCTATTCATCCCTTGGGATAAAAAAAACCTCACCAACCGTCGCATCAAACTCAACCCTCTTGATTAAGCATTCGTCTTTTCCCGTCACGTATCAAACCATGTACACTGCCAATTTATTTCCGTTGTAAGCCAAGCTGAATGGACCAATCAGGTACGTGACCACGTGTCACGTGACCACTCCAGCAGATGGTCACGTAAACAATAGGAGGTAATAAGAGGTCATGTATGAACCCTCGTCGCGCCCTACAAATTAACCCCGCCTTTTGTTGCAGACAAAAACACTTTGAATGTTGCATTGTAGGAGGTCCCAGTGTGTCCCGGTGATATATGGAGGTGTATTTTTGTCTCGTAACTAATTTAGGACTTTTTACATTTTTTGTACTGCACGTTCTAGTAGTAGTGTGCTTGTTTTATGGGTTGTTTTTTAAATACGGCCGACCCTTTTCAATTCTTGTATTTTAAGTTGTGCCTGTAAAAGATTTTTCTAAACTGAACCATCCTGGTAAGGAATTAAATGAAATAATCATGTTAAACAGCTTCTAATATTTTATTTTGTAATACATCGGGATTATCGTTAAAGCGTTCTGGATTTACCTAGATTTTGTTATTTGAGCAAGGACAAAATGAATTATGTTAAAGGTCTTCAACATTCTTGGAGCAGAGTAATGCAAACATCTCGTAAAAGAATTTGTAAACGGAAAACCTCATTTGAATAATTTTGTGATCTAGAAGCAGCAAGGCTTCTTTCGCCAAGAAGTCAAAGAGCACTGTTCAAGTCTATTGTTGTGTTTTGAATTTTGTTTCTTTTATATGTGTTAAAATTCATTACTTTACTTAATTTTTACCGCTGAATTATTTTATTTAAATGTTATTTTTCCTTGTATAAATAAATAGAAATTTCAATCTAGGTTAATAGAGAACTTTTTTTGTTTCATGAATTCGAAACAATATATTTACACTTATACTGTAATTACATACAAGATGGTAAATATACAAAAATGGTAGAAAATGGCGATCGATTTCGATTGATCACACCAATCATCATCAGGCCCAATGAGAGACTGGCAGATCCATCATGGCGTCCGTCCTTTTATCCTATTGGCTGCCGGAAGTTCCGCTTGAAACAGGTTTTTGAAGTACCACCAGAGTCAAAGTTCACTTGCTCGTTAATCAGTTTGTCTCATTCTTTACATTTTTCTTTAAATATATATAATTCCTCAAGTATATAATATATAATTATAATAAGATGTAAAGATAGAGACAAACTGATTAACGAGCAAGTGAACTTCGACTCTGGTGGTACTTCAAAAACGTTTTTCAAGCAAAACTTCCGGCAGCTAATAAGATAAAAGGACGGACGCCATGATGAATCTGCCAGTCTCTCATTGGGCCTGATGATGATTGGTGTGACCAATCGAAATCGATAGCCATTTTCCACAATTTTTGTAAATTTACCATCTTGTATGTAAATACAATATAAGTGTAAAACTATATTGTTTAGTGTTGTAAGACGTTTTTTATTTACAACCAGTAAATACAACAACATGTATCATGCTGATTTTTTTAAAAATAATTGGGCTACACCCACCTTTATGACTAGACGTGTAGATCCTTTGGTCACACTTCACCTAACACACTACACCCGGATCTCACACGAACTGTCCCGACGTTTCGCGTAAATAAAAAAACATTACGCTTCCTCGGGGGAATTTTCGTTGCACATACGATGTTTCGTGCGTAATGAGTCGCGGTAAGACGGTCGGAGCGGCTACGCACGAAACATCGTATGTGCAACGAAAATTCCCCCGAGGAAGCGTAATGTTTTTTTATTTACGCGAAACGTCGGGACAGTTCGTGTGAGATCCGGGTGTAGTGTGTTAGGTGAAGTGTGACCAAAGGATCTACACGTCTAGTCATAAAGGTGGGTGTAGCCCAATTATTTTTAAAAAAATCAATAGATATTCCCCACCAAAGAAAGTCATGTCATTTCGATCAAGATGTATCATGCTAATCAAGAAATTATGAATTAATTCAATACGTAAAGGCACCAAGCGGTTTTAAATTGCTCAGTTTGGTGTGGACTTGTACTAATCCACATAACAAAGTTTTCGTCCAAAGATAGCTCGAAATTGATATTAACACATTCAAAAGAGAAACTTTTTTGTTGCTTTTTCAACAAAAACGCTAAAAAATACAGTTAAAAATACAGACTTTTCATTTAAATATATATTAAATCTTTATTTTTTACCTTGACTACTAACTACAATTAATTAATGCAAAAAAAAGGTAAGTTCTGAGTCGGGGAGAACGGTGTAAAAGTCAGGCTCTCCTGGACTGCCCATCGCCCCCGGCTCCCACCACTTCTGTCGCCGTCGAGAGAGCTAAAAATATAATCGTGACTCTGTCTGAGAATAAGTTTCTTCAGGCCTTTGCCTGCATTTTTATGACCGTATTACTTGCAGAAGTTAGTTTAAAATTTAAATTACTGAAACGATTTTTTTTCAATTTATAAGGATGATTCTATAACATTGTGTTTCAAGTTTCATCTTGATGGAGTACGCATAACCAAACGGCTAGAAAGTGCCTTGTATTAGTCCTGGGGAGAATAATTTAAATTCCAAAGAAAATGTTCAGCCTTTATAAAAATAAACTAGTATATCACATTCTATAACAGACAAAAACCAACCTGACCAAGTACATCAAGAAAAATTATAAATAAATTCTCCAACAATAAAAGTTTTCGAAAAACAATACAAAATTAAAAATTTAGAAGTAATCGGAATCTTTATTGGTGCGAGAAAAACAACATCAAAATTTTTTGTTGAATTTTGGACTAAGTAAAACCTCAACCAAATCACATTACAAGAAATTGCATTAATAAGTGTTAAATATTCAATAATTATTTTAAGAAATCATTTATATTACAATAACAAATTTTGTAACAATAACGAAATTCTGTAAACAGGATTCTTTGTTTTATACTGAAAAAATTTACAGCGTCAATTTTTTATAAAAATTTTCTATATATGTAGATCTTCAGAATCTAGATGATTTATCGTAACTATAATTAATTGTCGTTGCAATAAATCTGTGGACATCAAATTTTTAATTGATCTTTAAATTTTCAGTTCAAACCAAACACGATTATATCATGGAATATTTATCTTTTTACCATTTTCTATCCGCTTCATACATTTTTATATGCCTATATTTCTTGTCTTTATAAAATGTCGATTCTGAAATCGTCGTGGCATCATGATCTAAAAGAAAGCCATCGAATAACTACTTGGATTACTTAAGTTTTAAAAAATAATTGGATTGCTAACCTTATTGCTTTTTCCAGAGAAACGAGTGAATACGTTAGAAAGGTCACTCTGGAGCTCATATCCTAATCCATTTTATCCTCTGTATTTCCACATTGTAATTCCCAGACACTTTTCTTACACCAGACCCAGGTCTCCAAGTATAAAAAAGCCATCACGCCTCTTTCTCCCCTTCAACAACAAGTTCAGCATTCAAAAATGACTAGATTGAAGATTAAAATGTAAATATAAAGGGTGTGTCTGTCGGTGTAGGTACCAATTACACTTGCACAGCCCCTGCTTATTATCCCCGGCCTACCCCAAGGTAAAGAAACTGTTTGCAACACAACTGAGAGGGTCAGACTGAACTCGACCGGAAGTTTGGAACAGACTTTACAACATAACGAGTCTGCTGTTGAACCTGCTTTGAAACAAAGCGGCTAATTTTCTTGCAGTTACATACTCTTTTCTATATACAACTAATATACTCTATATGTAACTGAAATACAAGCTGAGAAATTCATACCGCGTTGATTATCATTTGAAACTTTACAAAAAATTTATCCCAGCAAATATCAGACATATATCTTTAAATATATATTTGGTTCGATATTTCAACGTTGCATATAGATGCTAAAACCTAAAATGTTGAATCCAAAAGTGTCAAACTTTTTAAGAAGCTTTACACGTTTATCTGACCTGAAATCAAATATACCTAGCTAGATAAAGGGTTTTTAATAGTTTTTAATTAAATCATATCAGTAATCATGAATAAAATATTGCATTTATGGACGAATTTATAGACGGATAAATTTTCGATTTCGCCAATTGATGGATTTACTCTCTTTCTTCACTAACTCGTTAGTTTCGATTGATTCAAGACTTGACCAAAACAGATCCGTAGTAAATAAAAAAATGTCAGAAACATCCCACGCTTCTGGGCTAATGTATTTTCTATGTAAATGTTGGTCCAGGTCCGCTGTGGCATGTGAGGACAATACCGGGAGAGATATTGCCGTTACGTGACGAGAAGTTGACAAATTCATGCTCAGTTGATTATTATTTGAAACGTTAGAAAATATTGATTCTAGCAAACTTAAGACATACACCTTTGGATATATATTTTAATCGATGTTTGAACGTTGAATAGATGTTTTTAACTATGTCAAGCTAAAGCTGAATTCAAATATGTCTACTATGTCTACTAAAAAAAACTTAACTTATTCTTTACTTTAATTTTTCAAAGACAATACATCTAATTATTAGCTTTATTTTATTCCTCCTTACGTAAAAATCTACAAATCAAACTTTTTCGACGTTTCTACCACAATCCAAACTCAAAATAAAAGGATTTTACTAATGTCATAACAACTTTTTTTCTATCTGTGAAAAAAATTTGCAACTTATAAATATGCTATATAAATGTAGGTTCCACTACCTATCAAAGTTTGATAACGATTAGAGCAGTAGTTTATACGGTATTAATTTTCAAAGTGAGCCGTGTATGAAAAACGCCAAAAACGGGTAATTTTAACATTCAAACTGCCTGAAGACTCACTCAAAATAGAACAATAAATTATTAACTTACATCAACAAACGCGCAATTAAATTCCTGAATTTATGATGTTTGTTGTTTTGTATCTTCTCGGTTACGTTGCAGTTGAAGCTCAAACTCGAGTATCTTAACTTTTTCCTGAGAGTAAGTCATACTTTTATTCTAAGAACCTTTTTAAACGATTATATTACCTGAAATCAAATAGAAATTGCTGTCACTGATTTTTTTAACTTGATAAAGAGCTTATTGTTCGTTTTTTTTAATTAAATTATATCCCTGGTAAATGAATTAAACATTATGCTACTTTATGTCCTCACTATCTCATAAGTTTTATATGATTGATTCAAGAAATGACCAAAACAGTTTCGAAGTAAATTACACTTCTGGGCTAATGTATTTTCTATGTAAATGTTGGTCCAGGTCCGCCGTGGCATGTGGGGACAATACCGGGAGAGATATTGCCGTTACGTGCCGGAAACTGACGGGAAGTAAATGACAAACAACATAAGAACGGAACTATTGCGTTCCTCACGTGCCAAATTCCATCGCTATCTGCAATATTATCTTCGTCCACCTTAGTGTTTTGTTGCAATCATTCATTCCTTCACCTCATTTTCTTTCTCAGTTGTGTTTATATATGGTGTTCATAAAGAGTCGTCATAAACTTCGGTAATAGATTGTTCTTTAAAAAAAGTATAAGCATAAAATGCTTAGTTTTTCTGTCTCTAGGTCAATGAAGATATAATAATGTCTCTAGGTTCTATAATTTAGGTCTTTGAAGATTGTATACATAATTTTCATTTTTAAACAATTTGAGGAACTTCAAACCTGGAACATAAATAAGGACTAATAAGGCGTATTTTAGGGTGTAAAATAAATTTTCCTCTTTGTACAATTTCTAAATGACGGTCATGCAGTTTTAAAGCTAAATACCTGGAAACATAGAATTTTTATTTATATTATTATATCTTCATTTTTTTAGAGTTACAATTCAAATAACTGATCAATTAAAAATATTTTGTTGATATCACAGGGTGTTTTTTTTAACGCAAACTATACATTTTATTTTATCAGGAAAGGATAATATCTCCCAAGATTCTCAGACTGGACCCGACTAGATTATTTCCTTTGGGTACACATAAAAAATTAAGGCATACAAAAATAACCCACAGAATATTCAGCAGCTGAAAACAAACATGAAAATTTTAATACCAAAGATTGAAAGAGGTGTGTAACGTTTTCGGGAATTTCATGGAGAAAGCACAACGTATAATAAAAATGTCAATGGCGGATTATTGGAACACATTATACTAGCTAAATGTGATGAAACTGAAATAATAGGTTGTGCAAAATGCAAAGATTGACAAAACAACACTTATTTCATCTATATGTGTGCAATATTCAATCTTAAACATGGGTTGCGTAAAAACACCTTGTACATGCAAAACTTAAACAAAAAGACTCAAATTCAGCGCTAGCTAATCATTTACAATAGTTCAGTTATTTAACCCTATCAAAACTAACAGCAAATTAAATTTTGCATCTTTTTATAGTTGAAAATTTGCCAACTATCTTTAGAGATATTTAGTCTTGAAAACTAAAATTGTCTGCTCTTATAAAATGGCACAGGGCAGAAAATATTTCTCGAGAAAATCTGTATTTGTAGCCTTCCTCACTTTTCAAGAATGGTGTTGACACCTATGCCAAGTGGTTTAAAGTTAATGAGAAATCTTTCGAATCCCCGTGATTTAATGAATCCTGACGTTTGTGACAACATTTTGCAGGCTCCCTAAGAGCCAACTTGGCCAAACAATTATGTTGTAAAATTTTTCTGTAAACATCAATAAAACTTGTAACTAAATATTATCACTTTGATTGTTTTGCACATTACTGTTTGTAGGGATTCACTGTGTTCACCTTTGCAAATTTAAACATTCTGTTTTTACAACATTTTCTATAACTGAGAAAAAACCATAGGAGCAAGTACAACTTTTAGCATCACTATTTACTAACCAATATTGCATATAACAGCAAATATTTTCGAAATACTCTATTGCAGCTAAATCAATTTGTATAAAAAACGCATAATGTTGCTTGATAATACGATTTTATAGAAATAAATAAAGGTAAATATGATTTAAAAATAAACTTTTGTCACGGCTGGGACCCATTCCAGTAAAGTTAGCATCTGGAGTTGATGGAGTTGCGGCGGTGTATAGGCGCATGTATTGTAGGGGGAACCGCAATTCGCACAGGGGCTGGGGAAGTTAACTGGTGCTTCCTCATCACACCGGCGGCGGCGAGGTCGTGTTACGTCATCATGCAATTGTTGAGCCAACTTTTAAAACTAATTTTAAATACGACAATATTTATTGTATATGTACAAGAATACCACAATATGTATTGATACGAGATATGTTTTTTAAACCACTACTAAGTTCACTTGATTACTAAAAAACAAAACCAAGTTTTCTTAGAGAATTAACTTCCATCCTATTTTATCATTTAATTTACAGCAACTAAAAAATTGAATTAAGTTGAATTTGATTTACAATAATATATGTTCCTTGAATCCTTAATTCGCTTTTCATTGTGAAAAATGTTTACTTTTACCCTAATTACTTTTACGAATACGTTTTGATTGATTGAAAGTGATGTAATAAAAAGTTTAACGAGTTAATAACATTATTTAAAGGCGAGATATGTTTTGATGACAAGAATGGCTAAGAAGCTGTTTAATAGCTTACTTTGCATATTTTACCGGAAAGTTTTTCTTAAAGTCAAAATCAGTAAATTAAATCATGGTGAAAATAGTTTTGTAGTCATCTCTACATGCTAGAAATTGATAAATTGAAATTGTACTCTGGCTGACAACTATTCACTTATTTTTCTACGTTTCCATTAAATTTTTAATCGAATTAGCGCGGGATTTTCTCAGTAATATTTCATGTACAAGGCAAATATATTTCATAATCATGAAAACACATTTCTTGGCTTATTTTAGACTCTGTAAAGAATAATAATGTTTTTGTTCGGGCCTTTTTTAATATTTTAAAGGTTTTATAAACCTTGGGCCTTTTATATTTTTATCGGTTCTATTATTAAAACGGTACATTAAAGTGTACATACACGAAATCCTAGAGAAGAAAAGTGATCAAATTAGGTGCTAGATTTTGTTTACCGAAATCCTAGTACCCCAGATAAACAGAACAACAACATAAGTAATCATCGGTATACAACATAAACACATTACTATAGGAAGCTCTATTGTTATTTTGCATGTGAACTCGTTTGCATGTCTTCCTACTGTGTATGCCATTTACATAAATATAACAGTGCACGGAAGAATGTAATTAGTCAATACATTGTTGAAAAGTATTAAGTTGAATTTAGATTCTGTACAGAAAATTAAATTTCAAGGATGAAACCATATAAAAATCAAATTTACAAATCACAACTACCGTGTTAGATTCAGAACTAATACTAAGGTCGAATGGCGAAGAAAAACTAAGTTAGTCCCACGTGGTATTTTTAATATCGCGGTTTAAAAATCGATTGGATATTTGAAAAAAATTTGAAAAATATAAACGAGTACTTATTTAATTAGAAAGAGACTTATGAGAAGTTATGGTTACCTGAGATTCGGATTTTGACTCGGGAAGGACAGAATTTGACGACAGTTAGTGTCGTCGATTCATAATTTCACTAGAGCAGGTGAATACTAAATTATTGCTTGGGTCTTAAAATGTATTAACTTTACGTTAAAAACCGAAATAGTGTGCGGTTGCACATTAAAGCGTCAAGCAGTTTTACATTTTTCCTTCATTCTCCTAATTGGTTTGTTGACCAAAATTACGTGACGAACGCAACTTCCCAACCCCAACACAATTAGCGAACAGTATGAATGGCTCTTCAGCTGTTACACTTGCTCTACACAAATGAGTAACGTACAAACCAGTGTAAATACTACAATTAGCAGACCACGGACGCGAAGTGTGGATCTCAAGCACGGTAAGTACGCACGCCGCCGCAGGAAAAGCACGCGCGGCGGAATTGTGTTTGTGCAATAACACTTGACGCCTCGAAATGAACTCTGGGAGTGGTCTGAGCAGTAACAGAGAGAATGTTTGTTATTATGGGCCTCTACTGGGAGGAGGGTGAGGGCTTCGTCCCAACTGCTCTGCTTTGTCGCTAAAGTTGCAACAAAATTGGATATAATATTTTGTTCCGGAACTAAATGGTCAGTTTTGTTTCAAAAGAGCTTCAAATATCCATTATCGGGGCAAGTCTTCTGGGGTTTGATTCGTTCATAAAAAATATTATCTAATTTAAATTTGTCATTATTTACTACCCATTTCACTTTGAAATTTTAAAAAGCGTTTTTTATAAGTTAATCGTTAATCCTATTTTAAATACAGTGCATGGTTTACAATCAATGCTGACAGAATATGTTGCCTTCCTAGATTTTATCTTAGTAGTTTATCATTTCAAATTGCCTAAAAAATAAAATAGTCTTTTTTATTGGCGACAACTCATATTCATCAATTTCAAAACTTAAATCACTTCTTATAAATCTTAGTTTGAGAAACACTTATTAGGACCAAACATGAATGACATTTTACACTAATTTCTTGTTTGCGCAGCTATGGAAATTTTATAAAAAAGTGAAACTCTTAGGGGACCGTTATTGAACACAAGCTTGGCACGTGTGGACGTTTTACCATCTACCCACAACGTTTGAGAAAACCACAATTTGACACCCATTCAACCCTATACTCGTACTGGAATTAAATATATCGGTAAAGAAACCCCCAGGGAAAATATTATTTTTTTGATCAGATTTTCCCTAAGGGCACAAATATAAAGAAAAAGGCTCAATAGTTGATGTATTTGTTTTTTAATTTAAAATTATTAGTATATTTTTTCCTAGTGAAGCGGGGAATCATCAGCTAGTGTGTTAATAAGGAATGTATTAATACGTAATATTTATTGTTTTATAATCACTACTAAGTTCACTCAGTTACTAAAAAACCAAAAACAAGTTTTCTTAGAGAATTTACATCCATCTTATTTTATAATTTAATTTACAGCAACTGAAAAATTGGTATCCACTTTAATCTATCTTAATAATTAATTCTTTTATATCGCTGAAATAATTTAACCATCTTAATACACACTCATTAAAATTATTATTGATTTATTTTCCAGCTAAACAGAGGATTCTGTTCTTGCAACTCAAGCCGCGCCGACAAAGCCAATGTACACATAGTCAAACATGTTGTCTGCAGCCCAAACTCGACTGAAGCACCGCCTGTGCTTGATTGCTTAACTTACTTGTTGACTTCCCTTTAAGCTATTTAAACATTAGTGTAAGCAAATAATTTTTTACTTGAGAAGCAAACGTTAGAAAACCAAAAGACTGAAGAAACATGTCTAGTGGGAAAACATAATCACAGTTTTACATTAAAACTTTTTGTCCCATATTGCGCGTTTCTTTTAATTTGTGGTTTTAACCTCTTAAAATAGTTATTTGCGTATTAAAGGTAATGAAGTAAAATTTTTTCGAGGATAATATGTAATTTTAGAGACGGAACAAAGTAAAAATAAATAAATAATCTTATTCTACAACTAAAGTACAACATAATACTGTAACAATATTTAAGAAAACTATCCTATACTCTTATACGAGCAGTGTTATCTTGTATGTATGTATGCTTGCTTGCACAACGATCTCAAAAACGGCTCCGAGGATTTTCTTCAAAGTCTGGAAATAAGTAATTTATGACTCAAAAACGTCTTTTATGCAGATTACTTGGCCAGAGAAAATCTAATATCGTAATAAATCTAATTCTAAAGTTGTAAAATTTTAACATTGGCTTTATGGGTTGCCGTGATAGCAACGAAAATAAACAAGGAAAGTGTAAACAAATTAAGTAATCATAACAGCTGTTTGGAATCTACAGCCATTAAGGGAAAATACAGCAAGTGGGATGAAGAGTCCATGGAGCAATAAAAAAGGTTTCTATTTATCAATTTTATGACATTGAAATATTTTATAGTAACTGGATGAACTGGTAAACATGAAATAACACCGAGCAAGGCTCAGTCCCCCAGGTACTTTCATTTTAACTCTGGCCTGTATTCGAAGTTTAGCGTTATGAAAAATAAAATATCATATAGAAATAATATAAATCAGTTTGATTTCAAAAGGAAAAACCGTGCTGTATTACAAAAACCTCAGGAAACCTTAATTCCTTGAGGCTTAAAAAAATATAACTTAAAAATGAATTCATACGTAAATTCAGTTAATGGATATAAAAATATAATTTTGTTACTATTCATTATTTATAAATTTTTTTGGTGAAGTTTATGAAAATAAAATAGATTAACCTTCCTTAATAAAGATTTAGCTCTGGAAAGTGTTCCACAAAGCGAAGTCTGAATTTATGTTTCGAAGGTTTTGTTTGTTAATTAAACCTAATTACGGTAATTATACAGCAGCAGAGCTCGGGTTGCAGTTTGTGCCCCACTTGCCGTCCTGTCTTCTCGAGAAACATGAAACATGAAACATGAAACATGAACATGAGTAATAAACACACCCAGCACCTGAGTCTTCAACATGAACACAACTTATAAACATAAAACCCGTAACCTTGAGAGTTATGTGTCTCCTTAGGGAACGTTAGACTGTTGTGATTTTACTTTCAGAACCCTTTACGTTTACGTTGAAAGTTTACTGGCTTAGATTTTGAAAGGTTGTTTAGCTTCTTTTAACTACAACATTTTCAAGGTAAATAGGCTTATTTAGTTATCACATTAATAATTTTATGGCTATTATTTACTTATTTTACGATATACGTTTAGACCATGTGCCCTTAATACTTAGTGAGTAATTTATTTAGCATTAAATGTTGTAAGTCTTAAAGAACATGACCCTTTTAGGTCGATTCATTGTTTTTTTAACAATTTGAAACTTTTGTATGCTTTTTGTTAGCGATCCTTTCCTTCATCTTCCTTTCGTTTTCGTCGTCGAAAACAAGAACGAGATTTCGTTTATTATTTTTTCATTGGAAACCAGGGTTTGTAAATATTCTCTGAACATATGGGACACGTTACAGAACTAAAAATATTTAGAGATTTAATAAATTCACTCTAATTTAAAAGTATACCCTGGTAAACTTCAAGTTTCATTGGATAATTGTAAGCCTAATACGTAGCCTTTTTACAGGTTGACATAACGTGTCGTGTTTTTCATTCTTAGTTTCAATGTACATGGATGATAAGTCCGTTGGTTGATTATTTACCCAAACAGGTTATATTTCCGCAGAAGGGTTACACATAATTGAGGAAGACAGTGGGAACCTGTAATGTCTGGAGGGAAACTATTGACTCATAATCATAACCAAATTACAAAATAAATTTCCCTAAGACCTTAGTAACCAATTTTAAAGGGTTTTAAAATAAACAACAACTATAACTAAATCACAAACCACATAGACAGCTAAGTTATGTTGAGTTGAAACTAAGTGGTCGGTATTTTAGTTATAGTTTAGTTAGTTATAGGTTAGTTGTTACAGATCTTCATTAATTATAATCATAAAAGAATAAATCAAATTTAACTAACCTTAAACTTATTATATAAATGTTTAATAGGTTAGTATCAGAGTATTTTCATTAATGAAGTTTCTATGTATTAAGATGTTATGGGTAACAGACATTTTGTCTACACTTTTAATCAGCATTAAAGTTAGTAGATAGAATTTCTGACACAGAATTTAAGCACTTTAGTGGTTTTTGAGGTTGCAAGAGCAAAGTATTAAACTATATAGAAAAACTAAAGTGACATGCTAATAGCAAATGGTGTAACCCTTCTGCGGAAGTTGCACCCACACGCAATATGCATAGTGCATTCTACTGTATTAAACATTGTATCTTTATAGCAGTGTAATGACAATCATAATAATAAAGCTGAAGCCGCCCGTCGGCTTTTTGGAACTTTACGCAGTAGTGAATCACTCATTAGCGGGCCAATTTAGTTACAGCATATCACTTTAACTAATTGCGTGGTTCTATTTCAACTAATTATTTATAAAATTGTATCTCTCTCGATATATTCCACTATTACTGTATGGTAATAAAATAATAATGATTATAATATATTATTAAAATACGATGGTTAAATTTTCACAATATATCGCCATATTACATCTCAGTAAGGAATGTTCCAGTTTTTAGCGAATTTCCCCTATAGGGAAGAAGCTATTACCGTAGGTCTCATGGTAAGACCTAAGCTCGGGACCACTATAACTTTTCGTTTTGGGGCCCCCAGAAGCAAAAAACACTATTCGTTCGAATTTATATATATATATATATATATATGTTCACCCAACTATCATTGTGACAACCGTACATAAGGAAAAGTGTATGCAAAGTGGCGACCGGTGCTTATGACGACCGTATATGGTCGTCATATGCTCACTTGGGTTATATCATCTCCTTTTGACCTGTAGATACATATAGTGATGACTTAAAATTTTAAATTTGGTCGTCATATTGCGCCTGAAATGAATATTAATAGTTCATGTAATGACCGTGGGTGCGCTAGTGTCGCTGACTGTATATTTCAATATACGGCATTTGGCGTAATACTGCGACCGGACGACTTGGCAACACTGGTTCTCCCGGACGCGTATATCCCTCGGGTCTAGGAGCTGAGGGTTTTGAGCATGCATGAGAGCATTACGCGGTATTTTTGCTAATTATTATAAAGTGGTCTGTGGTGATAAAAAAGTAGATATTTCACCTATTTTCCGGGTGGTCGACAACGAAGGAAGGGGACATAGCGGGGAGTGTTAAGCGTTAAAATGCAGAACTTTTGAAAGCAGTAAGTGATTTGGTTCAAAACGTCATTTTAATAACACAAATTATAAAATACATAACACAAAGTTATAAAATAAGTTGAAAAATAAATTGTTTTTAGTTGAAGTTATTGTTATTTCGATTTTTTTTCTGCCGGGCCGTATTCAGTACGTACATGGAGAACAGTGATTGTTTTGGAAACTGCGACGTCAATGTCATTCTCAGTGTACATATTGAGCTAAATGCTGATGAACAATATTAAACTTTTTTTGATTTGGGAAATACTAATTATACCGATGGCTTAATATGTTATAGTAATATGTAAATAAGTAACTTTGATAATATGCTGGTTAATTTACAGTCATTTAATACGGTTTTAGATATTACAGTTTTTTTCTGAGTGTTGGCTAAATGAGGTGAGAGGGGAATGGGTCTGACTGAAACGAGACTAACCCAACGGAGTTTTAGTCTTACAACGTTTCTTGCAGTCTTAAAACATGCCTAACTAATCCAAGAAAACACCACCTAAGAAATGCTAACAATAATTTATGTCAAGCTGAATCAAATCAAATTTACAATAAGTATATAAAATTAACAAAAACATAAATAATACTTTTTACTTTGATATTTTTCCAAACAGAACATTAACGAGGAATTATTACATTACAGAGTTTACTTAATCTTTTGCAACTGAACGGAAAATCTTAACAGATGAACTATAAACATATCTAAATAATCAATTAATGAAAGTCTATTATACAACTGCAACACAGTCATCTGTGATGAAGTTTTACGTATTGAGAGAAGTTTTGACACCAACGTCAGTGAGAGAAAATTGGTGGATGAACAGCTAGCTTGCGGGACCGGGACCTGAGTTTTTGAACTGTTTCACTATTTTTAATTTGTTACTTACGATGGTGATACCATCACCGAAGCAACCTCTAGTCCATATTGAATTATCTGGGTACATACTAGTCTTCAGTTCAAAACTACTTTGTAACAAGGGTGTTACATGTTTCGGCACTACAGTTTAGTATATTGAATTAATGAAATATTAAAAGGTTTTATTGAATTTATATTTTGTTGCAATATTTCCTGATCACTTAATAAAAAACCAGAACATTGTAAGCACGATACTCTTACAGATGGAATCTATAATTTCCTTGAACTTATATTTAAAATTGAAGACAATGCCCAGATCACGTATAGATGATTTAATATTGAGGGAAGTACCATATAAATTATAATTATAGCGATGAATATTTTAATCCAACAGCCATGACTGCCAGACCTTCGTTAAAAGCTGACAGTTTCTCTGGACAATGTTCCCTACAAAGATAAGAAGAATCAGTGATTTCGATATTCGAATTTTCTTTAATTTGGTTGATATACAGAAAATCGTATAATTGCTAACTGCTGTTTAAGTAATTTAAGCTTGCAATGGTATGATAGCAAGTAAAGTAATAAAGAAAATAGCTACTTTTTTTCTTATCTACGGAATAATGTTCGGAATGAATTACATCACCCATTGTCATTCAATTGTTACACTTTTAAGCCCATTGACAATGCGTGTTTAAACTTTAGTAAATTCGACTTAAGTTCCTGTAGAAAAACTGAATTTACACAAGTTTCTTTGGGGGCTGTCAAGATTATTCCCCCATTAACAATTCCGACACTTTTTAAATTTTGCTAGATACACTGAAAATCTGCCGTGTATCATCTATTATTATTCTCATAATTACCCTCGAGAGTAAGATGGCCAGAATTTTATAAGAGATTATGAATAAAACCTTAGCTTTATACTTGAACGTACTTTTGGTACATTTTTCATCCATTCTGTGTCAATCCATGCCATTGCAAGCTTCAAGGTTACTTAAACGACTTTTCACTTTTCTAGATGGAAGTGGCAAGATGTTTAAGTAATATCGAAGCTTGCAATGATATGTATTTGTGTAACCAGGGGCGGATTTGGAAATTTGCCGCCCGGACTTCCGCACGGACTTCCGGCAAGATCGAGATCGTGTGTTCCCAAAGACAAACAAAAATTTGAATAATATGTTAAAAATTAGCTGCGTAATATGTAGAATTGAAATAAAGAGAAGTAGTAAACCCTTCCTCAACATATTCCAGTTTTGTAACGCGATCTCAGATCATAATTGTCGCCTAAATTTCCAAAACGGAATACCATACATTATTTCTTTGTTGTATCTTGACTTGAGCCAAGCTTTTGAATATAAACTCTATTCTGTCATAGAAATATGGAATGCGATGGAAAATAATACCGATTAAATAAATTTAAAAATAATTTATAGGCTACATAATATAAAGAATAATTGTACTACGATTACAATTAATTAAAAAACAGTGTCTGCTGAAATTCTAATAAAAAAAATGTCATTAAAGAATTTTTATTTGTATTATTGGACTTGGTTAATTCGTGCCTGCCGCCAGGGCCGGATCGAGTCGCGTCGTCTTCGGGAGGCTGTGGCTCGACTGCTACATTCATTAAGAGAGGAGTAACTCGCCTGGTTCAAAATGGTACAACTGCTACAACCATCCGGCCAGGTAGTCGACGCTAGGTAGCCAGACAACGGGAAAACGGAAATTATGTTGTCCCCGCGGACCCTCTGCTCTGCTGCTTATTTAACTTGATCCTGAAAATTAGGGAAATTAATATACCTCGTGAGGAACATGTTGGCGCTTGGTTGTTTACAATCAAAAGCTGTTTTAACTGGATGTTTTGGTTTTGAAGGACAGCAAATGACATAATTCAATGAAAAGTCGAAACGAGTTTTTTTAAATACTCGCGAGTTTCGAGTTTTTTTCGAGTCAAGTATTTTGAATACTATAAGTTAACATTTATACTTTTACATAATCGTCATAATATATCAAAAATGATAATTACTGAAATAAGAGTAATAAGACAGTAATATTTGGAAGATATTCAATATTTTAAAAGTCTTCCTGAGTTCATTATTGATGAAGTGTTCCTGAATTTGTTAAAAGCAAGCCTATTTTCAAATTAAGTGACGATAATTCAAACCATCTTTAAATTTGGCTTCATAGCCTTACTCAATTTTTTATTAAAATCTCAGCTCGATGAAGTACACACCCAGATAAACTTGCACTTGTATACTTAACAGATTGATTGAAAAATGAAAAATGAAATCAGTTTTATTGCAGAAGCAGATTTGACGGGGAATTTAAATTCCCGTTTTCCCTCGATGTACAAACAGTCGTGCCATTTCGAACAATGCGAGTTGACCCTTAATCGGTTAGTTTCTTATCCATCTTAAACGTGATGGGATCATGTGCCGAGAAAATCAGCTTTCATAAAATTTCTCAAGCCTGACATTCGAGGTCTCTCTAATTAATTGCATATTCCTTTAATTCTTAGAAGCATTTGATATTTTTTTTATTTAACCGTCTATGCAGAAATTGCCCTTGCTGAGTACACTATTGAGGCGGGTGAAAAATATTGCGAGAGAGCCAGGCAATGAGAAATCTTAAATTACATTTATTGTTAAATTACAATTTATTTATACTTTTAATCAGTTTATAATTGAAATGTAATCGTAGAATATTTCATATAGCCTAATCGTTAAAACATCATAAAGCTCTGCATGCCTGACTTTAGCTGGGCTGCGCACTTTGGGCCCCGTACTATGGGGAGTGACCACAAGAATGGGACGAACTTACGGCAAATTTAACCTCTAGAACTTAATGCAGAATTAAAGTTTCAAAGATCAATTTTTTTTATTTTTCATTTAATTTTGATGAATGTTTTTTTCCTAGAACAATGAGTTTATCTCGTAAAGTTTGCAATCGACAGTTCGGGATTTTAGTTGGCTTCTTACTCCTGAATAAGATTGCTTCACATAGCCTAAAAACCTTTAATTGTCGCAAAGCATCAGTTATCCCGGTTTGGCTTTTTGGTCACTATTCGTCACCAAAGTCTCATTTCGGGCCTTGAGATTCACTTTTTCTATGTTAAACTCCGTCATTTTGCCCCAGAATAGGTCACTTGCATAGTGATGAAATAAACAATTTAGTAATAAACATTTCAATGCTAACATCTAATAGGAATTTGTGGAGTCTGGGCAAAGGAATCCTATTCCCTTTCACTGAAAAAAAAACAGAATGCCTTAGTGATAGCGGAATGGCAGGTCGTCAATTTGCCTCAGTGAACAATTTATTCATGTATAAAGGCTAGAGTGAAAACTGGCAACGCTGTATGTCGCCACAATGATGGTAAATATTTTGAATGGGGTTCACAACGATAGTTTAATGTAATGTATATTACTGGATGCCATTTTGTTTGTTGCATGTAAAGTCGCCACAATGATGTCTCTGTGGTTTCCTTACGAGTAACAAAAAAACTTATAATGTGAGTTGATAATGTTGTTTCTTGAGTGCAAGTTAGTGTATTTCTATATAAAAATCGAAATATACATAACTCCTTGAGGCGGTTGCCATACTGTAGGTGTTGTGTAAAGTCGCCACAATGATAGTGCGACGTATATATATATATATATATATATATATATATATATATATATATATATATATATGTGTCTGTTAGCACGATAGCGGCCGCAAAAATGGTCCGATCTTTATTAAATTTGGTACGGACATGTAAAGTGGTAATCAATTGGACGAGTTCGTGAACCAGCCCGATCGGACCACCGGAAGGGGGGGTAAAGGGGGATAAACCCCCCCAAAAATGGGTTTTTTGAGTTTTTTACATAGAAAAATAAAATTTATCAAATTTTTGTGGGCACCATTGAATTCAGCTCAATAAAACAAATAATTTAGTATTTTGAATCACTGCTCTATGCCCATTGGTTACCGAGATATTGAAAGTGGTAAACACAGTACGTTGTCCCAATGTTAACCTTATGGGAAATAAGTAAAATTCTATATCGCTTATTTCTCAACATATCTTGATAAAACTTGGTAAATGGCTTCTTCTAGTTCAGATCTACTAAATATTGAATTAAAACCATCCAGTTTTAATATACCTGTAGCAGCAAACCTGCATACTCATTTCCCATGTTATTCTTATGGAGCTTAACAAAACATGTCAAATCTTGCTATGTTTGCTTGAAATACGTTGTTTTGCATTTGAAATTCGCTGAGTATGCAGGTCTGCTGCAACGGGGGTATTCAGCATTTCCCAGATGCGGCTGTGTTTGATGTTCAGAAAGCATGTCCGCCGCGCGCCGTCCGCGTGTGTGCGAGTGCGTTGTTTGCGATGGTGCCAGTTCGGCCAATTAGCTATCCAGAATTCTTGGCCAAACGTTTTCCAAACCATTTAACGCTTACTTTATGGACTTACCGCCTGGCCACTTGTTTGCCTTTAATTACTGCGGTAGCTGTGTACTCAAGCCCACAGTTTAGGTAAACTTAGTAAATAAATTGAAGCGGCTGTTGAGGTTTTCCGAGATTAGGCCCTTTGTGTACTTGGTTCCTTTATTGTTGACGCCAGAGCAAATATCAACGTAAAGTAAAGTCAAACGCGCTAAATGTTACACAAACCGAAAATAAAATAACTTTTCATCACTCTTTATACGAAAATCGCCCGTTACCGTACAGCTGAGATCTACGAAAACTCTCGATTTCCTCACATAAAAAAATTATGATCACCTGCTTTTTCGGTACCCAAACATTTCATTTCCGTACCCAAACAAACCATTTCCGTACCCAAACAAACCATTTCCGTACCAAAACAAAATTTTGCTGTACCCAAACAAACGGTTTTCCTATTTTGACAGATCAACCAGCTGGCTTTAAACTAAAATAGACAGTTTGGCCGCATAGTGTTTGCTTACAGAAAAATGACCACATTATGAAATGTTGGATGATTTTTTGTAAGTTGGTTACTTATTTGCATCGTGATGAAAATTATTGTTCACAACTCGTTACCAAAGTCCCATTTCGGGGCTCGATAGCGTTTTACATGCTCGGCTTACGCCTCGGCAAGTAAAACACTATCTTACCCCGAAATATGCTACTTTCGTGACTAGTAGTGAAATATACTATTCTTGGAGTTTAAAATAATGAAACAGATAATTAGATCGTTTCATTTCCCTTAAATCCCATGTAATTACATTAGCTTGCATTATTCATTTTACCAAAACAAATAAAAAATAGTATTACAAGATTAAATATATATATTTTTTGGGTGAATTAATTTTACTTGTATGGTCAGAGGGTTGAATAATCTTATGTTTGATTTTGTAATTATATGATGCGATTACATTAAAGTATAAAATAAATCACAGGGAGACGATCCGTGATGTACTGTCAAAGCATCTCTTTTCAATTTTTTAATTAATTATCTATATTAATTAATTCATGATAAAAGTTCTAATGAAGGGTTTAAATTTTGATACAGTATATTGTTTTTGCTACATTGGGGAGATTTTGCCCTATACGGCAAAACAATACGATAAACGTTAAACGGTATATTTTTACATTATGACACGTATGTAAAATCCTATCCATGATAAAATCAGCTAATTTAACCGTTTTACGTGTATCGTGTTGTTTTACAAGATTGCAAAAAACTCCCTATAACGAAATTAACTGTTTCCGGTACGTGTTTATCACCTGCGAAAATTTATCATTACATTACATTGCTTACCATGGAAAAATAACGTTAACGGTAAAGTATTGTTTACTATATTTTTCATTCAACTTGCGACTCGGAAATGTAATTCAAAACTGACACCTCAACAGTTGGCCCTGCCCTAATCCAACAAAATCGGATCCACGGTCGAGTGCCCCAGCGGGGACCCACAAAAGAGAATCGCGCCCCAAACTATCGAATCGATAAAGTACAATAGTGGCTTAAACGATATCACTATCATTCGAAGGGTGGTAGTTCGCCGCGTCGCCGCTAGAGGCGGTAGCGTCGCCGTGTCCGATAGTAGCGGCGCGGTCGGCAGTAGCGCTATCTACGGCCGTCTGGTGGGACTGAAAGTACGACCGTTTTGTGACCGAACGTCGGTAGTGTGTGACAGTTCTGTCATGTGTCATTGACACGTTGTGATTTGTGTCACGTGCTGGATAGTTATTACAAGATGCTCAAGATTCATATGTTGGAGCATTTTGTTCAGGAGGAATCTAACGGGTGAGTCAGATCTGTTATCAGCATCTGTAGCGATAGCGTTATCAGTAGCGGTGTCTGGTTTCTTAAATAAGCGGCACGTTTTTTCGTGCCGGAATCCGTTTTGGAAGATATGTATTGAATTGTAAGAGAGAATTTGTGATAAGTACATGATGTTAAAACTCATACTTTGATATCACTGTGGTGATTGTTTTGATAAGAAATTTAAGTCCTTCTCAGAGCTGTAAAATTTCGTAAACTTTTAATCTAATGTTCAAGCCATTAAAAACATTTACTTAAAGTGATAATTATATCAATATTTAATCAATTTTCAAAATCATTGTTTTTTTCTCAGTCAAAACAACTGATCAGTTTTTTACTACTAGGCTATATTTTTTTTAACAAAGAATTGTCCTGTTTTAAAATCTCCAACTGTTCATATAATTTAATTTTCTATTTAAATTGTACACAAAAATAAATTGGAAATTAGTGTTCAATTCAAAATACTATCCTGTAATAATTGGGGAATATCAATTTATTCTATTGTTTCTATTGAATTGTTTTCATTTTCAAAGCTCTTACAGGTTTATCAATTAGTTCACAATCACAAAATATTCGTGGTGTCAAGTTTAATTATATTAGACAATTCTTTATCGTAGGCCTAAATAAAGAAATCAAGGAAGTGAAATAAATTTGCTAATTCAATAGAAGAAAGCTTTCTGCTGGAGATCTAGGCTTTGTAAATGTTCATATTTATCGTGAATAAATTAAAATAAAATCGTTTTATAAGAATGTAATTTTAATGCTTTACTGTTTTCGTCGGGATTTCCCCATTATATTAATATCAATAATTAATCGGAAATTAATTTCCTGTCATTATGAATTTTCAAGTAAACTGCATGAAAATCACTGACGTCAGCAGTACCGTATTGAAATTGCAAATTGAAAAAAATCTATTAAAAATGCTAATTATTCAATTAAATGAAAATAAAATGCTTGAAGGCAAAAACTTTTGATTAATTAATTTCTCTCAAATACAAATCTCAACAAGAAATCTTCATGGAACAAAACGGAACAGACAGAATTATGGGATTTCAGTAAAGGGTTATTATGAGAGGGGGGGGGGGGGAATAATCCCCAAATCAGCTCTGCCGTGCACGGCCGCAACAATGGAGGTATAAAGGCGAATGGCAGCTTTGTCGTCCAATATAACTTTGCCGATTGAACATGTCGTCTGTTCTAAAAATATCTTCTGACCCGAATGGGCTCAAGCTTTTCTTTACTTTGTCCCTTAACAGCCTACATCTAAAACTTTGTAGCTTTGATACAGGGACAAAAATATTTTGGAACTTAACTGTTCATCTTAATAATATGGGGTTGCACCGTAAAGAAGGTAGTTTCTATAATTAATATTTAATAATTTGAATATTTAATCTTTTAATCAATATATCAGTATTAATGACTGTTGATTGATAATATTAAATGTTATTGTCTTGCCTTAAAAATGATTTTGTAAGAAGCATCCCTGAAATTCTCCATTATATTACATGTAATATAATAAGGAATATAAAAAAAACGTTTACTGTTTATTTATTTATTTATTTATTTATTTATTTATTTATTTATTTATTTATTTATTTATTTATTTATTTATTTACATGCTCTAATACAGTTAAAAAACCAATTACAATGAAGCAGTTAAACTTCGTAGAAATAAACATGGATATGAGTGTCTTTCAGTCCATTTCACACTTCACTTCTTGATATTTACACTGATCAATACTAAATTAACTCTTAACAAAAATACACAATAAATACGATATGAATAAATAAATGATAATACATACAGAACAGAAATTATTACATGCAAAACGTCATAAGTATATACCAAGGATAAATAATACCATAAATATATACCAAGGATAACGTCATAAATATATACCACTGTTATGGAAAACTACAAGGATTGTGTTATCAATGGGCAACAATTTCATAAAAATTCATATATAAAGGATCGCAAGGAGGAATTGCAATCTACAAAACACAATCCATAAACGTCGACGAATAAATACGCCGCATACAGTTAGAACAGTGATTTAATGCTACTTTTTTGAATTAAATTCAATACCTATTCTATGACAGCTTTTTTCATGATAGCGAAGAATTTGTAAGTTTGTTGAATTACTTATTCATTGTTGTTTGCCTCCAGAACTGTTAATCGACTATTAAAATATGGTTTAAATACCTTCAGTCAACATTTCTAATCTTGTTGATTCTCCTACATGTTTCGAAACTACCGTTTCATCGTCTGGGATGATCCAAAAATTGTCATGACATTAAATTCTTGAACACGTAAATAATTTAAAAACATTTATAAATTTACATACACATAACAACACTTAATAAAAAACCAACATTGAGTACTTGTGCTGGCCAGGACATAAACCATATTTTAATTGTTGAATTATTTGGACTTTCCCTGTCACTTCTAGTGTTTAAAGCTACACTAAGTTTCGGGAGTTATCGAAACTTCTCCCGTTATCAAGTAGCTCTACTTCAAATTTCATATACCCTACTTATTACTAACTAAACCTACATATTTTGGATTTTTTTATTTTTGGAAATTACAGCCATACATACATTAAAAACCATAAAAATCTAATAGGTACATTTACAGTTAACTACAGACATGACATTAAAAAACATTGCTAACACATGATTCATGATGAACACTTTGTACAAGTGAAAAACAAAAAACATATACCTTCACTGACGGTGACGTTGACGCCCCCAAGCCGTTGACAGGGCAACATATACACGCACCACCACACTCACTCACGCCCCTGATCAGAGAAACATGTTTTAGCGAATTTCCCCTATAGGGAAGAAGCTATTACCGTAGGTCTCATGGTAAGACCTAAGCCCCAGACCATGATAACTTTTCGTTTTGCAACCCCCAGAAGCAAAAAACACCATTCGTTCGAATTTTTAGATATATATATATATATATCTATATATCTATATATATATGTGTCTGTTAGCACGATAGCGGCCGTAAAAATGGTCCGATCTTGATGAAATTTGGTACAGACATGTAAAGTGGTAATCGATTGGACGAGTTCGTGAATCAGCCCGATCGGACCACCGGAAGGGGGGGTAAAGGGGGATAAACCCCCCCAAAAATGGGTTTTTTGATCATTTTACATAGAAAAATAAAATTTATCAAATTTTTGTTGGCACCATTGAATTCAGCTCAAAAAAACAAACAATTTAGTACTTTGAATCACTGCTCTATGTCCATTGGTTACCGAGATATTGAAAGTGGTAAACACAGTACGTTGTCCCAATGTTAACCTTATGGGAAATAAGTAAAATGCTATATCTCGTTTATTTCTTAACATATCTTGATAAAACTTGGTAAATGGCTTTTTCTAGTTTAGATCTACTAAATATTGAATTAAAACCAACAAGTTTAAACATACCTGTAGCAGCAAACCTGCATACTCATTCCCCATGTTAATCTTATGGAGCTTACAAAAACATGTCAAATCTCGCTATGTTGGGATTAAAATATATTGTTTTGCATTTGAAATTCGCTGAGTATGCAGGTCTGCTGCAACGGGGGTATTTATTGTTTTAGCGAATTTTCCCTATGGGGGGGAGCAATTACCGTGAATTGAATACAGTAAACACAGTAAGTTGTTCCAATGTTGACCTTGTGGGAAATAAGTTAAATTCTATAGCTCACTTATTTCTCAACACATCTTGATAAAACTTGGTAAATGACCTCTTCTAGTTCAGATCTATTAAATATTGGATTAAAACCACCCAGTTTCAATATACCTGTAGCAGCAAACCTGCATACTCATTTCCCATGTTATTCTTATGGAGCTTACAAAAACATGTAAAATCTCGCTGCCTTGGATTGAAATATGTGATTTTGCATTTGAAATTCGCTGAGTATGCAGGTCTGCTGCAACGGGGGTATTTCATTTCTACATTGTGTTCATCATGTGTTAGAAATGATTTTTTACGTTATATCTGTAATTAGTTGTGTATGAATGAGATTTTAATGGTTTTTTACTGATTGGATGAGTGTAATTTTTTCCTCAAAAAAAATCCAAAGAAAGGGTTTCAGTTAGTGATAATAGGATAAAAGTAATTTTAAGTAGGGCCAGTTGACGGGATGATTTTCTTTGCCTCCCGAAATAGTATAGTTTTAATTATTAGAAGCGAATGGATAAGTCCAAATGACCGCATTTCGATCGGTCCTCTAATCAAGCATCAAGTCAAGAATCGACCAGTAAAAGCAGCTGAACTCCTAATTCACTCTCCATACTTATAAAATCCGTCCAGTCTGTGCCCTCGACCCTCCCTCCGTTACTCGGCGACCAGTTTCACTAAACGGACAGAATTCACAGGCTTGATAACCGTTAAGTTCCAGAGCTCTATAATTATAACACAGTAGTCTAGCCTAGACAGCCTGGAGGGGGCGGGGTCGCCATTCCACATGACTAGTCCTGGTCTAGTGATAGTGGCCCATAGTCTATCATTAGGGACATGTCTGTCGAATTAATTTTCTTATAGAATTTAGGATTAATTCTCTTCGGATTAATGTTTAGCTCTGAAATCATAATTAATTGTGATGCAAAAACTGGTTCCGGTATTACGGTGGACTGAAATTTGTTGTCTAGTTAATTTTTAAATAAAAACTTAAACCTACACCTAACAGTGAGCTTGAATAAGAATATTAAACGACGATTAAAGGAAGGAAAACTAAGAAATACATAGTAGATTGTAGAGTTTTAGCGAATTTCCCCTATAGGGAAGAAGCTATTACCGTAGGTCTCATGGTAAGACCTAAGCTCGGGACCACTATAACTTTTCGTTTTGGGGCCCCCAGAAGCAAAAAACACTATTCGTTCGAATTTATATATATATATATATATATCTATGTGTCTGTTAGCACGATAGCGGCCGCAAAAATGGTCCGATCTTTATGAAATTTGGTACGGACATGTAAAGTGGTAATCAATTGGACGAGTTCGTGAACCAGCCCGATCGGACCACCGGAAGGGGGGGTAAAGGGGGATAAACCCCCCCAAAAATGGGTTTTTTGAGTTTTTTACATAGAAAAATAAAATTTATCAAATTTTTGTGGGCACCATTGAATTCAGCTCAAAAAAACAAATAATTTAGTATTTTGAATCACTGCTCTATGCCCATTGGTTACCGAGATATTGAAAGTGGTAAACACAGTACGTTGTCCCAATGTTAACCTTATGGGAAATAAGTAAAATTCTATATCTCGCTTATTTCTCAACATATCTTGATAAAACTTGGTAAATGGCTTCTTCTAGTTCAGATCAACTAAATATTGAATTAAAACCATCCGGTTTTAACATACCTGTAGCAGCAAACCTGCATACTCATTTCCCATGTTATTCTTATGGAGCTTAACAAAACATGTCAAATCTTGCTATGTTTGCTTGAAATACGTTGTTTTGCATTTGAAATTCGCTGAGTATGCAGGTCTGCTGCAACGGGAGTATTTAAAAATAATGTGTTCATAATATTGATCGGCGTTATTGAATCACGCATCGAGTAAAATTATTTTCCTCACATTTTTACACGATGATTGTAATAAATCACCTGCGTACCTCCACTGTTTCCCACTGATTGGTTCATATTTTATCACTAATGTAGTCTTCCATCAAGATCATTTTTGTCAAATTAGCTTGGTTTCGTATATCGGATTAATTTGTTCTTTTTTGTCTTTCGGATTAATGCGTTCTGATCCATCAAAAAGAGGAAGAGAAAAAGTGAATGAATGCGTATAAAGCAGTGCTTAAAGAGAAACTTTTAAAACCTAACTCCAAAGTTGTGTTTACACAGCTTGTGGAAAATGCAAATTCCTTGCCTGAAAAACTCAATTGGATTCAGCAATGTTTATTGTCCGAAAGCAGGATATCGGAGTGTTTGGTGGATCGTATTGTCAAACCAACACTCGATTGTTTAGTTAAACTTCTTTTCCTGGTTTGCTGTTAGGAACTGAAATTGACTTTGGGAAATAATTAGGATATTATTTCAAGATCAAGTTAGGATTAATATGACGAGCAATGTCCTCTTAACGTACAGAAATTTCCAATTGAAAGAGACTATGCATTCGTCCAGATTTTTTTACTGATGTTTCGTTTACTGATGATTAATAAGAGGTTTAATTATACGTGTATTACCTTAATTGATAACTCGATAACATCCTATATTTTCCTATAAACAGAAATAGTGGTTTTTTTTATTTTCGTGGACATTTTCCATCACTGTTTAGTACCAATATTCACTACGTTTCAGGATCTGCAATCTGATCGTCTTTTAGTTAGGTGGAAAAGGTCCTAGAACATAACAAGATTAGTAACACACAGCCAAGAGTATCTACAGGTGTTACAAGATTAATAACACTTGACAAAAACATTGCTAGGGCTTAAATGGAAAGCTGAAAACGCAACTAAAAACACAGATACTGAAAACAAAATAAGAACATAATACAACACAGAAAACACAAATTTGACCATTCAGAACTGAACACGTCCACAACCAATCAGAGTACAGGAGGCAGGTGACAGGAAGAGGAAATGGCGGTGTGATTATTGTTACTAATCAGTAATATCAAATGTGCTCAAAAATCAAAATCAAAACATAAACTCGCCATCACCAACAATAAACTTCAAACAAAGGAGGAGTTATTTATTCAAGAAGTGCATGATATCAATGTGCATGGATAAAAATAGATGAACTATAGCTATCTTAAATTGCATTTTATAACTTATAACAAATAATAATGTTTTTTCTTTGAGTAAGAACGCAATATATTGTGCAAATATCTATGAGATAAGTGTTCTCTGGTGCACCAGAACTTGCTGTTCTACTATTTGATCGTGGGTGAATCCATTTTTCGACCTTCTACAATCCTTCAAGCCCATCCTACAGTCAATGACCCAGGTGTCGCCATCACCCGGTATGAATCATATCGCGTCATTCGACACAAAACAATAATCACGTTGTTATCCAGATTCCTCTTTGAGGAACATGGGACGATGAATTATTCAAAAGGGGTGAGTGATGGCAGATGACACCAGAGAGCTTGATTGATGACCATGCGACAATGTTGTGGAGCGCAACCCCCCCTCCCCCCCGGTGGCATACCGGTCTATCGTATGTATTATATGCAGAGTCCAATAAAATCAATGTTCAATCCGCTGCTTGAAACGGTGGCCGATTTTGTCATGAGTTTCTGCAATATTTTGTCACGGTACTCAATACCGGTCGGGCGCAGGGTGACCAGATGGAATCTTTTTCAGGGAGGACAGTTGAGTTAAAAAAGGAGGATAGTTGCAGAAAGAGGAAGACGGCGTTATAGTTCTATAATAATCTTAGAGAGGTATGTTTGTTTATGTAGAACAAATACAGCAGATATGTTTAAAATACCCTTCATTGACTTTGAATTTGCCTATTATTGATACCAAGCGTAGTATTTTCGCTTGCCAATCTCACAAATCGGCAAAATTAAAAATGTGTTTTCTAATTATAATCAATAACAATCAATGATGTCATTTTGGAACCAACAGCCGCTTATGTCGTCGCTTTGTAATGCGTCATTGCATTACATGCAACCGGACGGTCGAAACAGTCCATTTTTTAGCGAATTTCCCCTATAGGGAAGAAGCTATTACCGTAGGTCTCATAGTAAGACCTAAGCCCGAGACCATGATAACTTTTCGTTTTGGGGCCACCAGAAGCAAAAACACCATTCGTTCGAATTTACATCTATATATCTATGTATGTGTCTGTTAGCACGATAGCGGCCGTAAATATGGTCCGATCTTAATGAACATTGGTACAGACATGTAAAGTGGTAATCACTCGGACGAGTTCGAGAACCAGCCCGATCAGATCACCGGAAGGGGGGTAGAGAGGGCTAAACCCCCCCAAAAATGGGGTTTTTGAGTCTTTTACATAGAAAAATAAAATTTAACGAATTTTTATTGGCACCATTGAACTCAGCTCAGAAAAACAAACAATTTAGTATTTTGAATCAATTTTTTGCCCTATGTCCACTAGTTACCGAGATATTGAAAGTGGTAAACACAGTACGTTGTCCCAATGTTAATCTTATGGGAAATAAGTAAAATTCTTTTCTTCTTTTCTACGTTATTTTTCAACATATCTTGATACAACTTGGTAAATAGCTTCTTCTAGTTAATATCTACTAAATATTGAGTTAAAACCACCCAATTTTATATACCTGTTATTGGTTGGAAACCAATGGTCGTTAAAAACCAACATTGAGTCATTTGGCAGTACCAGGTAATTTTATACCTTTCTTTGGTAATATACATTGATTCGGAGGTTATTCAATCATAAAATAACATTGCTACAAGAGAGCACTAACTATCTACCCTCTAGGTCTACTACCTAGCCGCAGAGGTATTGAGGCCAATTTAAATAAAAATGTCCAGTCTGTCCGTAAGACTAATGTTCATATTAGCATTGGGCTTATGGACGGCGCGGCTTAGGCCTTGTTTTTTGATTCCAACTATAGTTCATTGAACGACCTGGATCATTCATGCTGAAACGCGACCTTTCCAATAAACGGATATTGTTTCAGCGTAATTGGATATCGTTATGTTTATGAGCTATCCAACATTTAACAGCCAAACATTTTAACGTTAACTACGGCATTAATTAGAGCCAAGGTTGAGCGGATTGTAAATTTATTTGTCGGTACAATTAGTCTAACCTCACAATTATGGATAACTTCCTTTAATTAATGGGCTCATTTCTAGAAGGCCACACATTTTATAATCATTAGACTTTAAAAAATTGTAACATTATGTGGTATTTTTAAATTTTGTTTTCCAAAAATTATGAGGTTACTAGAACTTGTGCTTTTCAATTGCAACGGGTCTCTTTTTCCTCTAGTTAACTTTTATAATAATTTCGCTTAAATACTCAAAAACTAATTGCTAAAAGAAAAAATATTTTGTTAAGGTTTAAGTGTACACTTTAAAAGGTTGTACCATGGACTAAGTGGATGCTTAAACTATATAACAAATCGATTAAAACAGTTTTAAATGCCCCTATTTATTTATGTAATCGGTGATTTTTCTTTGGAGGAGTATTAAGTTAAATCTTGAGTGAGACTCAATATTGTAACCCCTGTAGACTATACTGAATACTGACCCCCCGTTCCAGAGATAATTAATACATCAAACATTAACAAGTTCCTATAGAACAATTACTACTTGTTCAAAAACTTCTCTAAACAACTGATTAACTTTGATTTGTCATTTCATTAACAAAAAAACCAACAGTGCCTCTACTAGTAGGCTCAACTAATCTTGGCGACCAATCAAGATAAACTTCCGTTCTTAAACCCATTCAGCAGCAATGAGTCCAATTACGGTCTTTTTCTCCCGTTGTCAGTGAGTCATTAGTTGCCGAAAGTCAGTTTCAAGATCACCTTTGCTTTCACGGTTTATGTAACCGAGGCGTTTGTGGGGCAAGGACGTTGGAAGTAGTTGAAGAAACCATCAACTTTCATTCTTCCGTTCGTAGTTGTGAACTGAACAAACGACGTTTCAAGGATTCAGCTTTTGTGACTGTCCCGTCTTTACAAACTAATGTTCTCATCTCGAAGCACAAAGATCTTTGATCTTTTTTAGTATAAGCTATGGAATGTTGATTCGTGTAAGAATGTCATTCAGTTTGGCAACCCTCTTAGCTAAAATACATTAGTTCAAATGACATTGAATTACCCCAAATAAGGTTTAGTAGATATAAACAAAAACATACATGCTTGGATATATACATTTTAGTAAATTTGTCATTGCTCCCTTAACTTATAAATGAAAGTTATCATTCGTAGGCATAACAAAGTACAGTAATAGTTTCTTAAAATATATAAAAGAGGGTAACTGTTACTGTTCTTTCTATATTCATGATTACAGTCCATTGATGCCGTAGTTAATTTAATATCCCTTATCAGCATTTAAAAGTAAACCTTGATATGTCTATACAGGGTTGATTAAAGGTAATTTACGTATACAGAAGCTTTTAGAGTAAAAAATTATGACCAGTGTTCAATAAAACTTGAATTTTCCTTATTTGTCCACAGCAACCCTTAGGAATTTATCGGTGTATTCACCATACGACCCCCTCTCATGAACTCTCCCTAAACACTATAATCACATTGAAAACCTCGAAAAACTTCAAAAACAGTCAGCTGAAGAATATTCAGCCTTTTTAGTAATAAATTCGCGAACATTTCTTCAACGCCTCACACTTTTTGTCTGGTCTCCTTTGTACTATGTGGTCGCTGGGTCTACTCTTGTTACTACTAGAAGCTCCACCTCCAGAGTTTTACACACTTTACAACCTTTCGCCCCAAAACGGCGTTTACGCCACCCGTTGCCCAACCGCAGTCACCGACCACGATTGTCGTGATGCAGACACAATGGCCAGACCGCTCGACCTGCACCATTGTCTGCGGTCATCGCAGGGTAGGAAGTGAGGCAACGCCAACACTGATAACGCGGGCAAACAAGGCGCTCACAGCCTCGGTTGATAATGGTTTGTTGATCCGGTAGTTTAGTAAATATTATGTTTGGGAGGGAATTACTTTGACTTTTTATTAATAGGAAAATAATACTCTTTGGTCTTAAAACTGAGACAAACATAGAAAGCTTTTTTTAATTTTTTTTGTTCGAGTCTTCAATAACTCCGTAGTTTTGTTATAAAACTAAGGTAAATTTTAATTTGAGGTAGCATATATCTATAAATTAATACGTAAGCGGTTTCCTTTTCACAGTTAAACCTCAGTAACGGCGGATTTAAAGTTTGAGGGGTCAAACTACAGAGATTTTTATGAAGATTTGTCAATATGTCTCAGAATCATCAAAAAGGGCGTCATCAAAGTACAGTAAAGGGCTTAAGTTTCGGAAAAGTGGCGCTATCCATCGAATTTTGACCAAGCTCAGTTCAGTTCACTATGCCAATGTATAATAACCCTCTTGGCTTTGGTTGCAACTGAATAAATGGTCATGCTTTAAATAGTTTTAAAGTAAACCACAGTTTGCAGTATTTTCAAGTGAAGCTGCAAAAAAATCTCGTTTGAATTAAAAGCTCAAAATAGAATAATTACCTAAAAATAAGTAATCACCATTAAGTTACCCTTGAAACCTAAAATAACAGCCGTAGAGACAATACCGTAATGCTAATCCCTTGTAGCTAATTTTTAACAGCAATCTAAAGATTAAATAATTTCCAAAATTGAATACAATGGAGGTTGGGCGGTAATCACTCAGTTGAATGCCGACTCCCTGCTGTTTCGACACAGATGCTGTAATCTGTAAAATTAGATTCGCTTCTTTACATCATAAATCTAGGATATCTTATTAATTTATACTTAACGTGATTTGTTTTCCTACACCTTTCATTTCTTTATTTTATAGTTGTCACTCGTAGTAAAGAATTAGGTAAACGTGTTGCCAAACCTATTTGTTCGTAACTTTTAGTAATAACTAATACTGTCCAGGTTATTTATTTCAATGGAACGCGAAATCATAATAGAGACTTTTTGGGGTGGTTAAAAAATACTTTTTGTGGAATTAATTTCGCGGGGCGGATGCAGTTACGTATTCTGTCCATTGAGCCAAAATGCCAACACGTTCTGTCATTAAATAAAAATTTAATATGTCCAAAGTGTGCTTTGTTTTTTTCGTGCGTAAATAAATGTTCCTAAATAAGAATTGTGTGCTATTGACTTTTTTGTACAATTTCTTAAATTTTCCATTCCGACTTCCTTCCCGAAAATAAAATTTTTAGTCCCGAAACCACGTGGTAGTTCAGAGGTGTTTGGATCACAAGACGGTTCTAAGGTGTAGCCTTTCATTGCAGAATCAACTTAGCTGCTCTTTCGAATTTAATGTTGTTACGTTTGACCAACGAAATTTTATCCACGGTCGAGTAAAGTAACGTGACCCAGTCCGCCCGTATAACACTAATGTTTATTTTATCAATGGACAGCCTGAGCCACAATATTTGAGTCGACCTGTAGCCTGGCAGGTATCCGGGAGACATTGCAGAGCGTTGTCGTGTCCCGTTATCGTCCATTCAGCCCTGTCGCTGTCCACTCGTCCACTCGTCCACACTGTCCACACGCGTCGCTTTCCATCTTGATCGGCCACGAGAAAGTTCTGAGTCACCGACACTAAAGAGGCATGTGCACTATTCCACTCATATAGTGGGATTCTTTCTTCTTTGTGGGGAAAATAGTTTGTAGCGTGATAGATATAACATGAGTTATTGGGTTGACGGAACCGTCTTGGGTGGCAATCTTTGAAAAAAAAAATACTTTTGGAAGAGGATATATTTTAAACTACAAAATAACAATAGCTATCTGTGAGGTCGACCTCTTCTTTGAAACCATTGTCAGTTAATAAACAAAACGAAAAATGTATAGAGCACGTTTTCTGCATGCGTGCATGCGTTTTCTGAATAATGATTTTTAGAACGCTTATATAGCCTATAACAGTTTATTTAAAACTCACCATTTTTTGGTTGAGTGGTTGAGTACAAAACAATTGGCCACTCGGCCACTTCATTCACTGCATGAAAATCATAAAGCTAGACCACGCAGAAAATAACATTAAAAATTTATGTATTTGTTGGGAAAAAATATAATTTAATGTATTGCGTAATTTACTCCTCGAAAATTATCGCAATATTCAATAATTTTGTAATGTCTCAATATATTGTATGTTTATATAAATATTATATATATAGAAGATACAGTAAAAATGAGCAAAAGTAAATGGTTGTCTGAAATATCACATTTCATCACTATTAGCCGAAAGTGACGATTTTCGCTAGAGGTAATGTTTTTCGATCAAAGCGTTAAGCCGGGGTTGAAAAATAACAAAGTTACGAAAATCAACTTCAGTCCCGTGTGATGAGCTGTGTCTACGTTATTACCGCTCAGTGTATTAAGCTAACTATTGAACACAATAAATATTTTACGACTTTAACCTTGTGTCCTAAAGGTGCGTTTATTTTTATTGCTATTTAAAACCATTAGCTGGTTTCATTGATGTTATTGTTTGGTTAGACCGACTATAAAAAATTGCTGATATATCAAAAGCATTGTGTCAGTTGGAAATAAGAGCAAGTTGCATAATATGATTTAACATAAAAGTTCAACAATTAATCTATAATACTGTATTAATCGATAATTACTCGACCTACCCAACGCCGATGTACACGCGTCGGACCATTTTCTACATTGTTAAAGCTAATAGCTTACCACCTGAACATCAGCTGATTATTTTCCTTCCTGGGGCGGAAAAAGACTTTTTTTGCCCCACAAATCATGCAATAAAAACTGTAGTTGTCGCAGAAAAACATTAATTTTATGAGGAAATCATTATTTTGGTTTTTAGCATTCGTCTTGGGATTCTAGAATTAATTTTACTTTGTCTTTTTTTTGTCTCAACATTTTTTAGCGTAGGCCTATAACTTTATTTTTTCTTATCAGCTCAATGTTAATTTGATGTACTTTTTAAAAGAAAACTTAATTTTGAATATATATTTAAATATAATTATTTACTGCTGGCCAAGCGAGACCTGAAAGAATCTATAAACGTATGCTACTAAATATTTGGAAATCATATTTTAGTTCGCACCCAATTCTGAATCATAAGTCCTCAATCATAATCATTGCGTTCAGATACCTAATATAGACGATTTAACAACAATAAATAGCCAGCCACAAGATACAATCTAACCTCAAAGTAATAAACTTCAGTGATAAAAAGGCTTATTAGCCCGAAATATGAATTAACATTGCATTGAGTTCATTTCTAATTACACCCTCCAACTAAATCAGTTTTAGCGGTAATTTCGCAACACAAACGTTATCAGCAAACTCCCAAATTTCATTTCCAGTGCCACAACACGGCTGCCGACTGTGAGATACGGATTGTCGAGTAGATTCATTATTAAACCCCCCTTTTCCTCCTCCCCCACTCCCCCCTCCCCCTTCCCCCTCCGACTCGTTATCAGGTTTGTCCATCAGCTAATCAGCTGTTTATTTCCGCTAAGCTGTTGCCCAATTGGCTACCCAGTCGCCGAACTTAATTGCACGGTTGTGATTGATTCGATGCTGTCGATTCGGTAGTTAGGGCGAGGTTGTTTGTTGAATGGGGTAATTTGTATACATGTTTATTGGTAGCAAACAAATATCTGGAACTTTCCCTGTTTCCTCAGGCGATTTGAATGATCAAAATACTTGAAGAGTCGTTTATCTTATTAGTAAATATTTCCGTCCAACTAAATGTTAAATTAATGGAAAGTTTAAAAACAAACTATTTTAATACGAAAAAATTCCTTAGACGCTTTTAAAATAAAATAATCTAAACAATTATTCACATTTCGATTGTTAAAATGGATTGTTCTTGGACATTCGTTCTTTAAAATGAATTATCATTAAAAAATTGTATCAAGAATTCAAGAATAAAGAATTGTATGCCAGATAAATACAATTAGTCAGGCCCAATAAATGTTGTTAAAAACTTAAAATTGTCTCCTTTACAATATTGAGGCATTGACGTTTTTATTGTATCCATCAACGGTCGGTGTATAACGTTGTTTCTTTGGGTGTAAAAAGAAAAGTTTAGCGATTTTCCTTCTGATTTTTAGTTTGCTCTTTTGTGACATAATGATTTTCATTAATTTTTTTAAATAACGTTTTTATTGTTTATTTAAAAGGAGGTAATTTTCTACACTATTCAAAATATTAAATATAACTTCCTAAAAGTGTTATGAATCCTTTGTTTTGACAACTAAACTTTTTTACAGTCAGACAATTGTTTTAAAGTTAAATTAGTCAAATTAATGAGACTAGGCTGATCGTTTGATGAGATTTATTGTTAAAGGAAAAGAAGAAAAGAAATATGCTTTACGTCCATGAATCATGGGAGGAAATAATTGTACACCTAAAACTTATTTTACTTTCTGTTTACTAATATGTATATAAAGAGTCATTCCAAATTAAATCTTGGAATCTTATGATGGAATCTTAACGACTATCGTCGTTTGGTTTTGATCTTTAAGGGCTTAGAAACAGGATCGTCCGAAAGGGAACAATGTCAAGGATTTTGGGAGTGCTTGAATTGTTGCAATGGTTACCATTAGAAATAGCTCCCATGGTTACTAACAGAATGCAGCACAAAGAAACATCAAGAAAACATAATCTCCCGGGCAAAGCCGGGGTTATCAGCTACTTATTAACAATAATAAAAAATAACTGAGTACCCTTTCATTTAGCATCGACTTATTTGATCAACTACTTTAGTTACCAATCAAATCGTGTTTAAATTTAAAGTTTGATCGGTAAACTGCGTTGGATCCTATTCCTTCTACGATAACACCAATAATCCAACTCAACAGGGAACAGTGACGTTACGTAACGGCACGTACACGGAACTGTGACACAATGGTAACCGTTCCTGTGACGGCGCCGCCGCCGTCCCCGCGCAGGACTACAGAATGGTCCCCGCGTCCGTCCTGCGTTCTTTAAATCGCATTGTTGTCATTGTTACACGCTATGCAGTCGTCACTACGCCATAATCGGGGCGTTGCGTTTGACGCCGCGACGTTTCAAGTTTCTTCATTTTATATGTCTTAACTGACATATATTTATTAATTTCTTTGATGAATTATTATTTTTTGATGTTGGCTTTAGTACTATATATATATTATTCTTCTAATTTGTTTTGTATTTAGAAAAAATGTTTAAGATAGTTTACTCAAAGGAGTTTTTTCCGGATTTCAGAACTTTTTATCATCGAGGGCTGGTTTGGATTTTTTTATCATGATTACCATAACATATATTTATACTTATTTAAGGCAAACACTAATAACACAACAATTAATTTTAAAGTGTAATGTATCTAATTAAGAGAAAAAATTGCTATTATTACAAATGTGGTACGAGCTTACAGAAGCAATCGAAAAAAGAAAAAAATAACAGAAAAAAATTAAAAAGAACTTAAGTGAATACGTTGAGCAGTGACGTTATAGCCTACGCCTTCTGCATCACGTAACGTAAACGTTAACGTTAACGTTAAGGCAACGTTAACACCTTCTGCATCACAATAAAAGACAACAAACATATTGCAATAATCAAATGTCTCAAGAATAATAAGTTAAGCCTACTTCAGCATTAATTCAATAACTAACAGTGATCGCGTGAAAAAAGCACTTTCAATAAGTTCCGTAATTAAAATTAAAAAAATAAAAAACTATAAAACATTCCTATTAAAAAAATCAACGACTAGTTGCACCAAAAAGGAGGTAATTTTGACAAAGCATATGCTTAGTGGTCCAGAGCTTGGTTAGCGTTATAGACAGCTCAGACCTATTCATTATAGTATTGTCTGATAAATCATATTTGTACATACCAGGTGCTTTTAAAATATCTAATACAGCCATATTTATATTATGGTGGTAAAATTGGGCAATTATTACGTGAAGTAAACTCAAATATACTATTATTCTAAGACAAGGTAGGCTAAACTATTTTTAAACACGGTTATACATTTAAACCTACCTATTTATTAATAAAATATGTTGTTCTACGCAGAAACAGTGACAAAGGGAAGGGAGGGTCGATTCTAATCACAGTCCTCGTTGTATTCGCCTAAGTGCTTCGTTGAAAGCTGTTGTTTTCGTTGTGGAGGCCTGCCCCTGTCGCCGGCGCCTCTGTTATTAACAATTCCACTGATTGCCCCGGGGTGAATTAAAAGTTGGCATTTATCGTGATCAACGTTGTTTGTGTTTGTCTGTTCTAAATCTGTCGTGTATTTCATTAGAATGTGTTTGGTTGTAATGTTTAAAAGCTTTGACATCGTCGTAAGGGAGAAATTATTTCTCATTATTATTAGATTAGTTATTACTGTTAGTGACTTAAGAGTGCAACAATTTTAGTATATTTTTTTGAAATATTTGAATCTGTGCAGTATTTTAAAATTTGTAAGCCTAAGAAGCCTTTGCTAGACAAATTTTCAATTTTTTAAATATTGCTGGTAGGTGTGATCTAAACATAGATTTTAATACGTGCAGTGTTTTAAAATTTGTAAGTTTAAGATGTTTTTGATATAGGGAAGTTGTAATTCATTTTAAAATAGATATAGGCCTACATGTTTATAAATTCAATATTTTTGCCAAAATTGAACAAATTATGTTTGGTATTTATTGTTTATTATATGAAGGGTACAAAATAAGTACGATCAGGGTTAAAAAAAGTAATTTTTCAGGAGAGCGTTTTTAAAGTCTAAAACCTTATACTACCTTAACTATTAATTATATTTCGAATGTAAATTAAAAGAACCCTGCTCGTTTTCTCATTGTAACAATTGCACGTGGTTATAGATCTATTCCATAGCTTTCAAATGACATAATAATCTAAAAATTGATTTTTTTACCCTGCCAGTTTTTCTGTGTTCCCTTTAAATTATTGGATTGAGTATTTGTGGTATTATTTTATGTTTGTGG
Source organism: Flexamia atlantica (assembly GCA_035578135.1). NCBI lineage: Eukaryota > Metazoa > Arthropoda > Insecta > Hemiptera > Cicadellidae > Flexamia > Flexamia atlantica. The sequence continues at coordinate 2,390,086 of JAQJVK010000054.1, read as the reverse complement.
CTAATATAAATCGATTAATAAATAATCCAAGCTTTCCAAATTTTGATTTAGACCATCTGATTAAAAGGAATATTCGTTGTTTGCCTGTAATTGTGGCCAGGTAATATACATTGTCTTTGATGTAGGCTACAAAGATTAATTTTTAATTTGTTATGTAGCACTGATTGCAGGTTACTAAAGAATGTATTTACTTACGTCTTTGCAACCTTGATTTTTCCTTGCAAAGAATTCCTTCCTAATAGAACTGGGACATTTACACAAGGAAAAATCAAGGCTGCAAAGACATAAGTAAATGCATTATTTACAGATTAATTGACACTTTATATTCATTACTTGGTTTTAGTAAGTAACATTTTAATGTTCTAGTTACTTTCAAAATTACTGGAAAACATACACATTCAGTGTCGTCGTCGGTCTGATTAAAGCTAAATTTTGAAAGTCACCCAGTAAATGTTTGAATTAAAAGTAGTTGTCGCCGCGTCTGTAAAGGTCCCGGGCTTTCCATTATTAACAATCCCCTGATTGCTTTCCGTCGGTAAATGAAAAACTTGGCAACAGTCACTAACATCTGTCGCCTTCTTTCCTAGACAGCGATGTTTAAGTGATGTCTCCTGTTTTCAACTTCCCTATTGTTTTTATTCAGACGAACCTGCTATAAAATAAGATGTTTTGTTTCCACTACACAATATGGAATCCTTTTTAGTAACTATAGACGCTAAGAACACGGAGATCTCGCTGAAGGTATATTTACAGAACATTGTAAAACCTCAGTGTTTAAGACTGGTTTAGGATTTTTAACGACTTGAGATGTCATCTTCTCGGAACTCGCTGAGTAATTTGACATGATGTTAAAAGTGGCAAAGGTAGCAGATTTTGAGGGAACACATACAGCTTATTAATAGATAGTTAAAAATAATTCGTTTATCTCCGTTAGGCAGAACAAGTTGTCCACGGAAAGCTTTGCGTCATTGTTGAAGAAATGCCGATGAGAAAAATGAAAACCCAAAAAAATTGGAAGGACCCTGATGTATTGCATTTTCTTCCTGCTCTTACCTATTCAGGAAGGAGCGTCACAAAAACCTTGTACACATAACAATTTTAATAGAATTAATAATAATTTAACTAAAAATACGAAAATTGTAAGATAACGCAAGGAAAACTCTTGGAAAACGAAAATGTATTTTTTTCAGGTTCACTAATGATAAGATAACCCATTTAAAGTTAGACCCATTTAGAGTTCTTGGGGACTATCACTCCCCCCCCATCCTACATAACTTCTTTACAGGACCATGCGGCATATGGTCCTAACCTCCCTACCCCCCCCTACCCCCCCCCCCAGTATAAACTTGACATAAGATAGAAGAGTTGTATGCAACACGTTCCTCCCCCTCGAGTCGCACTGGGCGAGCGTGTCTGGTCGGCGTCAAGTAGTGGAATGTCTCAACAACTCTTCAGCTTCCTCAAAGTCAACCACTTCACTCACTTGCGTAACGCTTTTTTATTCGTTATAAAACTTCGTAACGCTTAGGTCGTAATTCTACCCCCACCCCACTCATCATATTTTTATTTCAGTTATGGTGCGCTTTAGTTTAAAGTATTATCCCTACACACAGTAAAGGGAAGGTGTAAACCGGCGTCTATTTGTTGTTAAGCGAATGTTTGAGTTCTGGGCTTCAGCTGGAAGCGTCTTGAGAGATAATCTGATAATTATTTTATAAATATAATATAACTAGCAGCCCACATCATATTTTTATTTCATAGCACATCATAGCACCCAACTTTATCATATTTTTATTTCAGTTATGGTGCGCTTTAGTTTAAGTTATTATCCCTACACACAGTAAAATGTATGATGTAACCCGGCGTCTATTTGTTGTTAAGCGAATGTTTGAGTTCTGGGCTTCAGCTGGGAGCGCCTTGAGAGATAATCTGATAATTATTTTATAAATATAATATAACTAGCAGCCCACATCACTTCGTGACTTGGTAAAACAAAAAAAAAATAGGTAAAAAAAGTAAAAACTGTGGTAAAATCCTTATTTTCTGTTGTCTTAAAAACCTCAATATTTAAGAAATTAAAATCATAATTAATTATGAATGTTGAGTTAACTGACTTTAGCTAGCCCCGCATTCTGTGGTATATCTCTGGAACTATTTCAAATCTTGATCATCTCTTTTTTTACAAATAATTATGAATTAGAAAAAGTTCACAGGTTCTACCACAGAGAGTAGCACTTTCGCTGGAATTTCAAAAACCTCCTGCGTGAAGGCTTTTTATGGGATATTTTCCAAACCCGCAAAAGGAACATCTAGAGAGTAATAGCTTTAATTTTATACCAAATATGTGTGGAAAAGTTAATTTCTAGGGGTCAATATGCTCTATACAAAATTCTAGAAATTATTTTAATAATATAGAAGATGTCTAAAAGTTTTTTTAGTGATGAAATGTGATGGCTTTTTGAGAAATATTTAGTTATGGGCTCTATTGAAAATCAGGTAGAATTTGGGCTAAACCACACCACCATTTTTACATTGTTCCTCATCAAATATATTTAAAGGTAAACATAAAAAAGTATAAAGTTTTCAAAGTCAACTTCTTTCAATTTTCTTCGTAAAATTTAAACATAGTCATGTTTGTAGTCGCCAAATGAAATTACTTTACAGCTTAAAACATGAATCTTCCTCAGCGATGTTTTAACTGTTATTTCCAAAGGTTTAATGGACGCGCTAGTCAGCAAGCCGAGTACAATACGAGTCAAATAATGTGGCCTGGGTCGTCCATAAGCCCAATGCTACAATTAACATTATCCATATGGGCAGAAAACTCCGTTTTTTATAGTCCGGATCATGTTAGTTGATTCGGACTATACTCGAGCGGTGCGGGGGCGGCGACCCGAGCTCTGGGGCTTCAATTGGCACTTCGCGTTCGTTAGGCTTAATTACTTTGGTGATGGTAATTAACGGAAGTCGGGTCAAAGGTCCGCTGCTGACCCGGGATGGTGTCCTCTTACTTATCCCTCCCCCCCCCCTCGTCGACCCATCCTTCCCCCCACGCCAACCCATCCTTCCCAACCCATCTCGTACAACCCATTATGACGTTTCGCACCTTGAAAAACTGGATCGTCCGTTCAGATTTTTTATCGCATCTTTGGGATTTTAAAAAATAAATTAAAAGCTCTCTATAATAAATTGTATTGAATCTAACACTTTATCATCTTACTTACTTGAATACTTGAGTGTTCCGTCCGTAGTCCTGGGAGGTGTTGGACAGGTCAAGGTTTAGTCTGAATAAGGAATAAAAGAATACCTATTTTCTATAAAATTCTAATAACTAGACCTAAGGGATTTGGTTGAAATTTGGAAAGGAGTCTATATCATAGAAACCGTTTGAATTGAAAAAGATTTAATTTGGATTTTAAATTTTTTAATTTTCTGTATTGACTGGATATTTTGTGGTAATGCCTAAAATAATTTGAGACTGAATGACGTGACTTGTTTTCAAAAAGTTTGAGTCAATGCTGTTGTGCATGTGTGCCTTTTTTCTTGCATTGTATATATGATTGTTAATAACTGTTTTTATGTTCTGTGATTTAATACTCCATTGTCCATTCTATCTGGTAGGCCTACATTCTTTTTCCATTCATATTCGCCCTTAAACCATAAAATACCCCATGAATGTTCGGGGACTACTACCTGGCTAACTCGCACGCTTAGCTTAATTTGTATATTGTTTGCACTTTGCAGATAATTTCTATAGATCTTTGGGAAAACTACCTACACTTATATTGTTATTTACCTTTTACCTGGTTTTTATGTAATCATTACAACTTTTTTACGGCCTCGCAGTTAATGAGGATTAGAGGACTTAAAGTTAAAGAACTTAAATCATTGTTACAAAACACTAGCAGCAAATCTGCGTGCCAAGCTCTCGTGTTACTTTGGAAAATAAGTAGGCGGTATACAAGTAAATATTTCAAAATGTTATTCTTTGACGAAAAAAGAAGATCAAAGTCGTCTCAGGCGTAGAACCCAAGACTTCGTTATAAGGTGCTGCTATACATGCACGTCACGTCACGTCACGTCACGTCGCGTCCACTTACGGCCAATTCGACGATGCCGAGGGGGTGCTATACATATTCGCATCGATTCGCATTGATCCGCATTTACTAGTTTCTAAGAGCCAAATGGCCGAGTGGTCGTTGGTGTAGGCTATACACACACGTCACGTCACGTCACGTCACGTCGCGTCGCGTCCCAATTCGGCCGATTCGGCCGTGTATGCTCATCAGAGCATTCGAGTCGGGCCGTGCCGTGACGTGATGTGACGTGACGTGTATGTATAGCCGGTTCCATTTGATTACACAGGTTTCATTCACTTTGAAAATGGACGCGACGTGACGTGACGTGACGTGTATATATAGCAGCACCTTCATATTCAAAGTTAGGAAACAGTCTTATAAAAACTTTAACATTGCTTAACTAGAAACAGGTAAACCAATAACTTAGCAACAAGGGTCTGGACATTGCAATAGAGCAGTGGGCCCCGCATCTTCCTCTAACAGGTCCGCGGTGGAATTTCTCCCTTTGATATTTATTTATGCTATAATTCAGGCCCCAAAGACAACTTTCTTTACACGAAGCCTGCCCGCATATCTCGTTCTCATGTAGTCCCGTTGTAATTAACTATAGATGAGCTAGATCTCCAACATGAAAAAATAACACTCATTACTTAAAACATAAAAATTATACTTCTTTCCGTGAACTTACTGCACCTCATTACTAAAGTTTTGTTTAACGTTTTAGTTTCTAGAATTTTTTGTTATAAGCCAACCTCGTATAAATCTATAAATGTTTTATATAAATCTATCGAATAAATACTTTTCCATGATAATGCACATAAATATTTAAAAAGTAAATACAATATGTGAAACGTTTGTCAAACTGAATATTTTTCTGGTAGGAAACAACGAAATGGACCGTAGCTGGACAAAATTGAACAGTCGTAGCCGGAGTGTTGGCCCGCCATTGTGGGATAATTCCCCAAATTGCTCCCCATTTTCAACGGTCTGCGGAAACCGTTTGACATTGTTCTATTTAAGTGATGTTATTTTCTTTGGCCACTCTAACTGTAATAATGTTTTTTACCGAGAGAAATAATTATAGAGAATTTTAAAAGAGATGCAACTGTTGACGCTCTCTTAAGCTTCATGAGCGACGAGTTTCCGATGTGTTATCCTTCTCTGAGAAAAATTAATTTTAATTCAATTTGCGTTTGAAGAGTAATTAAGTTTGTAGGATAAAACCTACGTTGCAAGTTGATAATGTAGTAAGGATGTATGAATCAAATTCTTTCGTCTATATTAATTTACGCGTATGAATTCGTTATTCAACACTTCGATTCGTGAAAAAAATAAACTATTGCAGTCAGAAATAAACTATATAAAAGAGTGACAGCTAAAATATACTAATTAATTATAAACATAAAGAAATTTTTCAATAAAACCCGCCTTAATCACTTAGTCAGATGGGCCTGTAGTGAAAATTCTACTATCTTAAGATGAAGCCAAAATACATTTTTAAACGGTGTTGGTTTTTAGTTAGATAAGTTTTTATTTCTATCAAACGCATAATCGTAAACTATATTTAAAGAGGTGAAAACTACATTCTTGTTTGAAAATTGTAAATCTGAATAACTACCTATAGGTTGTAAATATCTTTGTAAAGTTTCACCCACCAATACATTACCCTTACCCTTTACCCTTACCAATTACCCTTTTGATTTTATTGATTTTAGAACGTTTTTATCAGCGTAGATTAAGGATATGCAGAAGAACTATATTTATGAGTGCACTATATTTATAACATGGTTTCTATCAGTAAGTAATCACCTAATCAATGGAATCAATCGATTACATCGCAAAGGTCGGAGCAAAGTCATAAACGAGTGATTATCCTTACTTCTTTTTTCTAAATCCAAGTGCACTTCCAGAACTAGGTACATATCCCATTGTGTGCGAATGTTAAGAAGGACCACGTAATACAATAGAGTCTCAGAAACTCGACACAAGTGAACTTTAAACCTGTCAAGTTTAGGAATGTCGACATTGTGAAAAAAGGAATGAAGGAAACCCAAAGAAAAGCTTGAAATTGTATACTGGCTTAACTCAAACTCAATGATGAACTGAATAAAGGTATATTTAAATACAAATAACATCAAAACATAATTAATAACAAGAAAGTGGTAATAAATTACAAACTATTACGTACTTATTGTAAAAATTAAGGTGTCGATGCCAGTGTCGAGTTACCAGCAGGAGTGGTGTTTGTGAGATTCTTCTCTATCCCATAGTCCCATGCCGCCCGACTCCCGTCTCCCCCAATGACGTCATCACGGTGACGTCAGCGACATGTGTCGAGCATTCCTGATACGGTTTAAACCGTCTCCCACTTCGCCTTGGACTATTTTCTGAGCACTTAAGTATGAGCTCCAGACCCTTCAAAGAAGACTTTCACTGCATTACAGTTGTTAGTCATGTTTTTAGATCCAAGTGAACAAATGAGAGGGTAAAATTAGAACGATTCCAAAGACATGTGGTGTAATTAAACTGTTTCTTGTGTCTAGTATGAAGAGTTCCAGGGGATTTTAATGGTGATAGCACTAATGGCTGGAATCTGACTGAATGGTTGTGACTCGTAAAATAGCAAGAGCCTGCAGATCTATTAAAATTATTGCCGACATTATATACATATCATTGATTTTATAACCATTTAAACGCTTCATTTTCAACCTGCTACTGTTCATGTTTGTCACCTGAGTGTATATTTACAAACATAGATACAACATAGTACTAAATATGCTCATTGAATCTATGATATGCTGATGCCACTGTAATATCCCGTAGACATTTCCCCCTGAGAAACAAGTAGCTACAAAAATTAAGTTTTACATTTTATTCCACTATCGACATCCTGTGTCTAAACTATTGTTTTTCCTGTAAATTTTAATTTGATCAGCTAATTTGAAATCGAAGGAAATCTTTTACCCAATTAATTACAAACTCTGCAGATGTACCTGTATCAGTATCTTGTCCCAACACCACTTACTTCGTGTCGTGCCCACACGGTAGCCGTGTTCAGTTCACGCCCGTGTTCGTGTCGTGTCGTGTTCGTGTCGTGTCGTGTAGGGTGATACCCCCTTGCGTGCGCATCACACATCTCTCCGCGCCTCGTTTTATTTTATTTTTCCTCTTCCCGGAGGAAGCTGCGGGATTTTATTGTAGAGAAGGAAACTAGTTTTGGTACAGGAATGTGTGGTTGAAATACAATGTGTAGTATGACTGCGGATGTTAAACCTACTTCACTTTACTTAAGCAGTAAAAATAAATTGTCTTCAAACTATTACTAACGAAATGCCTTATATTTTACAGTTGTGATAGATTCAACCGTTAAGTATTAATTGTTTTTTCGTTATACTGCTTCAAAAACAGATGTTTTTAATGCATGTTTTCCGGACCTAAATACATTCTTTTTATTCCTAGGAATTAAAAGCTTATGTACTCGATACCAGCTGACTCTTTATAGTCCTAGGACTATAAAAGTCAAGAGGTGCCGAGTACGTCGTAATAATCGAACAATATTCATTCGATTACCAATAATCGAAACATTCATCGTTATTATCGAAACATTCATTGTTGTCAGTTTAATCAATTTGTGAAACTCGCTCATTTCACAAATCGATTATTATATGCGTTCGATACGTCGATAGTTGTTCATTGTTGTCAGTGTACCCTAACACAAATGAAACAGACAATCAGCTGATTGCTTCAAATAGCAAGAACAAGACGGTGGCATCTTTTGAAAGCATCTTTAAAGGTAAACAACCTGTAACATTTTGGTTTTCTTAAGTAGTTTACGTATTGTATTGAGCAATCTAACGAAAAATATAGTTCATCACACGGACCTAAAGTTGCTTTTCGTTACTCGGTCATTTTTCAACCTCGGCTTTACAGCCTCGGTTGTAAAACTTGACCTTGTACGAAAAGCGTCACTTTAGGTCCTTGTAATGAAATATACTATTATTTGTTCCCCAAAAGTGTAAAAATCACTCGATAAAGTAAATATTAAAATGTTTTTGCAAATATCTATAATCCATAAGTATGCATGTTAACATTATCTTTTGTATAAGAAATTGCGCATTTTATTTGAAATCCAGTTCAAACAAGGAAAGCAACCTAATACTTTTCTTCAAGTTTGTTCTTCATCAGATTTTATCCTTTGTTATTCCTTGGAAACCAAAACTAATTTCCATGTTTATATCCACCTTTAATATCCATCTTTATAGAGAAGATCTAAAATATTGAGATTTATGGACTCTTTTTAAAAATCCTTATAATATTTCTAAACTGGTGACAAAATTAGCCTCATAATCTCTTATTTACGAAATATACTTTGACAAGTTTTAAAAGGTGCCAAGTTACGTATAAGCATTGACTTTGTTTATATAGTCAAGGTATAAGTCATGAAATTTACAATTATGAGGCCTAGATTTAGTTATCGTAGCTGGGTCTTGCCAGACAAAGAGTCGTTAGAAAGTAAAATTCATCGATCCCCTAACACTTTTTAAAATGCCAAAGGCGTCGACAAACCAAAAAAACTTAAACAAAGGCCACACGTACAACAATATTAATGTTTCTAATTCGCTCAACCCCATCGACAATGGCGCGTCGCGGATAGAAGTGGCCTAATGGGGATTGTGGAATGGGAAGCGACAAAAAGCACATTATACGAAGCGCGGCGTGAGACAATTTGACATAATAGCGCGGGCAACAGCTGCTGAGTAGCTCATTGTTGGTAATGCGCAACAATCAATCGTCAACAAGCTGTGCGGCGCTGTCAACAATGGTGTGGCTCGATTAAATACATTGTTGAATTGTTGACCGTCCCGCGCCGCGCACGGGCTGTTGGAAGGTTGCAATTTATTTCCGTGATTGGGAATGAGATTTGGTTTGTGGATAATGTGTACTCGTCCCTAGACACACAATCCTTGGAAAAAATGGTTTGTTTTTGGTTTGACTGTTTGATTTTATTATTTTCGAGTGTGTGCTGAAAGAATGGGATCTACGAATAGATTTGTTGTTCCACTCCCTCAAGAAAATCAACCAACTGAAATTAATTTTTCCACCTAAAACGAAATGGTAAATCAATGGTTTGATTTAATAACAGAATACTTTATTAGAAGAAGAATGTTTTAAACTGTGACGAGTGGTACACTGTGATTGTAGGGGATTTGAATTAAGATTCATTAATTTTATAATAGTAATTTATTGAGATTTTCGACAGATTTAACTAAAAATTAATTTTCAGTATATTCACTGATGTCGCTAGATAACAATACAAATCGTTGTTACAAATGAGTTGATTATTTTGATAGTCATTCATTGAAGAGTTTCAAAGACTTCCATGATTGCAGTACAAAGAGTTAATTCTTTAAACTCATCACATTTCCCTCAAATATTTACATATTTTTCAATAGGTACCTCAAGAAATCCAAACATGATTTATTTCGTAAAGTCTTCGCAAAAATGTTTTAAATCAATTCATATTAACGTAACGTAAGGTATTTTCTCACAAACTCTTTAATTCCCCAATTAAATTCACAATCAAACTGAGTTGTGTGTTATAGTGCTAATCAAATAACTTGACCCAGTCAGCCAATAAGACTGATGTCAGTTTTACCATTGGGCTTATGGAAGGCTTGGTCAATATATTTGACTCAGGCTATTCGTATACCTGGGCGTGAGAGGTGGGATGTATTATGTATACATCCCAGCTGTGACTGTAGCACCCGCGCGTCGCTAGTGAGCATCGCTAGCGACTATCGAGTCAGATATCTAGCGAGATATCGCTGGCTGGAGGTAACAACCGTCTGTTGACTACGAGTGAATACGATCATGTAAACCGAGCGAATCTTATTACTCCTGACGGGCGGGGGTTTTTTCGCTGTCGTATACAGTATCTATACTTATTAATACGCTTAAGTTTTTTTTTTTTTGTGATCAAGACTCATCCTACAGTTCTTAACCGATTTCGATTTTAATAATTAGGAGTATTTGGAAAGAGCCAGGCTTAAAGTTTAGCAGGAAGAAAAATGTATAAAGGTCATAGGGAATAGTCGTAGACGTCCTAAAAGTTTTAGATTTTCCTTAAGGTTATGGGAATAGAAATTTCCAAGAACCAGCTGATTATAATTAACATGTATTTGCAAAACACTTAAAAAGATGAATAAATGAAAACTTAAAAGCTGCCGAGCAATGCGTATCCACTTGTATATGTATCATTATATGTATCATTATACAACTTGAAGCCTTATTGGAATCAACGAATTGAACTTGAAGTCATGTAAACTTGAAGTCGTGTAAACTTGAAGTCGTGTAAACTTGAAGTCATGTAAACTTGAAGTCGTGTAAACTTGAAGCACGAGTATCTTGAGCCCTATAGTAAAACCGTCTCATGAATCATATGTTCTCTACGTGGATCTAAATGTGCAGAGGTTAGTAGTTGATTTAGATGAATTTAGATGTCTTTTAATGAGAAGTTGATGAGAGAAAGGTAAGTTATTTTATAATAATATAATTAATGGTGTATGCATTCTTGGAAAAACCTCGTCAAAGATTTCAATTCGAAGAATTCATCTCCAGATATATTTAATACCAATAACTTAGTCCTGTCAAACCTTCTAGATGAAAGTTTGACAGGACTTTGTCAAACACCGTTTTAAGTTGGTGATCCCACAAAAAAATAGAATAAGGAGATTTTACAATTCTAATTACGCATTTTAAATTATTTTGGAAAAAACTCCTTTAACAATGCCTGACAAGAGCATAAAACTAAATAAGCCGCTTATAACATATGAAATGTTACTTGGGTATGGGGACAACCTTGAAAAGATTTATTCCTAGACGGAGTTACAGTGGTCTGACCTTTGCTCTCGTTCACTGCCTTAGCCTCTGCTATCGCGACATAAACAGCGGCCAGATTTTCGCCCGTCGTCTCCTATTATGGTGCTTGTGACTTATTTGGTCTTTTTATGTTCTTCTGTCCCGGGATTTGCGAAACTTACACGTCGCGTTTTCTCCCATTTCTTTACATGGATTATTTAAAGGGTTGTAAAGTGCTTTTACAGGATGAGGGTGAAAACATTTCTTACTTTTACCATGACTATTGATAAGGGTTATGACATTAATGTAATTGTATATTACATAACAAGAGTGGAAAGTGGGTTATTGCAAGTTGAGACCATATGTTTGAAATGGGGGGTTTATCGACAAACGTTTAGCTGCGCGTTCTAGGAAATTTTGATCCCCACACTAAATTTTATGGAAAATTATAACATTATAGTAGAGAATGATAAATTTTCTCAGATGACAAACAAAACATACACTTGGTAACAGTAATTTATTTTATGTTCAATTAAATAATTTTAAAGAACAGGTTCATTCTTTGATTGCACCTGACTTCGAATGCAAGGTGGACAATCTGTTAGGGAACTATGCTCTTTCTCGCACATTTCTCAATTATGATAACACCATTCATATATTTATTTCTCCATCGCCATAAAGCGATCACATCACACCACTCCACCATCATACAGCCATCACATATTAATAATAATACCTGTTCCTTCAAAAATGAACAAAAGAAAATATTTTCTCACTTTTATAAAATTTAAGCCCTTTTATTCTGGCTAATCGTATTTATTATTTGTAATTCTTTGACTTTCCTCAGTTACCTCACTTAGTTTTCACCTTCATTCGCTCTTGTCACACACGTTGACAACCATCACCGATCACCCACCAACAACGATCACCAATTTCAAATCACCCTTTCCCTTCGTCCCGTTCTGTTCCCCGGTTCCCATGTCCAGTGGTCCAGCTGACCCGGTTCCCGCTGCGATACGTCCAATGACCACCTCCTACTCCATTGATCGTCGTTGTTCACCCGTCACGGGATCACAACGGACCTTGACTCACTCCTTCGGAACACTCGAGTCACTGGACGGAACAATGAGAGGAGAGCCAGTACAGGTCATTTCGAATGAGTTGGCTCTGATAGCCCGTAAGCCAAATGCTAAATTCAACATTAGATTTATGGGAGCCCTGGGCCACGTCATTTGGATCTACCCGTACAGTAATTCAAGCCCAAAAATTTAAAACACTTCAGGGCAGAAAGTCAAGATTTAAACACCCCGGCCAAGCAGACGTTTTCATGTAGCGACTTCATAAAACTTTCAACTGTTAAAAATGCGGTCATTAACCCAAGGTTCGAACAATAGTTTAATATTAGGTACAGTATTCATCATGGTTTTAGTGGAAGGGAAATTGGTAAAGAAGGCCAACATAACGTGTTTTCTTTGTGTTATGAATGCGAGAAATATAAAAAATTACTTCAGGAGAAATTCGTGATCTGTTCTGATTATTTAATAAAATCACTAGTTGTAGTTGTATTGTTCTACGTAAGCCTAGCAAAATCACGTTGCCTTTATGATTAGAACCTCTATTTTTTTAAGAATTTGTATCGACAATTTTTGGTTGCCGTTGAGCTGGTGTATGACTGAAAAAAGACCGTTTATTAAGGTAAATATTGTTCTTCATTGCGATCTAGTTGACCTGGGTTTCAATGCAATATTGTCCCATCTTCAGGCACCAAGCACGAAAATCAGTCCATTATATGACGACGTCTAATGATAATTCTTACGATTTTAGTGCTTGGTTAGTGCTTGAAGATAGCGCTACATTTTACAGAAACCTCATTGAAGATTGATTGTCTCGTGTTGTAATGGACGACCAAAATAATTCCGCTCATTTTAAACGTAGAGCCCATTTGTAATTTGGAGCACGAAATAAGGCGGGTGGCAATGACTGGAAACTCATCATATCGTCTACTAAAATTCGGCTGGAACTTCTAGAAATGAAAATAATTATCTTGAACTGTCAAAACTTTCTTTGTGTTTTTAGAACCTTTTTACGTGTAAATTTGTGTTTACTTTAACATTATATAATAAAATTTGTTGATTAACTACCGAAACAAATAATCAACGTTTATTTCCCTGGCAGCGCACTTAAAAATTAGTATATTTCATTACAAGGACCTAATGTGACGCTTTTCGTACAAGGTCAAGTTTTACAACCGAGGCTGTAAGCCGAGGTTGAAAAATGACCGAGTAACGAAAAGCAGCTTTAGGTCCGTGTGATGAACTATATTTTTCGTTATATTGCTCAATGCAATACATAAACTACTTAAGAAAACCAAAATGTTACAGCTTGTTTACCTTTTAAGATGCCTTCAAAAGATGCCACCTTCTTGTTCTTGCTATTTGAAGCAAACAGCTGATTGTCTGTTTCATTTGTGTTAGGGTAGACTGACAACAATGAACAACTATCGGTGTATCGAAAGCATGTAATAATCGATTGGTGAAATGAGCGAGTTCCACAAATTGATTAAACTGACGACAATGAATGTTTCGATAATAACGATGAATGTTTCGATTATTTGTAATCGAATGAATATTGTTCGATTATTACGACGTACTCGGCACTTTTTGACTTTTATAGTCCTAAGACTATAAAGAGTCAGATGGTATTGAGTACATCAGCTTTTAATTCCTAGGAATAAAAAGAGTGTATTTAGGTCCGGAAAACGTGCATTAAAAACATCTGTTTTTGAAGCAGTATAACGAAAAAATTATTATTTCCAAAAAAAAATTAGTAAAATATTTCAATTATTTCCAAGTCTTGAGATTATTTACACGTAGTATGTCAAGGTTACGAGAAAATGATAGAACGTGTGCAGTAGTAGTGTAAATGTTTTGACAACATCATAGTGAAAAAAATTAAAAATAAGTTTGCATTAGTTAAAGCGGCAGACGCCGCGCAGCGGCTGACCCAGTTGACTGGATATTAATGATCGTCGCAGATTGCTGAATACACTCTAATTGAGTTCATTTCGGCCACCGGCTGCGATCTAGCGTCAACTTATAACGTAGTATTTAACTCAGATCGCGATATTTGAAACTTATTTTTCAAAAATATTAATTGAAATTAAGTTTACTTGATGTTCCAGTTCACTGGACCATAAACGATTTCTAGGTAATTATTTTGTATACTCAGGCTTTCTTTAACCGATAAATTGCTGAGTTATGCCATAAAGTTTAGCCAAGTGTGATGTATTTATTTCTTCACAGTAGGTGGGTCCTGAGCAGAGTAAAGTAAATATTGTCAAAAGGTCAAGTTCTGCAAACTACTTTTACTGCACGTATTTTTCTTTCAAGTTTTAATTATTCAATTAAGTACATTTTGCATTGAATGGTTATTGGTAAATTTATATTGGTAAAAAAAACAAAGTTGATTAACAAAATAATTACGTACAATGACATGTTACAGGCATTTCAGCCCATCCAAAGCGAAATTACTGAGCCAGTGAGTGACCTCGTTAGGATGGAAATTAATTGATGAACCTTGCTAATGCGAATCCCTCGGTCTTAGTAAATAACATCGGCACTCAAGGCATCTCATCGATCTCATGCTTATTAATATTCATTCACAGTCGTCTTGAAACGGTTTTTTTCGTCATACTACCGCGAAAACGACTGTTTTCTATACATGCCCACCAAAATGTGTGCAACATGTGTGTTTTTGGTGGAATGTGTGTGTTTGCTCTCTCATTCCACTAATCGATTATTAAATGCGTTCGATACATCGATAGCTGTCGATTCTTGTCAGTTTAACCAAGATGAAAATGACCGACAAGATGAAAATGACCGACAAGATGAAAATGACCGACAAGATGAAAATGACCGACAAGATGAAACTGACCGACAAGATGAAAATGACCGACAAGATGAAACTGACCGACAAGATGAAAATGACCGACAAGATGAAACTGACTCGGTCATTTTTCGACCTCGGCTTACAGCCTACAGGTCGTAAAACTTGGCCTCGTATGAAATGCGTCACTTCAGGCCCTAGCAATGAACTATAATATTACTTCATTCACTCATGCATGAAGGGATGCATCTCCCTAAAAACATATGCTACTAGGGGTCACCAAATAACTATGCGGATGGCCCAAATCGGCTGAATAGTTTCTTTAATATACGAAAAATGAGAGCAGGGTTGCCTAAAAGTATAATATACTAGCAGATATACACGCAGCTTCGCCCGCTGAAAAAATTAATAATTTTAATTAATTCATGTTATACATGTGCAATTTTTAGGAATAGTTATCAAATGGACTGATTTGGGTTATGGGCCATTGGCATACAATTACACCCTTAAGGTGTAGCTTGTAAATTCCACCCTAGAATGAAGTGAGAAGGTCTAACTTTTCCTCTAAACATTTCCCTCATGATTAGCAAATGGTATGAATTAGCTTTCTCCCATTTGCCAATACAGAGAATGAGACATAACCCAGGATTTAAAACAAAAAAGACGCTAAGGGCGGCTTTTCGACTATGAATCTATCAATATGAATTTATTTTTTGAAAATAGACTGAAAAGTGTAAGAAAAAGTAGGCGGTAGGCCTAAGTGCCTTGTCCACATATTTTCCAAACCTTTCTCAATCAAATTGAAGATCGGGTCTCTAACATATCGATAAGGCAAAATTATAGTTGTAATGGTATATTTTTGTAACTGAAATCTTCATCACCTAATTAATTTTAATTTTGAAACTCCGCGTTTCTAGTGGATATACATGTACTTGAAATTAAATGTCCATTATGAGTTTTAAGATTTTAGTTTGAGAAAGGTCTTATTTATTTATTAGACGGATAAACCATTTAAGGGAATACAATATTGTACTTCGGGCGTTTCGTACAAGTAGCTTAAGTGGAATTTGACAAAAATATAGTAGGTGGCTGAAATAAATTGGTAAATTTTATTCTCTTAGTAGATTGGATATTGTACCTTTCCTATCCCAAACTGAAATAGCCGTCATTTTGAATTTTATAATAAACTCTAGTTTAGCCATCTGAGAGAGAATATTTTAAAACCTTTTTTGTTCGCTTCTAGTGCCTATAAAGAACATTTGTGTGAAGTTTCATGGCCATAAGTCTTGTAGTTTATGAGAAATTAAGCTATGAAAGCTAAAGATGGCCGCTATTTTGAATTTCATAATATACCATATTCAAGCCTTTTGAGAGAAAATATTGCAAAATCCTTTCTTAGTACGCATCTAGAGCCTGTAGAAAATGTGTGTTCCAAGTTTCATTGCTCTAAGCCTTATAGTTTTTGAGAAACTGTGATCAATCAGTCAGTAAGTCAGTCAGTAGTCAGTCAATGGGGTTTGGCTTATATATATATATATATATATATATATATATATAGATAATTTAACAATATGTATACTATTTTATATATTTGTTTATGTTGTTATAATTATTTTTTTATATTTGTTCATTTAAAATTCTCCATACATATTTTAGCAAAGGTAAATTTGGGAGGTGTTGGCGGAGGCACCCTAAAATAAATCAGTTTCACTAAGAGGTGGTTGAAAGGATGATTGGATCCTAGAATACTCTATATCTAATTTATGTCCAACCTCTATTACGCAACACCACGTTCTGTATTAGAACGCCCACGCTCGACAAAATTTGCTCTCCAAACTTCCGCCGCAATATTTACAAGGCGTCTCCAGTGACGAGCTGTGTACAGATATTACATTTCCCAATCCCTGAATCGATTTGTGGCAAAGGTCGCCTACCAATTCCAGGCGCAATTTCCTCTCCCAAATACAGTTCTGATTTCTGCTAAAGAATTTAGTAAGGGGTTACTGTTTTTTTAATCAAGATATTTAAGAACGTTAGAAGTCCACGGTTTATTTCTACAAATCTAGTACGGATTGTGGAAAAAGAAGAAACCTTCTCGTATTATTCATTACACATAACACTAAAGTTATAAGTAACAGTCCTGTGTATAGGGAAATATCAGCCTCTGTATCAAGACTAAAAAATCGCGCCACTCAACCATTCCATACTCACCTGTCTTTCTTAATTTGCTAATATACCTACCAGGGTATATACAATTTTTTACCATTTCAACTAAAGGTATTAAGTATAAAAGGAGGTTGATTGAACCTTGTAGAAAAATATCAGAATTGTATAATGAAGAATATGGAAAAGTGAATTTATGATATCGAGTGCTTAAATGGTCTTTTTTATAAGGTTTATCAAAGATTAATCATGAATATGATCATTAAATCAAACAAGTCGATACGTGTTATCCAAAACGAAACGGTGAATACTTGTAGAGCTAAACAAGTAGTTTTAAAACTGATACAGGAAGACGATTTTTATCTTAATCAAATAGCTTTTAGGCGTAATATTAATAACTTAATAATATATTTTTTGTTTTTCGTTTTTATTAAACTTTATTTATTGTATATTATAGATTAATTTGTATATATAGTAACACTTGGCATATTGCAAATTAATATTAAACATTTTCTAATTAATTATATGCCTAGTTTCTACAGGCAGTCGTAATGTAGGTTTCATTGTTTCAACCGTGAAATTTTAGTTAAATATTTTTGTCATTTCTTTTTTAGTTTTTCTTTGTTATTCTCGATTGAGGCATCATCAGTTTAGCACACATAATATATTTTAATTAATTCTTGGTGGTATGTTTTATTTGTGACGGAGCTTTCTAAGTATGCACTATTATTTTGGCAACTTATCACTACTGTAATAAAAAACAAAAAATTGTTTTTTAAATTGGTATATTTCGACCTCTTATCAGAGGTCATCTTCAGCCATAATAACCTAATATACCAATTTAAAAAAGCAGTTTAAAATGCAATTTATTATGCACTATTATTTTGGCAACTCATCACTATTACAATAAAAAACGAAAAAAAATTTAATAACCTTGGTTATTATGGCTGAAGATGACCTCTGATAAGAGGTCGAAATATACCAATTTAAAAAACAATTTTTGTTTTTTATTACAGTAGTGATGAGTTGCCAAAATAATAGTGCATAATTTAATTCGCCGTTCTAAAGACGCCCTCTAATGTTTTAAATCAAATATCTCCACAAACCAGATTATCTTGAGATATAAAACCAAACCCAATCACGCTGGAGGAGATTGCAGTCCACAATGGTGATAAAACGAGAGAAGAAAGCCAGAGCCACAGAGCTTAGCGGCTAGGGGATAATCCCACACTGCACCGCTCGCCGCTCGGCTCCAGTGACAACTGCAAACCTCGCGGATAATTTAATTATTTTTCCATCGGTGGAAATTGTATTTACTCTAAAGGTAAATAAAACGTTGCACCACCATTGGCTCTATAGCCAATGGTCTATAACTATTATTTAATTTGTTCGACTTTTCTTATCGCTTCTAGTGTTTAAACTACACTACGTTTCGAGAGGTATTGAAACTCCTCTCGTTTTCAAGTGACCCTACTTAAAGTTACATTAACCTACTTATGTTTATTTAACTTACTTTTTGGTTTTTTGTTTTTTTTTACATACAATTTACATTCATCCAACATTCAACAGAAATCTCACTCACACCAAATTAAATAATATTAATAATATTATTAAATTACAAATCCTTCGCTATTATGAATTTTAAAAATACGGTCTATAACTATTTATTTCAATTGGCTCTATAATTATTTAGGAGGCCTTTTGTTTGTTTTAAATCCTCTACAGGGATCTTGATATTCGACATTAATTGTCAATAGGTATTAGTTATGCTATTGAATTATAAAGTTATCAAATTAACTACTTAATAATCAACAATAATCATTGTACTTATGATGGACTCAGGGAAACAGAAATCACTGTAATCCTACCTAAAACAAATTAATTACATTAATTAATGTTATCCTACAGAAAATAAACTAATGTAATTTGTTGTCCGTCCGTTCGTCTGCTTAGGGAACTCAAAACACGGGTCGAAACGGGGCTTTCCTTGCATGTTGTGAAGTCTGGTTCCGAGGAAGATATAAAAACTTCGATTGCTATTTTGTTTACTTTTATATTCTCTCTGCATGAAATCTAAAATGAAATTTTCTAAACTTTAATAATAATAATACTAATATTTCTTTATTGCTTGAAAATTGGGCATATATTGCGTTACAAGCGCCACCTTGACGACTCAGTCTCACTCAAGGGATATTCCCATGTAAGATTAATTTCGCATAAGTTATAAGTTAAACTTTGCAGTTAAGTTAATAATTTATGTAAATGAGTTTGTAAGCTGAATTTTGGCGAAGTAAAGGTACTTTTGATTTGATTTTGATTTCACATACTTTACTATCGTACCTATCGTTTATTTGTAGTAATTGGTTGACAATTAAATTTTAATGACAGCAAACTTAATAGTAGTTTTTACTATTTTATTGTGTAGAAATTTATGGACCTAAAATAAGTGAACGGGCCTATTCCACTATATGATCTTTAGAAATAATTATAAAAACAAATATTTAAAAGAATTCAACTATAAAATGCTCCAAATTTGTTTATTCATTGTTTCGTTTTTATATATTTCAATTTTCAGCGTGCAACACAAACATAATTTGAGGTGCAGTGTTAAATTTATAAAATAAAACCCAAACTGGCTATTAAAAATCTGTAAACATTTTGAATCGGCGAATTAAAAAGGTACGCGCTGATTCCGCCGAAGGAAATAACTCCAGCTTCAATTAATGGTAATTACAAACAAATAACTCTGCAACTAACAGAGCGTGCATAATTTTCTTGAAACATGGTTGGTTGATTAAAAATAGTACTTAATAACACAAATGTTTTGCACTCAATTCAATCAACGTAATTAGCAAAATGAAACTACAATGAGTTGTTGCAAATTAGTCTGCGCACGATTTAGCACTGTTTGCTGACCCAGATATTGCCGACTTGTTATGAGCTGTGCTGTCTGTTTGGTTTCTCAGAATAGCCGTGCTTTCCTTACTAATATGTTTCATCCACTTACTTTGTCTGTAGAAACTACCATAGATTTATTGAAATTAGAAATTTGGTGTAGTATTCTAGTTACTTCGCCAGTGTTATTTGTATGTTGCAATGTAATTTGTACCTTCATCGCAACGACCAACGTGTTTCGGAAACAGTCCATCCTCTGGAGTTGTGTTTACCCATCGATATATATATATCCTTAAGTTATATTTATGTTTGATTTTTTTCCTGATTATAACGTTTTATTTCAGGTAAGAATGCAGATTTTTGGGGTTTGCGACTGTGTGAGTGTCATTAATTGTGTTGGATCGAGGGTAAGTTTTATAATCAATTCTTAATAGGCCAACTTTCAGGGTTTTTCACCGCTTTCAATTTAAAGAGTTCTTGCAGGCCTAAATATACTTCCTCAAGCTTTTCAATTATCACAACCCCCCCCCCCCCACATCGTAGTTATTTATCGTGATGCTTTTTTATTCATTCTCACCATTCGACAAACTACTAACAAATGAAAAACGTTTGTAATACGTTTCAATGGGACATTTCTGAACTACGCGCATAGAGGCTTGGTTCAGTAGTTGGGAATATTTTATTTTTATGTTCATTCGGTATAGTATGAATCGTCCAATATATTTTACTGAGAGGTTGCACTTTAAACATATCCAGTGTCTATCCAATAAATTGCAAAATAGTATATTTCATTACTAGGGCCTAAAGTGACGCTTTTCGTGCAAAAAGGTCAAGTTTTACGACCGAGGCTGTAAGCCGAGGTTGAAAAATCACCGAGTAACGAAAAGCAGCTTTAGGCTCGTGTGATGAACTATTTTTTTCGTTATATCGCTCAATACAACACGCAAACTACTTAAGAAAACCAAAATGTTACAGCTTGTTTATTTTTAAAGATACCTCCCAAAGATGCTACCATCTTGTTCTTGCTATTTGAAGCAATCAGCTGATTGTTTCATTTGTGTGAGGTTAGACTGACAACACTGAACAACTATCGACGTATCGAACGCATGTAATAATCGATTGGTGAAATGAGGGAGTTTCACAAATTGATTAAACCGACAACAATTCAACGATGAATGTTTCGATTATTTGTAATCGAATTAATATTGTTCGATTATTTACCTGGAATTAAAAGTATCATCAACAATGATGTTTTTGGTCCTAGGACAATAATAATCATCAAATAATATGTTATTATCCAAGGACTAAAAAGAACAACTTTTGAATCCCAACGCATGTGTCAAAAGCAGCTGTTTTTGAAGCAATATGACAAAAAACCTTTGTAGATAAAAACTTGTACAAACAATGTTATAGATTAAAATTTGTTTACAACATTGGCCTAATCTATCTTGCGCCTTTCTGGAAAATATTATTTGAGTTTTCGGCTCGCAAGACACGTCCACCCTTCTTTTTCAACCCTATCCATGTATTTTTCGTGAGAAATGTCCCATAGCTTTTAATAATACCGTAATTGATTGCATTTTATTAGGGCTAAGTTGAGAAAAACTGACAATAACTTACTTACCTAGAAAAACATACTAATAATATTCGTTGCCTAGTCGATTCATGTATGTTTTCATGACGTTATTAACGTTATCAAGTCAAGATGAAAGTGAAATTAATAATTATTACTTGATGACGGTAATGAGCTCCGCCGCGGAGGAAGCTTCTGTTATCAGCTGGCGTGATAAGGAAACCGGATCCTGCGAGGTTAATACCTTAATGCCTCCCGACATTTCTTGTTTGCTCCTGGTTTAATATTTTATCAGCCTCTTCCCCGGCGAGAACCCATTGTCTTAAATTGGATTTGTTTCCTTCTCTTTCATCGCATTTTACTTGATTTTTGTTATATTTATCTAAATTTATAATAGAGTTAAGGTTATTGTTGAATTTGTATACAGTACACCTCGGATTATCCGGATCCCGGATTATCCGGACCGGTTACCCGATAAATTAAAATATTAAAATCACGGCAAAAACATTATTTTAGCGATTTTACGGGTGAAATGCGCCTTCTAAAAGTAAAATGCAAATGTAATACATTACCATACGCATTTGGAATTACAATAATTGAAGGAATTGCATTGACTAAAAAGTAAATTACAGCATTTGCTTGAACGTATGGAAAAGTTAACATTATATTCGAATGATTAATAATGAAGTTTAGTTCTTAAATGTCTTTCAAAATTAAACCCCCGTAAAATTTGGAAGACTACTATGTTGTACAGGGCGGGCGGGCGGGCGGACGGACGGACGGACGGACGGACGGACAAACAGACAGACAGACAGACAGACACCACGCCAAAAACCACTTTTTTGGATTCAGGGAGCATTAAAACGAATATATCCACTAACAACTCAAATTCTAATATTTTGACGAAAACAATACTTTCTCCATATACTATGTATAGGGGGGAGAAAGTAATTAGCTTAAATGTCAGCTAACTCCATTTAAAGCGAGGGACAAAATAAAATTAGCAGAAATAAATGTTGAAAACACGCGCATTATATCGCTGCAAACCGAACAATCAATGATGCAATCTGTCGCCGTCAGTGTAGTGCGGAGCGCCAGCTGTACAATTGAAGGCAATTCGTCATAACAATGCTATCTAAATCGCAATCAATTTTCAGGTGTGATTGAATATAAACTAGCAATGTTTCATGGGGAATTCGATTTAGAATTGTTGCAAGTGATTACAGTGGGACGCCACAGTCA
The DNA here is from genome assembly GCA_035578135.1 of Flexamia atlantica. Taxonomy (NCBI): domain Eukaryota; kingdom Metazoa; phylum Arthropoda; class Insecta; order Hemiptera; family Cicadellidae; genus Flexamia; species Flexamia atlantica. Next base: position 2,367,391 of record JAQJVK010000054.1, on the reverse strand, counting down.
CGTAGTTTTCGCATTTGTTCTGATTGCTTTTTTAAGGTCAGAGTTAACTTCTTTGCGTTAAAGAAATCGTCAGAGTTTTAAGTGATAAGATAAGTAATTGAAGTCGTCGACCACGAACAAGTACATTCAAATTAATGTTATTCATTTTTTATTTAAATTTAATTAGGCTTATTGTTAAGTTAGAATTTTTCTGCTGCTGTAAAAATGTTAACTTTTGCGAAATTTATATTTTATTTATTTTTTAATATTTACTTACTATAAATTGAGGGTCTGTTGAATGGTTCGGGGATATATATACATTTCAGTGTAACTTTAGGAAAAATATAGTACCAATGGGTAGTGAATTCTTATTTAAAATTACGGTTGGACACAGAAAATCGTCAGGGCCAGTCAGCGTCTTGGGCTCGGGTTCAAAGGTGGCGGGTTCGATTCCCAGCAAAGCCGGTGGTTTGGATTTGCACCGCCTTCCATTTTAAAGCGTTTACGTAGACCTAATTTTCAATTAAACAACAAAAAAACTATTACGGCAAGTTTCTCTTCCCAAATTAAACGCAATTCGCCCAGGATAAACTTCCAGTTATATGAAAACCATTTCAAGTTCAAGAGTTGTTTGAGATACAATATATCTTTTCTTAATGCTATCCCTGAAATTACGTATTCCTAGGTGAAAATAATTAATTATATAGGCCTATACTACATCAGTTTGAATGAATGGGTACCAACCATTGTCTTTCCAACGCTCTGCAATGACATTATCGAAAAACATAAGTCATACATTTGTTATAGCCTATATGCATTTATTTTCATTTTAATACATTAGATTTTAAATAAGCGAGTTAATTAATTTCCAATAAAATTTTTCAAATGAAAATTCGGGGCCTTATACAGTCATATATCTCGCCTTTATTTTGCGAGAAATGTGGTTGACCGGTCGTCAGATAGGAGGTCGGGTCAGGTGGTGGGTGGGGGCGATATTTTGGCGGGAAGATGTGGGCAGGTTGGCAGGAGTGATGGCGGAACAGCTGATCGCGCGATAGTTCCCGGGTTCGCCGGCAGGGGGCAGCAGCGCACACACCTGTCCTAACTATTGCGACTGATAGCTTTATTAACCTGTTTTAACTATTATTTTTTGGGCTGGACAGTGTCCGTTATCTTTCAGACATTTAAAATTCAAAACGGTACTGTTTCAACTTTAAAATTTGTCGTTCTAGAATCAATAGATATCAATAATATTAAAAAACTGAATCAAAAACTTTACTCGTTAATCTCGCAACAGGGTTTTAATTTCTTTGATGATTATTTATTTTTATTAAATTCATGAGACTTGTATGCTTACAAGGCAAGCGAAAATCTTTGGAACTACGGCCGCTAAAGTCGGGGAAAGGAGAGGTATTACACTTAACTCTCTCTTACAGTACATTTAAAAAGTGACGAAAATAATTCAGTTGTGCAATATCACCAATCACGTTCAAAACATACTTTCTTGTTTTTATGATATTTTTATTAATCTATACAAGATTTTATATTAAAAACTCGGTAATGTCATTACGACGTTACGTCTGTCTGCATAGAACTTATAGAATAAGTAGACAAGTTCAAACATTTTATCTAACTTTCCAGTGGTGTATTGGCAGCGGAAACATTCTGTACTTACGGTGTATTGCGTTAAATTATGTAGACCGAGCGAAGCGCTTTAGAGTAGTCGTTGTCATAGAGAAAGAGAATCCCCTTATAGTACCTTAAACTGCAGTATATTGCAATCATAAACCTATTAAGCTCTAAAGAAACTTTTTACTGATCGAAAGTTAAAAAAGATCATTTCCTCCAACTGCTATGATTAGACGCATTTCACTCCGTAATAAGTGAAAAAAATAATATTATGTCTCCAAGCGGGAGTAAAGTAATTACTTTGTCTCCCGCGGGGAGACAAAGTAAACCCATAAGAATAACATTGAAATCTATAATAATTCAAAACTTAATCGCCTTCATATTGCCACGCAGACATACAAATATGTTGAGGTTCAACAGATTGCAGGCGCTAACAGCTGATTTAGTGGCAGGAATAATCACATTCAAAATAACATTGAAAACAATCAGCTGTAAGAACGTCTACGAATTAAGCGTGAAAGAATCAGCTGATCGCCGGTGCATGAATGGGTTGCAGCTACTCGGATGCTGGCACTAATTAATTGCAGATCGAAACAAAATGGTTATTGTTTGTTAGTTACTAAGGTAATGAAATAGATGTTTAAAGATAGGGTATTTATTATTTTAGGTGGGGGAGAAATGTTGTGTGTATTTCGAGAGCAAAGCACATTGTCTCCCTCGTGAAACAATGTTATACATTACTCACTCAAATAACTATTTAAGGATTTTCTTTTTTTTAACGTTTTCATGTTTTATAGGATGTTTTATTTCATAGAATTTTTAATGTTTTTTTCGTTTCCCACCTCATAATTTCATCATCTTCTTTTACGTCTTTCCAAAAACATTTGGTACTTCTCTAGTTGTGATTTACTTTCTAAAATGGTTATAGTTCATTCCGTAACTCACTGTTTAAAGCAATTAAATTCAAATATTGCTGTAAAGTTTTTCTGGGAAAAATATTTTTTAAAATTTTAGTTTAATCATCTTTGCACGTTTGTCAGAGAAACCAAAAACCTCCCTGGAACTGACGAAGACGAAGAGCTACTGGTTGTGAGAAGCTGACGTCACCCCGGGACACACGCCCGGTACAGCGGCTGGTTTGTCGTACTTGCCGCTCGGGTTGAGTTACCGCGACAGACAGGCCTACATGACACGACCAGCTATATCGATAGCACCAGACCTCCAGACCTGGACCACTGACCTATTAACATTAGGGCGGGGGAATCAGGGTGTATACTATGTCTCTAAGATCAAGGGCAATCGTAATAAACATGTTATATTGTAGGTTAGCAAAGGTTAAAGGTACTAAAGGTCCAAACACTGAACATATTGAAAACGAAAAAGTATATTGCTTGAAATTTATGCAACAATATTTTATACCTTACAAGGAACATGTTGAAGCATTGTTTGCAAAAAAACGGAGTTTTGAGTTGGATTCTTTGGGTTTGGGAAGATCAAAAGAAATTAGTACGTTAAATTAATGAAAATTAATTAATTAATTAAATTTTTTCATCCTTTGAAACAGAAGTGTCAATTTAAAATAATTGTTTCTGTTTTTCAAATATCCAAGCTTTAGTTAGTTAGTTCCACACACCTGGTATAACGCCATGGGTTTATTATATAACGGGACTTGTTTCCATTACGAGTTTCTACATTTACCCTTTCCATCCACTTTACCTTAGTTCTTAATGTGTTCTAATTCAGGATTACAAAGATACCTGTGCTGATAGCTGACCGTTTATTTTACGGTACAAGTAACAGCACATTGCATCTCTTTAAATGTTTGTTTATTGTCTCGTAATAAAAAATATTAATTTTTTCCTGAGTAATAAATGATTTAAAGAATCTGGGTGTTTGTTAGGTTTTGCTTTGTTCTTAGTGTAACTCGCCTGCTAAATGAAAATCGCACACTCGCCTATAGCCTGCGCTAGAACCACCATGCTTATGCTTCCCCGGTAGGAAAGTTGTTACTAACCTAATAACGCAATATAACATTGTAACGAACTGTAAGAAAATACCATAGAGATAATAATCAGTACAAATATGAAACAAACTGAAGCTATATCAACTTATTGAACTGTGTTCCGTTTCTGTAAATAGTGCTTTCAATGTAAACACCTGAAAATATATGAGTATAGTGAATATACCTGGTGGACCAAGTATACCTGGTGAGTATTTATGAGTATACCTGGTGGACCGAGCCTTGGTCTGTATTATTTTAATGTTTATCAGTTCATCCGATTACAATAAAACGTTCCATTGTCATGATAGCTCATACAAATCTGTATCACTTCATACAATCTCCATCCCACAGGCTATATTTCTCTTAGATGCCTGGTAGTTTACTAACAGCCGTTGTAATTACTGCTTTTATTGAGTACATTTTCTTTGTTATTTTGTAGCTAGTATTGCAACCCATAAGGCCCAACGTTATATTTTTTGACCTTAACATTCATTTTATTACTTGCTAAGATTTTCTTTTACCAAACAACCTACATAGAGCACGTTGTTGAGCCAAAAATAACTTAATTCTAAAATTCGATGGGAACCCTTCGAACAGTTTTTGAGATAGTTGTGCAGTCAAGCGTACAATCAAGCAAGTAAGCAAAAAAAGTTTAGGATACTGTTAAACAGTCTGTAAATATTATAATGAGTAAGTCTACATAGATGTGATAGTTTAGTACAGTTTTTAGATCCTGAAGGTAACTTTAGGCTCAAGTTGAAACGCACAACATTTCACATCCATTTATGTTTATTTATATGCATACAAGGCGAAAATACGTGAAAATGTAAATGTATGGGCAAATATATTCATCAATCAGGCTTCGGAGGTTGACATGCCCCCAGAGATGAGCGGAACGCGATTTAAGCTTTGAATTTACACCCTATGTGGTGAATGCTCATTCTCTCGTACCTGCCAACCTAAAACTATATATCTATATTCTTTCTTTAACTTTGAAATTTTTATATTCAGTTAGTAATTGTATTATTTTAATTTCACCTTATTATTTTCATCTCAACATGATGACAGTAATTAAAGGTTTACAGCCCTGTTCCTCCTGAACAGATTTTCCAAAATGTAATGGTATGCCTTAAAAAGTACATACTTAAAAAGAATATTTTGAGAAAGAATTTCTTTTTAAAAAATAAATACGACTGTCACTTGTTCTTATGTATTTCTTAACTTTTATCGGTTCTTCTACCAGAAAATCTTTTCTCCTAATAGTATATAGGTCAGATAATGCTGTCCTATAAGTCTTAAACCATCATAGTTAAATCCTGAAAAGGCAGACCAATGCTTCCGTCTTAAATATTTCTCTATAGATCATTTTTACGTTTAATAAGTTATATTCTAGACATCAATCATAGATCCGCTATAAATTTATCAACCTTATAATTTTGCTCTTGCTTGGGAAAATCAGGATTATTCGAGAACCATCACGGGTTCCGATGCTTTCTTTTAGTTGGATTAATTGTTCGAAACAGCTCAACAGTGAATAGAGCCTACAACGTCACGACTACAACTCTCATTCCCAGTTAAGAAGTATATTTCAAACTGTCTCTAGAAAAACTTGCGTTAATACATTAGAGTAGTGTACCCATGGTAGACCATGGTAGAGTAGTGTACCCCTAGGTAGACCCATGGTGTAGTGCTAAAAATCTTTAGTTTCATATTTAAAATCTGCTACCGATTTGAAACAATTTGTACAGGAAACTTACAGATGCTGCAACTTACATCATACAGTTCGTCCGTTTAATCTTGAGGTATGGGAATCGTTTACACACGTAGCAGTTGGGGTGGAGTGAAAGGCATCGAAACATCACCGAGATGGTCTGAAGTCGCATGTTAACTGTCTATTTATATCTTTACTGTAATTTGTAAACAAATACAGTTGATGTTTTTGAAAATTAATTTTTTCATTGTTTACTGTCCCTGATAATCGAGAGTAAACAATGTTTGATAGCTCCAGCAACGCAGTAGGCCATAGCTCAAGTTAACGGACGAACTGTCCAGATGGTCCGACCTTGCCAATACGGGAAAACGGCCGCCCTTGAATTTCAAACAAAGTTGTAGACGAACGCAAATAATGTATTAGCCAGTAAAGTAAATGCACAAACCTTGCAATCTGTAAAAAGCGTTGCAGTGCTCTCATTTACTCGCGTTATCTAATCTTCATAAAATATATATGGGAAATACGATCGATGGAAAAGGCTTATATAGGTAAATGAAGGCCGACTGAGTCAGGAAACAGTCGAGGCTGAAGGAGTCGGTAACCGTCACATGTGGGGTGTTGAATGGCGCGACGCTCGGCGCACAGCGAGAGATAGTTGATATGTTACAAACATGTGCTTTGTGTGAGCTTTACTGCTGAGCCCAAGATTGACGCCCACATCTGTCGCGCATGCAAGGAGGTAATAGCATAGAAAAATAAACAGGTTATTTTTCTATGGTAATAGCAAGCTGAGATTGGCATTGTTGCAGCAGAGAATGTTGGAGGAACGACAAATTGATTTGTGCTAAGTGATTGCTGTAGACGAATTTTAAAACCCTCTAAACTTAAGTCGTGGATAGGGGCTTAAAATAAAACTTTAAAATGACGATTTCTGTCCATCATTCATCACTTGTATCTACGGATTTAAATGTTTAACAGTTAGTACCCATATTCTTTGCAACTTCTCCAATAGGTTTTAATTAGTTACAGCGTGCGACACGCACAACACGTATCCAACATGACCATTATGCACAGCCACCAAGATTTTATAATGGCTGATAGAATAAATAATTAATTGAAAGAACGCCAAGAAAGTTAAAGCCAGGGATCACTTTCAATATTACTCCAATTATGGCACCATATTATTTACAATGTTGATTGTTTTCGATACAACGTGGGAAATGGTTTTGCCACCAGCGTCATACCAAAAGTCTTAGCCTGATGGCTCGCCAATAAACTAGGGTTATTATTATTTAGACCAAACCTAGATTAACTAACAAGATTTTCAACAAAAATAAGCAAACACCAATTCATTATGACAATTGAAAAATTAAACTTCTTACACAATATCTCCTTGACAAACCTATCTATCCAAAGCCCCATACATTTGTGCTGAGCTGGTGATTTACGTCTATTGCACAAGGAAAGAACAGCTTTTAGTAATTTCCAAGGTCGCTGTAAATAAGTGTTTTACTGAGAAGAAAATAAGAGCATAATTTTTATGTGCTGATAACAGAGGTTTTTTACCGTTTATGGACGTTGCTTAAAGCAAAGGTAATGGAATAATTACGTCAGTCCCTTACTATAAAATCTTAATCCTGAAATTAACCTCACGCGAAGGAATTGCACATTTTCTTTATATTTTACTTGAATTCTGCTACGTATAATCATTGATTATATAAATATAATCATTGGTATAATGTATTTATCCGTAATTTGACCATTAACATCTTGGCCACTCCAGACACCTTATTGGGCCACATCATTCGATTCGCTCTTTACACTAGAGGATGCAACGTTAGATCTTGTAATGACAGATTATTACAGATCTCACCCCTACCCGACCTTGGTTAGCGTAGCGCGTCGTGATTACAGGACCTGAAGGAACCCCTTCCCTCCCTCTGTAGCGGTGTGAGGACCACCCACGCAGTCTGTAACTAAAGCACTGTTACCGGGATCAAGGATTTTAATTATATTTAAAATTAGACTTAATTGAGGTTTTGATTTGTTCCAGGATTTTAATTTCCTGACGAAGTTCTTTGCAACGTGCGTTCAATTTTCTATACTCTAGATTGAACAGTGTTTGTTTCATTGATTGCACAATTTCAAAAACGGCTCCAAAGATTCCCTTAACATGTTGGAAATAATTTGTTTATGGCTCGCAAGAAGTTATACACCTTTTTCATTGCGAGTAAAAATCTAATTACGTGAAAGAGTGAATTTGAGAGGCATAAAAGTTAAACCTCGTAACTTTGGAGTCTTATGAGTTGCCATGATAGCAACGAAATAAATATCGAAAATATAAACAAAGTAACCAATAAGGCCCATTAACATGTTACGGTATTTTGAAATACATCTACATTAATTAATAAATACCTGTCTAAAAATGTAACCTTCAAATATATATGGTACAAAATGTCTCTCTTTCTAAGGCGGGGCCCTAAAGGATTTCGATGAATCCCTCTTCAGCTGATGCCTGCACTATAACATGAATGTTACTGCAACATTTCGTGGTTCCAGGTACAACGGATGGTCAGGTGTCAGTCTTTACAGAGGGAGAATATAGATGATTTTTCAAACTGAGACTTGGGTCTACCGTTCAACCCACCATAGTGCGGATTTCAATCAGTAACCGCTACAAAAAAGTCTACAATAGGGAATTAAATTTTAAAAAAATTTACGTGAACTACTTTTTTTTAAATTTCTTAAATGATCCATTAACTAGAGAACATGTTTATAGATGAGATTAAATACAGAAGGAGACACCCCGTCCTTATAGCTCAGTTTTACCTCTTTTTGTATCAGCGAGGATTTGAAATTAACTTTTTGATGAATCGCCAATAGGTGGGGCTATTGTAAATAGTTAATTTTAATTTTATTGAGCTTTAAAGACTGACTGTATATATTAGAAACCAAGAACTTTATATTTGATCCTAGATTATAAAAATATAGAAATATCTACTAATCCTCCTGAAACCTTAATTTATTGCTGTAAGCAGTGTACTCTGTTGCGAGAATACTGTATAACTACTTGTTCTTTCAGATCCTATGGCTGACAGAAAATTTGTTACTCATTTAGTTAGTTCAAAAGTTGGATAAAGTTTGTAAAATGGCAATGGAAAGTCTCCTTCAGTATTTAAGAGTCCTCCCTACTTATGGCAGTTTTTGTTTTTCTGTGAAACTAGCGGCGACTTTTGGAGTTTAAGCTCCATAAAGGCCCATGCTAAATCATTGCACATTTTGCGATGTAAGGTTTCGCGCGGACCCATTTAGCGCCCTTATTTTTTAACATATCCATATTATGCTATATTATTTGAATAAATAACACTCTAAACTACTGGAATTGGTTTTTATTTTGGAAAAAGGTCATAAAACACGTTACATTAATGTCCAAAGTTGACTATTTTAAATTCATCGTAGAAAAAAAACTATTTAAGTTATCAAAATTCCAAATAGCAACTCTAGTAGTTTGGACATTTTTCGTTACAACTATATTGAATTTAAAATTTTCCCTCACCTCATGGGGCGTCTGTATGGGTCCGCGTGAGAGCTATTTTTTTTTGAAAATTTTTGGCTTGGTAGGGAGGACTCTTAAAGTTAATGATGAGGTATTGGAATGTAGGGAACATTCCGACAGGCGCGGCGGACCGTATTACACGGTCGTGGTCACGTGGTCACGCGTGTCGTGGGCTGGACGTCGTGACAGCAGTGGTCGCCGTCGCCGTCGCGGCGAGGTACCGTTGCCACCTCACGGCCGCGAGATCTGCCTGTATCTCCGCCGGGTGGTATCAAATTTCCAAACGGTCGGTGAGAATGTAAGGTGGAACGACTAAGTTGCAAACTTCGAGTCCGTTTTTGCTTTGACGGTAAGTAAGGAAGGCGCCAAGATGAATAGAATAAAACCAGGTGGTTCCATTTAACCCGTCATCACTGACCAGCTGATGTAGACGTAAATACGTCATCAAATGTATTTTCCTTCAATTGTATTTTAGTTCAGAATTCACAGCTGGAAGTAGACGCGAATACGTTATATAAGAACAAACATAAGTTACGGGACCACCTATTTTTTTCTACTCATCTTGGGAAGGTGCCACTAAGCCGCCTAAAAGTGAGCTCCATTAGGATGTCTATTATTTTAAAAGCTTCAAAGGAATACCATCCCACCCAGCAGCCGAATTGCCCTTCATGCTTTAATAACGTTGAAAATTTCTGCTCGAGTGACTTTTCTTAAATAAAAAACCCTGTCTGTAGCGAGGTCTGCGCCGTCGACCTCGCTCGGCCGTCAGCCCACAGGTCATTAACTAGCTCACCACCAACGACTGCGAAGTCGTCATTAAAATTATTACTAATAATTTTTAAAGATCAGGAGAGGAAGCATCGCCCTGTTCGCAGAACGCTTCAGTAGGAAAATTTTCCTTCCTAGTTGGACGACCGCTAACCCCTACTACTCGCCAAAATTTCCTAATATCTCCATTTTTGTCATTGATTTTCGCCCTGCAAAAGTTAAATTTTGCCCGCTTGATTGTTGATTTTAAAATATTCCGATACCGTATCAATCTCGCACGCAAACGTACGTTGAAAGGTTGATTTATGCTTTGTTTACTTAGCTTCTCACGATAACGTATCAACTTAAGGAGTCTAGTGGTTATCCACGGCTTTAATTTTAATGTTTTTACCCCTATATAAAAATAGACGTATTATATATTTTTTTCCTAATGAAATACAATTATTTCAATTATTATTAAGCGATCGCTTTAGTTAATTTTTTTTATCTTAATGCTGAATCCTTTTTTGTTACTTGAAGTGAAGGAGCCTCCAAATTAGGCCAATCCATGGAGGCCCTATACTTTCTCTGAGATAAATGCACAACAGATTTTTCAGATGTTTTTTTAGTGATTTTTTGTACGACAACACATAGGAAACATTATGTAATCGTACAATTGTTTTATTGTCAGTATGTGCAAAGGAAAAAAATTTAATTTTATGAATGTTAAAATTATGGACAAAATAAAATTATTCTTACTCTCTTTCTCTTAGGATCTCGAAGGTCCTGGGGTCTACGTAGGCCTTCAGGGGCGTCTTACTGCCCCACAGTCTCTTCGATCAGCATTTAAGGGACTCTGTAACCTAATTGGTTCCTGTAAAGTTTGAAAAATTATTTACGCTAGCGCATCTTGGATATCTACAATTTCACAAAGTAGCAAGGAGACGCTAACGGAGTGGGTTTTAATCTACGAAATTGTTATGAATTTTTATCTTAGTAAGGAATCAATCAGACAATAGGTGTAGTGCCAGGTTTAGTATACGTCCTTGCTTATAACCGGGCCACATTTTGAACAACAGCTTAGGAATAGGATTTGAAACCTTATTCGCTGTCAAGCGAAATTATCCATTCTAAAATCTAACGAATTTCAAACTTAAGTCAAATTCTTCCTGGTGAGTCTAGAGTTATCCAACGGGTGACGTCTTCAAAGAAATAAATGACCTTAAAATGCCTAATAATTTGGACTTCGAACGGTTAAATTACAAAATAGTACCAAAGGAAAAAGTTATTATTTAAAAAAGTAATTATTCTTCCAACGTCCTTCAATTTATTTAAAAGCTGTTCCAAATACCCACAATGTCATTAAGTCACATTAACGCCAAGCTGAGAGAGCGCGTGCGCATGACATATGTCGAGTCGTCCTCAACTACTTCTTTACTATCAATAAAACTGCCTCGTAGAATTCCTGATCTTACAGTAAGTAGGAGGCTCGTAGACCCGTAGACACGTCGGCGCGGCTAAGTAGGGGACAAACTGTTACAAAAAAAAGATTAAATTGCCTGGATATAGCAAACTGTCAGCATCTGTGCCGCTGGAAAAGTGTTGCACTGTGGAGGGTTTAGTTATTTTGAGCTTGGAAGACTGCACTTGGCCCCTTGCGACCAATATTTAAATTGTAAAAAGGAAGGCTTCTGAAAATAACTAGTCTTATTTATCGTAACCTTAGTTTTTTCTAGGACACTCGGTAAACTACTTTAAATTGTAAGTTAACAACATTGCTTTTGCAGGCATTTGTTTTGTAAGCTACAGTATTGAGAGAAGACGAAAATAACACTAGCTTTGCCTAAACTTTCAGAGATATCCAAGTTTAGGGTTGCACTGAAGCCCTGCATATGAAAGTCAGACCCAACATAGCCCCTCATTAAAAACTTCCGACACTTTTGGCTTATTATAGTGCAATAAAAAAGTCCAAAATTTGTTGGTAGAAACACCACAGCAAATGTACTGCCCTTCCTTAATTTTGTATCATAATCAATTAAGCTTTTCATCGATGCCCATCCTCACATCTAAAACGGTATGCTGCACTATCCAAGGTCACTAAAAAGGGCCAATTAAATAAAATGCCTATAACTGCTAAAAGTACAGTTTTATTAAAGTGCAAGCTAAATTTTAAACTTAATAGTAAGGATTCCATTGTTGTCATATTGACGCCTATTGGAAAACTTTCGTAATATCTGGTTATAAGCACATATTTTTGCTAAAGTTAATCGTTGCTTGTTGTTATTTTTACTTCATAGATGTTTTTTTCCAATGTGAAGTGTCACAAAATGGACAGATAACGGACACATTAATTATTATATGCTTCAAATTGTGTTAGATATTAATGCTATGTTGTAATTGGCATATCTGCTGTAACATGGCATTGTAAAAATGAATAAATAAATAAATAAATAAATAAATAAATTACCACGAAGAGTTTTTATGTACATGCAGTAAGATTTTGTTTCAACGCTGTATGCAAGATATTGATGGTAATTAAATTTTATTTTACAGTTGATATGTTAAAAGTCCTCAGCTTGTGTCTAATCACTCTCAAGGTAAGACTCTCCTTACTGCCAAGTTGGGTTTTATATCTGTTAGAGGGAGTTTTGATTATTTGCATTACTTAAAATAAAATCCTCTTTTTAGCCTACAGCTAGAAATACCGTCCTTTTGTATTATTTTTTATTTCAAAAGTCAATGAGTTAAAAAGTGGAAGAGAAGATTTGATCTTAAAAACCTTTGTGTATAATAACAGTGTATATTTTTGTTACAATAATGACATGTTCATATCAATTAAAATATAAACACATGTGAACTTAAAAACAACATTTTCAGAGCTTTAAATTTTGAATATATAGACAGATCGTTTACAATATTAAAGCATTACACTTTATAAACTGCATTCATTGTTCCAGTTATTTATTGACTCAATATAAATAAATATATAACTCTTCAAAGAATAGCTGGGATTTTGTCCACAACATATCGACCTCTAGAAATGATTTTTTCTACGAATATATGGTATCACATTAAAGGTATTACTCTCTAGTTGTGGCTTTTGCGGGTTTGGAAAATATCCCATGAAAAGCCCTCACACAGGAGTCTTTTGAAATTCCAGCGAAAGTTACTATCTGTGGTAGAACCTATAAACGTTTTTCAATTCACATTTGTTAGTAACAAAACAGATGATCAAGATTTGAAATAGTACCAGAGATATACCACAGAATGCAGGACATGCAAAAGTCAGTTAACATTCAACATTAAACTAAAGCCTATTTCGCCCAGCTGTTTTAAGTCATGAAGTGATGCGGGCTGCTAGCTCAACACGAAATAAACTCTAACATTTATTATGACGAATCATATATTTAAAAAAAAAACTGGTTTAGTTTCAAACATTATTTAAATTATCTTTGTGGATAGTGCAAATAAAAAAATAACCTCAAACACTAAATTGTGATGCTCAGTACCTGAGATATGAGGAGGTTTATGAGCAAGGTGGGGAAATGGATTCGACCTCGGAACAAAAATCATAAATCGGACAACATTCGCATGCGATAAATATCAACTAATGAGTAGACCTGGCGCACTGCCATGACCGGAGTGGCGGTATCGAACCGCATCACGATCGATAAGTCGGTCGACATGTTTATCGTCACAGTATCGTCGGATAATGCTACTAGATGCGTCGCGCGTCGTGCCGATGCAAATATCGATTAGGTTACAGTATCGAGACAGGTTACCTTTTTTCCTTTGTACCGTGAGTGGAACAACTTGCATCGGACGTACTTTAAATTAAAAGGCTCATTGATATTTCATAAAACGAATTAAAAAAGTTTTGAAAATAAATTTTAATATTTTTAATTTAAATAATCGATTTTAATAATTTGTAATTATAAATTATTATGAAAATTTAATAACAATTCAACTATTAAATTTTAATAAAATTTAAATCATATTTTTAAGTCCACTAACTGTAAGAATTTTTTTAAATTTAATATTATATTAATATAGTTAGAATCTTTCAAGTTCACTGACTTAAAGTACTTTTTATAATTAAGAAAGTTTAGTATGTTAATATGATTAAGTAATATAATAGAAAGACGCAGGAAACCCCAAAAAACAAAATGGATTACTCATAATAACCATGTAGTAGGCCTAACTAATCTTATTTAACCAGAAGACATTTTAAAATCTTCCGTTGTAAAATTTTGATAATCGTAATTTAAATTCGGCATTATCACAGGGAAATTGAATTTTTTCAGAAACGTAAACCACCGCTATCCCTACTTCTATTTTATCCTTGTTGTTTTCTTTTGTGATAAAGAGAGTAAGTTCAATGACTTATTGGAGTGAAAAGTTTGAAGTGAAAAGTCGCAGTTTGAGTGATGTACGCTGCTCAGGTGTTGCAATCCCTTTTCCTTTCACAATACGATGGGTTTTCTCTTTTACCAAATGTTTGTTTCAAATTGCTTACACACTCCTTTAACTTGAGGGATGTTATCGTAATTGCATTCTTACGTTTAAGTGATTTTTTTCGTTGTGTATGTATGGACATTTGTATACTACAGGGTATTTTTTTACGCAACCCAAAACTTTATTTATTATTGAAGGATTATTATCCCCCAAGATTCTCGGATTTCACCCCACTATATTACTTTGTTTGGGGATACATCAAAAGTAAGGCCTACGAAAACAATTCACAGGATATTCAGCACCTCAGAACAAACATAACAAATTCAATGCAAGAAATTCCAAGTCGTACCTTGCAACACGTGTACAGGAATTTGATGGAGAGAGTACGACTTTATACAAATGCCAATGGCAGATTGTTTGATTACATAATGTAAGCTAAACGTGATCAGACTTAAATAATGGGTTGTATAAAATATAAATATCAACAAAACAATTCTCATTTCATATTTATGTGCATTATTCAATCTTAAAAATGGGTTGTGTTGAAAAAAACACCCTATGTAATACAGAAATCGTATAGTAAAATGTTTTGTTTGTTTCCAGGTAAGGTGTTATCTTTGCTGAATATTTGCTGATATGTGAGTACTATACACAAGTAATTATTCAATCTGTTCATCACAATTTTTGGTCATTGTTTGGCAAGATGTTACGTTTATTACGAAACATTTTCCTTCCAATCTCAATAATTGGGGGTAATCTCGAATGTAAATTAACTGTCCTTCTAAGTCAGGGTTACTCTTTAGATCATAAATAGGGGTGCTGAAAAGTCTGGAATCAACTTCGTACGTTGTTAAATAAATAAATCGAATATTCAATCATAGAGCCTCAACTATGAAGTCAAAAAATGTTTTTTTAGGACTTGCCAATTTGTTCGTTCTCTTTCATTTATTATTTATTATTATTGTGGGTCGGCCACAAGTAACACCACTTTTTGTACTTACATGTAAAAGAAACTACATTTTAAAACGAGTTTTAACTCTGCCCACGAGAAAATCTTAAATGTACAAATATTAAGGACGAATTTCCGTTCTTAATTCGTTTTTTTATTGGGCTATGATCCTGACATTAAACTAGATTTGACTGTTATTAATTTTTTTAGACTATTATTGATTATAAGCAAACCGTTTAAAGGCCAAATTCTCATACTGACTAAATTGTTCTCACATCTTCATCGATAATTTCATACATAACAACAAAATTACAACAGAACAAAAAATAATAAATCACATCGGACATTTAAACGAGGTCGTGCGAAGGTCCGTAACTGCGAGCGTGATAATGAACAAACATTGATAGAATCTTCTCCAAACTTTAAACAGCGATAATGAGGAGCAACAAGCCGTGGGAACGGCGAATGATGTTTAAATAATAAATGTGTGAGAAAGTGGAATATCAAGCAAGTCGCGCATCACGAGCCGGCGCCCGATAGAGATTCATCATCTTCGGAGAGACGTGGATTCGACATTGTCGCGGCTGAGGTTTTAATGATGATGCAGGATGTGGTGAAAGGATAGTTATAGAAAGTAAGAGAATAGTTTGAATTTATGTTGTTCCATTGATTTTTTCACTTTAAAGTAGCTGAAAAACTCGCAGTTAATAGGGGTAAATGTTGGGACTTTGGTCCTTTTGGCCAGGATTCTCGCTCTCATTAACGATAACTAAAAACATTGATGAATCTTGTAAGCTTAGCGTCTATTTGATAGCTTAACCGGCGTGGCCTCATGGTACTGCATGTAAATTAAAACCACAGAGAAGAATTAAACAGAGGTATCTTCTAATGTTGCGCTCATTGGGTGTCGAGCGCTGGCCACCGGGTTTCGAGGACCTAGTTCACCATTAATGCCACGAGAGAGCAGCACCGTCGCAGCCCTCTCCTAATTTAACTTAAACGTAACTAGTAACTTAACTTTAACTGTATCCTGTACTTGAGCGTAACGGAAGGCCCATTTAAAAACTACCTCCGTTTGATTCTTCTCTGTGCTAAAGCTTAAACACTCCGATTGTATTTTAAGTACGTGAAAAAATACAATCGAATTTTTCTTTTATGCATTTTGGTATTTTATGTGATTTGTGTATACATAAATATTTATACCAAATTGAAAGATTCTCGTGTGCCTGGAAATTTAAACCATAAATAGCCACATTTTATTTGTTAAATATAAACTTTTTAAATATTGCGTTTCCTATTTTACATAAAATTAAAAATTTAATTAAATCTCCTGTTCCTAGCTCAAAAATAACTTATGAAATTTCTCTTCTACGAGTTGGAATTCAAAACAATAATTCATTTTAACTCCGTTGATTCCAATTCTATTAAACGTTCCGCCGCAGTCACCTAAAGCGATGAAAGTTATCCATCCCTTGTTATCTTTTAATCCCCATTTCATTCCCTGCAGAGTCTCCTCCCAGACCGAGACCGATCCCAGGCAGGCTCGCCATCTGCAGGGCGGTAATTTACCGAGTTCCCTCTCAAACAAAACTGGTTGTTCGGAAACCCTTGAGGTATTTCGTCCAGGACTAATTATACAGGTTTTATCTGATGGCCCGAGCGAGATGAATATTATAAGCCTTTGCTCCAGATTTGATTTATTCCCGTGGAACACTGGAATCAGCGCTGGAATGTTACTCACTGAGTTATTGGGTCACCTGGATTTTAATTGGGGTTATTTTTAAGACGATCCTCCAATAATAACCAGGGCTAGACGTGTGTTTGGTCTTCTTTGTTTATACAACGTTTACAACAAATGAAAAATCCTTTATTGTCACTTGTCAATTCAATCGAGGTTATCCAGTGATTTTTGTAGAATGAATGATGCGATGTAGTTTAAAAGCAAAATTATAAATTTTACTACGTGGAATTATAAAATTATAAATTTTTAGCTGAAGATGGTAACATGACGAAACCATGGTCCTGCGTTCAACCGTGAAGTGCGTTTGACGGCATTCAACAGTGATAATAATGTTTTAATCGACGCACGGAATTCACTTCAACTATCATCGGATTATTTTACTATTTAGTTTGAGAAACTAAATAGCCCCATATAATAACTAAATAGAAACTAAATACCCAAAATATAATAACTTACATTTTATAACTAAAATTTTTGAAAGAAACTAACTTATGAGTTTTTTTTACATTCTCAAATAATGAACAAATAGTTAAGAAGACAGTAATTGTTAATACTCTTTAAGGATTTTTTAACTTGTTTATCTAAAGTACTGAGGAGTGGATGGGAATTTAGTATTTAGAGTGTGACCAGTATTTGATTTATTTCCAGCTTTATATCTCCTGATGTCCTTTTAAAACACGCATTTACAGATCATAGAATACCAATATTTTTCATCTTTATAGTACAGAACCTCGCGGCGTTCTTCCACGTTAATGCCGATCAGACAGATAATATTAACACTGCAAACAACACTTACTTCACCCTAATATAAAATATTGTTTAACTCGGTTTTTAAGCTCGGATTCTGACAATCATAGAACAACATTTAAAAAATCGGGTTATCGAATTTTCTTTCAGGATATGCCTTTAAAAATATTTATATCCCTCAACAGTTTTCCTGCAAAGCAAGCAAACACGAAAAAAGGAAATAATACCCCCGTTGCAGCAGACCTGCATACTCAGCGAATTTCAAATGCAAAACAACGTATTTCAAGCAAACATAGCAAGATTTGACATGTTTTGTCATAAGAAGAGCTCCATAAGAATAACATGGGAAATGAGTATGCAGGTTTGCTGCTACAGGTATATTAAAACTGGATGGTTTTAATTCAATATTTAGTAGATCTGAACTAGAAGAAGCCATTTACCAAGTTTTATCAAGATATGTTGAGAAATAAGCGATATATAGAATTTTACTTATTTCCCATAAGGTTAACATTGGGACAACGTACTGTGTTTACCACTTTCAATATCTCGGTAATCAATGGACATAGAGCAGTGGTTCAAAATACTAAATTGTTTGTTTTTTTGAGCTGAATTCAATGGTGCCCACAAAAATTTGATAAATTTTATTTTGCTATGTAAAAAACTCAAAAAACCCATTTTGGGGGGGTTTATCCCCCTTTACCCCCCCTTCCGGTGGTCCGATCGGACTGGTTCACGAACTCGTCCAATCGATTACCACTTTACATGTCCGTACCAAATTTCATAAAGATCGGACCATTTTTGCGGCCGCTATCGTGCTAACAGACATATATATATATATATATATATATATATATATATATATATATATAATATATATATATATATATAGATATATATATATATATATATATAAATTCGAACGAATAGTGTTTTTTGCTTCTGGGGGCCCCAAAACGAAAAGTTATAGTGGTCCCGAGCTTAGGTCTTACCATGAGACCTACGGTAATAGCTTCTTCCCTATAGGGGAAATTCGCTAAAATGAAACACATCCTTCTTCTAATATTACAACAATATATCGCTTTTTACTGATAATCTGTAGTATTATTTATCAACGTATAACAAGCAGGAAGAGGCGAGCTGTGAGGATTGTGCTATCGCCCACTTGCTACTGCCGCCGTCTGTATTTAAATCAGCTGATATTTAAATCAGCTGATCCATAATTGGAGTTTACGTCATGTCGGAACAAAGCTGCTCGGGTTCTGCTACCAATGTCCGGAAAGGAAACTGGGCGCTCGGGATACTGTTGTTGTGGTGATAAAGTGACGGTGTTGGCACGTTAAGGGTCAGTATATCATTACCATAGACGCCGACACAATACCGGTGAATGCGAGACCTAGAATAAACTCATATCTTTGTTGGTTGAAGCAGTAAAATCTTTCTTGTTTTGGTTTAAATTACTCCATTGTAGAGGTTTTTGGCTTTTATAGCTCTGAAGTTTAATGAATTACTAAAAATATAAGTATTTACTTGTTTTCCAAGTAGGAAATAGAATGCTTATTTATATCTAAAAACGGTGTCTATCTCCATAGCTTGAATTATTTTTAAGGATGAAGAATGTTAATGTAGGGATTTAATAAATTCTGTCAACTCTCCTTCAAATATAAGGGATTTTTTTTTTTAAATAACTTACACACATTGGACAAAGACCAAACCCAGCATGAAAATAGTTTTACCTTAACTAGATAATTATTGTGCTGCCCGGAATGCTATCAGTGCTAATCATACAAACACAAATAAATTTACAATACACTCTATAAACATCAACGACTATATTCCTCAACAATTGAATTCAAAATGTAGAATTCGTTCTCAAGGGAACCTCTGCTTGTAAAATTGTCACCTTAGGGAGACTGCTCTACATTACCTGCCGTTCTTTGAAGGTGAAAGTAGAATTTCGTTGTAAATGGTAACTCCTATTACGTTTTTAACTATGCTTTTATTATCCAGCTTGACATAGACCAATATTGGGTTACATAATTTGAAGGCTTTGTAGGTATTGTATATAGTATCCCTTAATTTATTTAGCAAACAACTTCAGTCCTACCGAACGTTCATGTCACATTAAGCTACATTTGTGTAGTATTTAACAGTTTGACTTCTTTATTTGTATTGTATATTTTGTAGCATTCTTTAATACATATTTAATATCGTTAAACTAAATAAAAATTAGTTTCTGATGAGTTACCCCATAAAATAATGGAGTAGTTAATGTGCGCTTAGTAAGGCAAAGCTTAGCCAATTCTATATTGCCCATCTGGAGTGATGTTTCGGAGAACATAGAGACCGGCAGAGAGCCTGTTTGTTTCTGAGGTGACTAATTAATTTGTTCATCCCAGGTCCGACCAAAGTTCAATCTCACTTCTGAGAGATTGACTGAGTCCACAAGGAGAGTTGAATGTTTTGAGGTGGTATGACGCTTTTTCGTTTTGATGAAAAGTAATTTGTTTTGAAAGGATAGAGAGTTTTATATCAGACAAGTATTGTAAAAGTTCGTTAACGTTGGCATAAGAGTAGATTTCCAGTTTTTCCTGGTCCGTGATTTTAGTGAAGGGGGTGTTATCATCGGCTTACTTAACCAAGTCGTCTTCAGGAACTTCGTATGCCATTTTTGTATACTACGAAGAACATGTGCCCAAGGATAGAGCCTTGAGGCACCCCACTCTCAGCTCTGCTGTAATGTAATGTAACGGAAAGTTTTACCCCATATATTTTTCATTTTAGATTTCAGGGATTTTCTATGTGTTTTGAAAGCCAGTTTAAGGGAATTAAAGGATTTCCACCATGGTAATTTTTGCTTTTCAAGATGTGCAATAATGAATATAGAATTTTAAAAATCGAGACTGAATTATTTGCCTACATTAACTAACTTTAATTTTTTTCATACAATAATTTAAATATTCGGTATTTAAACCCATCATATTCAATAGCTGACTTGGTGGACAATGATTTTTTTACTGTGATCGGTTTCCAGCCTCTACTACATATAATTGGAGACATATCTTTCAAATCCTCTGTCTGTAACATCTTGATGATAGTGTTTTTATATTTCATAGTCATATAATTCGGATTCCACGTTAAAATGGAGGTCCCTTAGTTGCCATTGGCTGTTGGGCTATTAATTAACAGTCCTGTCTAAGGAACATGTCGGCCTTAGACAGTAACAAGACTACAAGATCGCGCCACAATCATCCTTCACTCATCTGTCATTCATACTTTTGGCTTCAAATACCTACCTGGGTAGGTCGCCATTTCAAGCAACGTGTAATGTATAATGTATTGAAAGAGGAATATGTTAGTGATTGTCTGCCCTGTTTAGTTTAAGTCTACAAATCCATAAATTAAATCCTTAACTCCAATACAGTTTGAATCTAACTAAACCTAAATCTACATGCAGTCAATCCCAGCCACAGTCCAAATCGGCAGAAGTGTCCGCGCCCTCGTTCGCACGGTTCACTTTACTACCAGCCTTATCCAGTAACTCGTCTCCGTCCATATCGGTCCATATGGACTTCTCTGCCGTCCATGTCCATATGGACTGATGACGGCCGTGTAAGGTCCACAATCACTGCACATTCGCAGATTGATCTGGTGTCACTAATTGACCATTAGCACCACTCCGGGACGCTTTTTACTTTCAGTGGGTATCCAACTATAAGTGACTTATAGTTGGATGGGTCTGACATTAGGTATTGGCGAAAGTGAATTGCATCGAGGGTAATCTAGGTGATGGTAAAATTTTGTTCGTTATTTGATTAGGAAACGATTGGTTTTTGCTTTTATTCAGGTCGCACAGTGTGTTTATTTATGTAATTGACGTATCTTCGAATAAGTAGTTGAATAGTTAACTTTGTGAACTGTTTTGAGTGGTATTTGCGTTATTTCTATTACACTCATAGAATTAAGTAGGATTATGTCTACACCAAAACCATTGACGAGAATCTTTAAGAAATTATTTCAATTATATGTTAGCAAGTCAAGCTAATAGTCTAAAGTAACTAAGAAATCAGCTTACCAGTTAGCGATGTCTTTTGTCTTTGGTCTACTTATTTGGTGTTATAAGATTACTAGTTTCATAAAGTTTTAACCTTGTCTAAAAAGTTTTTAAAGTTTAAGTTTTATCAATTTTTGTCCTATCCACAAAATTCTTAACCAAACCTTTTTACCCCTTTAGTGTTATACAGTACTTTATTATAATAAAATAAAAAATTCGCGTTTTTAAACAGGACAAGCCTACACAATTCTAATCAACTGATTATCATTTTTAATTTTAGAAATATGCCAATTTCACATTGAAAACGCATTAAGTTAACAAGGGAGCGAAACGTTTTATTTTTTTAAGTACAAAATTTTGATTTGAAAGGAACTTTTTCAATCGTTCCCTTTCTACAGTATTCAGTACACAAGCACAATACTGTCATTCCACGGTATCGATGGTAAAAGCGGAACGATATCTCACCAAGTTCCCATGGTACTTCTTGGCAAAATCACCATGACAAATCTTCTAGACACAGAGAGTGAGCAGAATACGTGTCAGTAGGTTCGACACTCGTCAAAGTGAAACAAACTAGATCTTCTCCTTTTGCCTGACTATTCGATGTTCCAGATAGTTGTGCATTCGTGTCACCCAACAACAACAGGCTAACAACACGTTCTGGTCTCAGCTTGAAGTGGATGGAACTAATATAGATATTTTGAAGGAATCGGATAAGTCACCAAAAGCAAATCGATATTTTGATTCTGATACATTGCATGTACGATATAAATATGGGTGTGCGAGTACTTGAAAATTGAGCTTTTTTAGATCCGAGTATACAATTCTTGACTCGACTCGACTTATTGCAAAATACTAAAAAAATCGAGTCGAGTAGTTACTACCGCCGCGCCGTTTACCCAAAATCGATACGTGCGAAAGAATATTACGGCCATTTTTCACAATGTCAATCCATCTTTAACGAATATAACTGAAACCTCGTTTGTTATACTTGAAGTAAAGAGTTATTTTTAATTATTAAAGACATTCATCACTCTATCTTTTCTTTAGTTTGAGGTTATTTATTATTACATCTCTTAAAAAAACTATTTTTGTTATATTTTAGAAACCATTCCAAATAAATAAAAACTTATTTTCCTTGTTGACACAAAATATTTTGTTGACAGGAGATATTTCAATCATGAATTGAGTCAGGTATTGAGTCAGGTAATTGGTAATGGCTTATAGTCAGTGTTTTCATTTCATTTCAAAACCCAGGTAAGCCTTAAACACAAGGTAGACTTGAAAAAATATATCAAATCAAGAATTATTATGAGTTTGAAGTAAAATGTTTTCTGTCTTTTTTTGTTATCATTTATTTGTATATCTGCTCGTAGTTCAGTAACTCTTTTAAGTTTAATTACCTTAAAAATGTAATTTGTATTTGAGTAATGATAATAATTTTTTACCATTATGTAGAAACATGATGAATATTATAAACTATTATATTAAAAAACTCGACTCGAAAAAACTCGAAACTCGCGGGTATTTTTCAAAACTCGACTCGACTTAAAAAATCAGTACTCGCATACCCGTATAGATATAATACCCCCGTTGCAGCAGACCTGCATACTCAGCGAATTTCAAATGCAAAACAACATATTTCAATCCAACATACCGAGATTCAACATGTTTTTGTAAGCTCCATAAGAATAACAAGGGGTATGAGTATGCAGGTTTGCTGCTACGGGTATATTAAAACTGGGTGGTTTTAATTAGATATTTAGTTGATCTGAACTAGAAGAAGCCATTTACCAAGTTTTATCAAGATATGTTGAGAAATAAGCGAGATATAGAATTTTCTTTATTTCCCATAAGGTTAACATTGGGACAACGTACTGTCTTTACCACTTTCAATATCTCGGAAACCAATGGACATAGAGCAGTGATTGAAAATACTAAATTGTTTGTTTTTTTGAGCTGAATTCAATAATGTTAGCAAAAATTGGATAATTTTTAATTTTCTATGCAAAAAACTCAAAAAACCCATTTTTGGGGGGGTTAACCCCCCTTTACCCCCCCTTCTGGTGGTCCGATCGGGCTATTTCACGACCTCGTCCGAGTGATTACCACTTTACACGTCTGTACCAAATTCCATTAAGATCGGACCATATTTACGGCCGCTATCGTGTTAACAGACATATATATATATCTATACAGGGTGAATCTTCTAAGCCGTCCACAACAGATTATAGGCAAACGACTTAACATACAAAGACGAAACAAAAAATTTCCCCACTAAATCGTACCTAAGGGACAACGTAAAAATATTTTTAATCTTTTTAAAATACAGGGTGTTCCAAAAACCGGGGCTCATGGGTTCGAATCTCGGAAATTTTAAATATAAACATATGTCACATTATACATCATTTTAAAGCTCAAAGCGAGATAAACAATTTGGTGCAAAATATTATATTTTGCACAAAACAAAAATAAAATAAAATATTTTTGGTGCAAAATATTTTGTCTCTCAATTTGCATTCCGTAAATACCAATATTTTTCACAAAAATGGCCGCCATTTTGAAAATAATAAAGATAATTGAGTTCTGTTTTCACCAAATTGTTTATCTCGCTTAGAGCTTTAAAATGATGTATAATATGACGTATGTTTATATTTAAAATTTCTGAGATTCGAACCCATGACCCACGGTTTTTGGAACACCCTGTATTTTAAAAAGATTAAAAATATTTTTACTTTGTTCCTTAGGTATGATTTAGTGGGGAAATGTTTTTTCGTCTTTGTATGTTAAGTCGTTTGTCTATAATCTGTTGTGGACGGCTTAGAAGATTCACCCTGTATATATAGATATATAGATATATAGATATATATATAAAAATTCAAACGAATGGTGTTTTTTGCTTCTGGGGGCCCCAAAATGAAAAGTCAACATGGTCTCGGGCTTAGGTCTTACCATGAGACCTACGGTAATAGCTTATTCCTTTAAGGAAATTCGCTAAAAGTATCGGACACATATAAAAATCTACATTAATCTCTTATAAGACTTAAAAATAATTTCGATGTGTCAAAATCGCGCGCCTACTTGATGATTCCGATGTGTCACAAAATCATAACGATATTGTTTTCGATTCATCGTATGTGTCAACGATAAAGTTTCCGATACAACGAGCGATCTATACTTCAAAATACCCAACCTGAAGTACAGTAGAGTTTCTTACAAACCCCTTGCATGTTTAATATTTATATATAGCTGGCGCCAATTCTTGGGGCCCAGTCCGCGCATGGGGCGGGGAGTGGGTAGGCTGGGTGGAGAGGGGAGTAGTAGCGGCAGCGGCGGCCGACATTCTACTAGCCTGGCTGCGTACATTCGGCAGCTCGCACATAGTTACTGCTTCTCTGTCAATCGTTGTTCAGAGTAACAAGACGCTTCCATAAATACTAATGAAATATTTTATATTATTGAATATAATTAAAACAGATCATTAATCGCCAGTAAGAGTCAATGTTCCGTCGGTCAATGTTTTCAGGACGACATGTAGTGACACGCTATTGTTGACGGCTGAGAGCAGAATGACAGTGCTGCGCTCTAGCGAGGCGTTGTCGCGCATGCGCACTAGCCGTTTTTGCTACCGCGCATCCACCGCACTGGGCCCCAAGAATTGGCGTCAGTTATACTTTTGTTATTTTGTTTATTTAACAATCTATACAGGTTATGTTTCTGTTTTGATTATGTCTGCAAATCAAAGTATCGTGCTGATTTATATGATTGGTTTTGCAGTTGATGAAGGATGTATTTATAATATATAATATATGTGCATGAAGCATGTTGCATGAAGACTAGAAGACTGCATACACATTTGCGCATGGGACTGTTTTGATTGCCAGGAAAAAATTCATATAACGAATTAACTGTATAATTTTACACCACGTACCCGTTTTTGTAGCGCATAGAGTTTATGCATGAAATTTTAGTACACTTTTTTTGAATAAAAATATTTTGAATTTGAATTTGAAGCATTCAGACCTTGTCGGCCGTTGGAGGAGGCGGCGCGCGACCAACGGAACTTCACAAGTGTGATTCCTCAGTTTGCCGCTCGGGCGCGCTGGCCTCGTTAGGGGCGGAAAATGACATCCGCCAAGTCTCAGGGACGTTACGTCTTGTAATTGGGAAGGGGTTCGGGGTTTGGGAGGAAGGCAAGCGAAGTAACGCGAAGATCTGATGGTTCGCCTAGGTGACATAAGCAGGGCCTAAATGCATTTTTCGTGCCCGTTTCTTCCAAGTTTCTTGAGCTTATTTACCTCCCAAATCGCACTGGTTTGCTATTGTCTGTGTTTGTTCTTTGGGACATAAAGATTTTTTCTATTGACGAAATCTCCTTTGCCGTATTGTGTTAATGCAATATGAGTAACAAAACAGCCTAACAAACTTGATGCCGCCCGAAAAAACGGGCTCGAAAAAGTGCATTGAGTTGCCAAACTGTATATAAATTATTTATTTGTGGCGTAGTTATGTAAATATCAATACGCTTTTTTAAAAGATCGATGATAACTTATTGATTCCAGGTCAAAAGTTTTATCGGTGTAATGTGTCTTAATTAAATAAAATCTTATGATCAAATTGAGATTTTTAAATTTTCACTCTTCAGAATTTCAAAAAAAGTGTGAAAGCAGATGAAAAATGTTTAATGCTTGTTTATTGGTGGTTTTTTGGTTTCTTTTTAGAAGAATGTAGTGGCAGCACTGCATCCGTAGCAGATGTTTTTCTGTTTGTTATAGGTTAGGTTTGAAGGTTTGAGAAACGTAGGTTTATGGAAGGACTTCGTTATGATTTAAGGTATGTTTTTTCTGCGTAGTATGATGAAAAATATCCTACGTTACACGGCCGGGAAGTTTTGCCATACTCGCATGAAAATCCCGCACTCGCTTTCGCTCGCGCGGGAACTATCATGCTCGTCCAGCAAAACAGTACTTCCCGGCCTAGTAACGTAATATACTGTTCCTAAGAAACTGCTTAAAAGCATGTATTGAAAACTCAAAATCTCCACCGAAAACATTTAAGGTTACACGAAAAAAAAAGAAAACAGATGGTAGGATGGCTATTACGAACACAAGACACCGAATATGCACCAAAATGTTAAAACCGCTGCCGGCTGTAGGGGAGGAGCAGAAGTGCCCTTTATGAATAAAACACGCGGATGATTGACTGGCTCGGGCGAGATAAGACCGCGTTGTGTAACCCCAGTGGGAGCCAGAGGAGCCAGAGCCGCGGTGGCTCACCGGTGTGTCGGTAACAGGCTGTGGCTCACATGGTAGTCGGTCACTCAGCTATCGTCTTTTACAACAATAAGTATTACCATTGACTTTAAATCAGGAGGAGACTAACCATCCTTATGGGCCAGCTGTGTCTGCTTTTGTGTGAGCCAAGATTTGAAATGGATGTAGTTTGACAAAATCACCGACAGATAGTTCTGATTTAAATGATTTATTCCAGCTAATTATTTCCGTTTTAAAAACTTAATATGATAGAAGATAAGGGTTCTTAATCTATGCTTGCTCTCTGAATACCATATTTTCAAAATATTCCCTCCTGATAACGTAATTAATAGATGACTGTAGTATTCTCTATTAGAGAATGCTGTAACTAAGTCCTCTCTCAAATCCTGGCTCACATAAAGGTTAGTATACTTTTTTCAATGGCAATCGGAAGTCTCCTCCAGATTTAAAGTCAATGGTATTACTATCAGCTGTATCCCTTATAACTGGGATAAAAACATTAGGACTGGGACGGTGGCGTATCCATCAATCCATAGCTACTTGGAGCTATCCTTGAATTGTGGATAGTCATAAGCGATGGCTTGTGGCTGAGGTATTCCCTAGTGGAGGTTAAAGTCCACATAGTGAATAGTGCGTTCATATGTAAGACCATCTTCATAATTTAGACCAGGTCGTAATTCATGGGCGAAATTGAGTTCGGATCCCACGTTAAACTATAGGTTTCCTTGTTGCCAGTTGCTGTTATTGAACAGTCCTGTTTAAGGGACATGTCGGCCTTAGTGACAAGACTACAAGATCGTGCCATAATCATTCATATCACTCATCTCACATTCATATACTTGGTTAAAATCCCTACCTGGGTAGATTCCTTTCATAGGTAAAAGTAACTCCTCAGCTGACTGCAATCAATTGTGTCAAATTCCAAAAATTATATTGAGGTTAGGCTTTTTAACTGGCCCAAGGTAACTTTCTGACTGTTTCATACAATTACAGATTATTTTGTTTACTTACGTCTTTGCAATCTTGATTTTTTTTCTGGTGAACATGTTTCGACACTAGGCCATCTTCAGCACCTCAAAGAAAATCAGTGCTATATCATAAATTAACAAGTACAGAGGTCGAAAATGGGTACAGTAAGTATTATAAGCTGGCAAGGTGATGGTAAGTCTCTTTGGCTAACCAGAATGTTTTTCAAAAATTGTCACTAGCGTAAAAAGACACAAAAGAATGAGCACTTTCCTTTTTTACCTTGGTTACTCCTTTTATTTATCTCTTAGTAACTTTGATTATCGGCCGAGCTTGGATACATTAGATACATTAGTTGAAATGGCGACCTACCCAGGTAGTTTAAGCCAAGTATGAATTACAGATGAGTGAAGGATGATTGTGGCGCGATCTTGTAGTCTTGTTACTGACTAAGGCCGACATATTCCTTAGACAGGACTGATAATTAATAGCCCAACAGCCAATGGCAACTAAGGGACCTACATTTTAACGTGGGATCCGAACCACGATTTCGCCTCGGTTAACAATTTACCACATGTTAACAATTTAACAAGCATACCAAATCAGGTCCTTGGGATTTGACGGAGAGTGAAGGCCTGGTAACCCTTTTAAGGCAAGGGCGGAGGGTGCACTATAAGCTAATTCTGCTGCGTTGCAACACCATGGTCAAGTGAAGCCATGGCCCTTTAAAAAAAAAAAAAATGTTCGAGCCCTGGAGGGAGCAGAGTTTATAACGTAGATAATGAAAGACTCTTACCTGACAAATTCCTTACGTCTGCTGGTCTAGGGGGCGAATCTTTCTGGCCGAGACTCTCCACAACTTGCAGGCTCTTGTGTGGCGGTCCTTGTCTGGAAGACCGGAGTTATCTCATCAAAGGTCGTCATACAAGGATGACAAATCGGTGGAGTGTTGACCGAATGGCTCCAGGTTTTGTGTTCATAGCGTCGCGTCGCTCCTCAGTTTGACATGTAGATATATCCTATACCAATGCTATTTTTCTTCAACACATTTAAACACAATAACAATCTTCCCAATGAAACTCGATCCCTGTTTTATTTCGTTTATTCCAGGAGAGTTATAAAATATAACTAGTAATTTACAGAACTGCCAAATATGTTTGAATGGTATTGACCTAAAAAGGATTCATACTCAACATTTTAAAATAAATTACGAACTTCTTGGTACCCCAAGAAGCGTATGGCCTACAATTAAAATCTAAGATTTATATTTATTTCTTAACGAAGTTATATGGTAGTTTACATATGGTAATATCCTGACTATTACGGACCTTACGCGTCTTCTAATATCAAATTTTGTCGCATCCAAGGCCAGATGCGATATTCAGTCCACTGTAAAACCCAGACGACACGGTTCAATGAACAGCTGCCGAGCGGACAGTCTTCACTAATCTGGAGTGTGTTACGCCCGTCAGTCGCGTAGCACTTGATATTATTGATGCCTCTCTATCGACTGCTTCGACAGTGAGAAAGTAACAACTTTCCCTATCGGAAGAGTAACTCTACGGTGGAATTATCTTTACTTCATGCTTTATACTCTGTTGCATCTATAAATACTTGCTAATAGGTTACACCATGTTAACATAAGTCAATTAGGTGTCTGATGACAAAGAAAAAGTTATCGTGAACTATAACTAGAAACCGTTTTATATTACTTGTGGAGGCAGTGTTACATAAAATTATATGGGGAATTTCAGCATGTATGAACTAGAATGTATTTGAACAAGAATATGCTGAATGTAACCTTACAGTAGGAATTAATTTTTGAGGTCAGTGAAGCTATTCTCAACTTACACTGTGATCTAGAAGAGAATTTCAGAGGCAGTCATAAAAACATTGAAAGACCTGCCTAACATCTCATTCTTTGAAAAGGAAGGTCTCCTGGAGTAACATAACTTTCTAATGTTAGGGACAGTCTATTAATACATCCCAAGCTATGGAACTTGTTGGGCTTTTTGTAGCTTTATCAAGCTATTTGGAATTTATGCACTCATCATACAGAGTCAAAATAGTATAAAATTCCCTGAGACTTTGTGTTTTCATTAGAGATAAATATATAGCGGGATAGAATAGCAGTTGTTAAATATAGGTTTATATAAAAATGTATTTATTTAGGATTATGTTTACATTTATAGAGTAATTTTATCATTGCGCTTAAGTACAAGATTTTCCATTTTTAGCACGGAGACGTTTGTCCTATTGGTTTGGTTATCCATCAATGTAATTTACTCGGTAGGTTTTGACCAATAAGGAAAAACGGACATGCGGACATGCGGACATGCGGTTGCTTGTTCCCTTTGTACTGGTTTGTGGATCTTGCTTTGGCAAGGTTTTCACTGACATCCTCCTCAAATCCTGAAGTGAACAACAAAATGATATTACATTTAACATCAAAACCTGGTTACACGAAAACCGATCATTCACAACACAAGACATTGGCATTAAACTTGCTCAGCGGCCGATCGCCCAAACCGAGATTGTTGCTCAACCCATTGTTTGCTCAGGGCCTTTCATTAATCTCGTGCCTTGTTGCCGAGCCGCTTACCGTTGCTCAAAATGACTTCCTCCACCACAAGGCTGGGGACCTTTTAATGTCAGAGCTTTCTTCGGCCCCGAGCTGTTCGGCGTTGTAGAGTCTTTGTAATTGTTTGGAAGAATATATTGAGATATTTTAGTTTGTGCACTGGCTCCCTAACTTCTAAGCTAGGCACATTTTATACAGGGTTTTTTTTAAACTCAACCCATTTTTAACATTGAGTAATACACATATAAAGATGAAATGAGTATTGTTTTGTTGATCTTGATAAATTTTGTATAAATTTAGGATAGATCATATTTAGCTTACGCAATGTGTTCAAACAATCCGCCATTGACATTGATACGAAGTTGTTCCCTCCAAATTCCTGATCACATTTTGATAAGAATCCCTTTAAACTTCTTGTATTAAATTCATTAGGTTTGTTTTGAAATGCTGAATATCCTGAGAATTACTTTCGTAGGCCATATGTTTTATGTATCCCCAAAGAAAATAATATAGTGGGGTCAAAACCGGGGATCTTGGGGGGAAATAATCTTTCACTGATAAAATTAAGTTTTTGGGTTGCAAAAAAAAACAAAAAAAAAACACCCTGTACTTTTGAATAACGATCCAA
This sequence comes from Flexamia atlantica, assembly GCA_035578135.1. Classification (NCBI taxonomy): domain Eukaryota; kingdom Metazoa; phylum Arthropoda; class Insecta; order Hemiptera; family Cicadellidae; genus Flexamia; species Flexamia atlantica. The sequence continues at coordinate 2,336,376 of JAQJVK010000054.1, read as the reverse complement.
ATTATATAAAGTCTCTTTAATTTATACTTATTTGGCAAATAGCCTACTTACACTACATTACTTTGATTTTTAACAAAAATACACATCACTTCAATGCATTCCTTAATGGTCTCCAACAAAGAGTTTACAATTGGAAGGCTACAAAGGTCGCTCAAAACTAAATGTTAATTGGATTACTTATATGTTAAAGGTTTTCATAATATTGTCTAGTAGATTCCACAAGGGACAACTAGTACATTGCTATAGGAGCAATAGAACAGGTGGCAACTGTCAGAATGTCTGTTCATAATACCACAGATGAAGCATTTCTTTTTCTTTCATCTCTGTTAATACAAGCCTTCCTGCTGACTGCCTGTTGGGCTATTAATTAGCAGTCCTGTTTAAAACATGTCGGCCCGCTTTGTTTCAGATTCATTGTTGTTCATTGCGTCTTTTCACTAAGGTCGATATGTTTTGATTTTATTTTTCCGGGCGTTTGCCAACACTGATTAGTAATAAAAGTCTTTGCTCTGCTGCGATTGGGTGTGGACGTACTCTCTCCTGATTGTGATAAACTGTGATTTCTGTGCTATATTGTGTTTTTGTTTTGTTTTCAGCATTAGTGTTTTTGTGACTGCTTCTACAATTCCCTGTTTTAGCTATCTTTTTGTCCAGGTTATCCTGGCTGTGTTTTACGAGGTTCTTTTCCACCTAAACACGGGATCAGATTCCGGATCCCGGAACGTCGTCAAACATATTTTTATTAATCAGTGATGGCAAATATCCGCTAAAATCAAAATCAAAACATGTCGGCTTTCGTCAGTTACAAAACTACAAACTTACTACGCTCATCTCTCATTCATATACTTGGCTTGAAATACTTATTTCCAACGCCATTTCAAATAAAAGTTAAATGTTAAATAGTAAGTAATTAATAAAGTACTCCTGTATAGTCCCTGATTATTGGGAATACTTCACCACCATCGTTATGGTTTTGACCATCATCGACCGTTGCTTCTACTACCAACGAATTAAAAGAACGGTTATTCTTTCAAACTAGTAGAACAAGTCTCAAAGTTTAAAATATTCATTGAAATTTATGTGACATGTTTGACTATGGGAGGAATTCCAATATTTTGAATTTGCTATCTTTTATGTAATCTAGCTATGACATTTCTGGCAGCGTTTCACAGTCAAATCAGTCAGACATTGGATGACAGGTCGACACCCTTGTTCAAGGACAGTTTGCCGGCGTTTGCTAAAGCAGGGTCACATCTGTATACCGAGTGAAGACTTGAGCGCCTAGATTTTCTATATTAAAGATAATTAAGGAAAAGGGCTGAACAGATGATGCATTTGTTTTCTTTTTTTTAATTTACTCAACAGCTGCTGAGCAGCGCGTGTCAACGTTTTAAGTTAATTTAACCTAGTACTGTAAAAACAATGATTACGTCCACATTTATTCCATCCATGTTTTCTAATGACTCATTATTCCTATTTCGTAGCCCTGATTTTCCTTTTTTATCACTATTACTTAAAATACCCCTTTATTATAATTAATGTTATGTCGTTCAATATACCCCCTGACTTTCACCTCATTTAATTTATATATTATATGTTCATTCAGTTGCATATAAGTGTCTATCTTATTCATATCTTATTATCTTATTCATGTCTTCATTATTCATATATTCACCATCTTATTCATATTAGCCTATCGCGTTCAAATATGTGCTGTGATAAAAAATTACTTGTGAAATAAATATGATCAATTTAATTGCTCCTGGCCTTAAGAGTTATTTAAAACTATAGATGTTATCTGTGGATTTGTCCACGTTCAAAATGACAGTAAGATATTTTAGTACAAGGTTCTATTTACATTGGTTATATGTACATATAAAATATTTTTAATATTTGTTGGATAAATAAATAAAGAAATAATTAAAAGAAATAAAGAATTAAATAAATAAAGAAATAATTTAGATTTGTTAAAATCAAGCAACTGATAGCTTAACAAGTTGATCATAGCCAAGAGATGGTCTATTACTAGAGATGGCCATGAATTGATACGTTTTTATAGCTGACACATAATATGACAAACAAAAACACAAACTTTATTAATAGAATCAAATCTAGGTCTATATAGAGATAAGGTGAACCTTTTGGGACCTTCAAGATCCACATTCTCTAACCCCAGCAGATTTTCTATCCTTTCACTGAGTGAAAACTGTTTAATCGCATCAAAAGTAGGACAATGGCGAGATTTCAACACTAAACCGCAATAGAGAGTTTGGTTTATTGGAAATATCGCCTCAGTTCAGTGCAAAGAATTGTGCGGTTGGTTACTAATCGTATATAGAAAGTTTAAAGAGAAAGAAAACTTTCAGGTTATAATTGGGATTTTTCTCATGCTTTATAAAAAAATCATATGTTGTAAAGAGCGATGAGTTTGATTCTTACTATGGGGTTACAATAATGTTTTAACTTTATTTGCAATTCTTAAGTAATATATTGTAATACCAACCTTGTTTAAAGTTCACGAACTTTTAAGTTTGACTTCGTGTAGTAATAAATTTCATCAAATCGTTTCATCAGTTCTCTTATAAAAATAAAAAGTTCCAACCATAGAAAATCTAACGCCCTAAAACACTCAAAAAGTTAATAGACACTTTTCCCAGAAGAAAACAACCAATTAAATACTATCTTTATAAACACCGTAATTTCCCAACTCGTCGGACCTTCACTCTACTTTCCCCCCATAACCGATAACCAGAGATTATTTCCCCGGTTGAAGAAGAATCTTTCTTTCTCTTCTCTCTGGAGGTTGATGACAGAGACAGAGACAGAGACAATGGTCGGTCATTATCCCGGCACTGACCTGGTTAGTCACAGCGACCACGTAGTACAAACAGACGGAGCATGCCTACTAGCATTATAGCAAATGAAGCAGAGGCCGCCATCTTGTCAAAGTACACTTATGAACATAAAATTATGAACATAAAACGGCGTTTAGAACCTCGGAATTTGTCGGTACCCTTGTTTAAATAACTTGTAGTTTATTCTATTTAGAATTGAGACAAAAGGTTGAAACTTTGCATGGGAGGAGTCCTTCAGTTAAAAACGGTAATAATATAAATTATATAATAAAAATGTATATTTCTTTCTATTTTAGAAAATGAAAAAGATCAAAGTTTCTATTCAACTTTAAATTTGACATAAAAAAGTGGTCGGCAGCTACTTTTTATTTTTTGGCCAGGTAAAATAAAAAAAATTGCAAAAAGTTGCGAAATTTACATTTTTTAAATCACATTTTTTGGAAAAAATAGCTGCCGCAGTTTAGTTGATAACTTAGTTTTTGTAAGAGAGTTTATCCGTGTGGCGCCTTCATAAAAACAAAGTTAATTTTAAACTGTTCTTTACAAAAATATATTCGACTACAAAAATACAAATGCTATCAAATTCAAGGTCTGAATCTCACAATTACTATGGTACACATTATGGTTTATAGGCCGTTTACACATCACAGGAACGTTACAGGAGCATTGCGTGGTGGCAACTTCTCTCAAAAAATGTCAAGACAAGCTTCTAGGTTACCATAGTGTTTAAGATATGTAGAGTGCTGTAAACCATTTATATTTGGTACTATAGTAATTCTGAGATCCAGACTTTAATCTAATACCATTAATTGTAATTTTTTACGTTGTTTATTTTTCCATGCATACGGATTTTAGGCAAATTTCTGGCTTCACGTCGTCGCGCCTCCGTGTACTCCGTCTATATGTACTATGTGGCCGCTGCTCTGGAGGTTGAGGACAGAGACAGAGACAGAGACATAGACATAGACATAGGCAGAGACATAGACAGAGATAGAGATAGATACATAGACAGAGACATAGGCAGAGACATAGACAGAGATAGAGATAGATACATAGACAGAGACAGAGACATAGACAGAGACAGAGACAGAGACAGAGACAGAGACAGAGACAGAGACAGAGAGACAGAGACAGAGACAGAGACAGAGACAGAGACAGAGACAGAGACAGAGACAGAGACAGAGACAGAGACAGAGACAGAGACAGAGACAGAGACAGAGAGACAGAGAGACGGAAACAGAGAGACAGAGACAGAGACAATGGTCGGAGATTATCCCGGCACTGACCTGGTTAGTCTCTGGTCTCTTGTAGGGCTTGTCTTGTATCCGTCTGCCCCGCCTTGCAAAGTGCATTTACATCGAGCATTTACATCGCTGATGTCTTTATTGCGGCGCGCCTCGACAAGACGCAATGCTGCGAGTTATCGCTTAGCCACACAGGTCTCCTTGTTGGTTAATTTTTATTTATTTCAACGTTACAGAGCCATTCATTCTTCGAGGGGGTTCAATGGTTTTTTACTACTATTTACGAGTAAAATAGTACGTCACTATGTACGAGTGAGTAGTAGTAAAAACAACCTGAGAAATGGTAATCGTTCGTAAATGGTTTCGTAAGCGTATTTAGTGATATTCTTTACTATACTCTTATGAGTAATGTTATCTTGCGTGCTTGCTTGCACAACGATCTCAAAAACGGTTCCAAGGATTTCCTTCAAAGTCTTGAAATAAGTAATGTATGACTCAAAAACCTTTACTATACAGATTACTTGGTCGGAGAAAATCTAATAACGTAATGAAGTAAATTTTAAAGTTGTAAAACCATCTAGGAAAAATACAGCCTGTGGGGTAAAGATTGCATGGAGAAATAAAAAATGTTTTTGTATACCAATTTTATGAAACTGAAATATTTGATAGTAACTGGATTAACTGCAAGGTAAACATGAAATAATACCGAGCAAGGCTCGATCCACCAGGTCCTATCAGTTAAGAACTTATTGACAACCTTTCATTTAATTTGAGAGTAGATAAATCAGCTCTTATTGTAATAGACAGTCTCTAAAAATTAAAGTAAAATGTAATCACAATCAAGGTGGCATTAATACCCGAGATATTTATAGTTTTATTGTAATGGCGCTTCATCAGCTACAGAGAAAACTGAATTTTTACTAGACTTTAAATACATATTGTAGTTTATCTCTTTCAAAGAACCTATTCCTTTATGAAGATTTAAGAGTGCACTTATATATCAGGAAAAGTATCGGTTAAAATAACTTTTTTTAATAAAAGAAGATATTTATGAAATTTTCAATTCTGATACATTAATCAATCGAATCCTTAATCGTCGTCACTGACGAAAGGTGAGGTTCATTTGTTATAATATGCCGTTAGGTAGGGGTTAATAAAGAAAACCTGTAAGCCTTCAGGCCCGATACATATTTTCTGCAATAAATAGATTTAAACAGTTGATATATTAATACACAATCTTCACATTTATCAGGGCTAAAGAAGACATTTATACAATAGATAATAATAGAAATTAGGTCGCTAACGAATCAAGAAGAAAATAATAGACCCACTCTGTCTCGTGTTCATATACAGGGTGTTGATAAAACCCCCTTCAGGACTTCGGGATATGGTTACTTACATCAAAACTAAGAAAACAGTTCCTGTGAACATGGGTCCTAAAATGCTCGGTTATCCGTCCGTCTGTTATGTATGTGTTTTTAACTTGATTTTGCATAACTTTAAAACTACAAAAGATATGAACTTCAAACTTTGTACTTTTATGCTGACTATTAGGACCTATTTTGGTGCGGAGGATCAAGTTTCTACTTTGTACCATTTCAAAATGGCAGCCATTTTTATATTTTAAAAGTTAATATTTTAAAACCCGTAATTTTTAAAAAATTGGGCAAGAGACAAATAAGTTTCAAAATTTTATTTCCTGATTTTTAAATCATGTAAAGATTATTAGGATCGAACTTCAATTAACGGAGTTATTGCAATTTTGCTAACAGAATTCAAGTAAATTTGCTATAGCTACCATAAAACAAGCATGTATTCCGTTGGAAAAATTGCAATAACTCCGTCATTTATTGTTCGATCTTAAGAATCTTCATATGGATTTGTAGGAAATGAAATTTTGCAACTTTAAAATGGCTGCCATTTTGAAATGGTACAAAGAAGAAACTTGATACTCCGCACAAAAATAGGTCCTAATAGTCAGCATATAAGTACTAAGTTTGAAGTTGATATCTTTTGTAGTTCCAAAGTTATGCAAAATCATGTTAAAAACCTATACAGACCGACAGACGGATAATCGAGCATTTTAGGACCCATGTTTAAATGAACCTTTTCTTAGTTTTGATGTAAGTAACCATATCCCGAAGTCCCGAAGGTTTTTTTTATCAACACCCTGTATAAGCAACGTTTTCTTACTCGATTACTAGTCATGCCGTCAATCGTAATTATAGAGTTCTAATTGCTTTTCACTCAGCCCAAGACAGACTAATCTCAGGATGTACCTTTCTTTATTTGATAAGTTCAATTTCATTGCATTAGTATAATGGGTTTCCGATAACCTCACCTGCTAATTGTTTTAATTGGGCTTATTTTCGGCGATTCACATTTAATCACGGGATTAATTCATTCCCAGGACAACTCGTGGGGGGTTGACCACCGATACGTCTCGGCTAAGAGGCCTTCAAGCCTTTCTTTATTAGACATTAAGGGACAAGTGGGGAGGGGGGGGGTATTGTCCAAAATCCGTTGACAACCTGCTCCAGACGCTCGGGTGACAGGTAAAAGAACGCGTCTACCGCACTTCCTGCAGAACACATGTAAATCATGAAAAAACTTAAGCTTTCTCAACTACCGCCGGGCATTGCGCGGTTTTTGCACTCGTGGCTCGAACGAAATACGTTTGAATAGTCACAAAACTGTTTATAAGGCTGAAAAATAAAATATTAATTAGCTCCAGTCCATCCCAAAGAAGTCGCATAGATGAAGAGCCATATCTCATTACTCTGAGAATTTTCTTCTTTTTTAACAGCAACCAAACTCTTATTTATCTGTAAGCAGGGAGGCAAGCTTCACATAAAATGAATTCTTAGATCAGCTATAAAAGATATTAATTTTAATACGTCAGGATTACCTAAATTCTTTTTCTGTTAGGGTTGTTAATTATTGTGACATGCAGGTGATAATAATTCACCATTCTGAGAACAGTTGATTTTGTTGGGTCGGTATTTTAGATTTTTTACGTTTTCTATAGTGGTAGTTTTTTAAAAGGTTTTGGGTAAAATACCAGATAATCTTTACAACGGGTTCCGTTGGGTTTCGAAACACCTCTTTTGATTTATTGTTTATCTATCCATTTTAAAGTCAATTTCCCCACAGAGATGTTAAGAAACCAAAATTCTTTTCAACCCCAATCAAACAACATCGAAAATCCGTATGAGTCGACAAAACACCGGGAGATTCTTATCTCCCCTCGCGCCTTCGTTCGCGCCAACGAACCAAGCGATTCGTCACCCGACCTGCCCTACAACCAGCCGATGGATCGTCCTAGAAAGGATTCCGAGGGTCTAGGCGCAGGATGTTGGGGAAGTAAAGACAGGAAAAGCACAAAGAGGATGAAAGCCACGCCCACCGCGGGTCGCACAGCGTACAGCTATAATACGAACACAGAGGTTATGTAAATGTAGAAACTCGAGCGGCCCGGGCTGGAAACCTTCCAGGGAAGACAGGACAGAGAAGGTGTGGCACAACTGCATCTAGAGAATAGACAGGAGAACCCTTGTAACGGACTGTGGGTCGTTCATTTTTGTGTAACTACCTTAATGAAAATGTCAGTCGAGGATAAAATTAGTGGGACATGTGATGCCTTGTACTGGAAGCCCTCCGGAAAATTCGGGATGGAGGTAGGGATGCAACGACTCCGCAAGGTACAAAATAGCTACGAAGATTCATTGCATCTTTTCACGATCACTCTGTGGCATTTACTTAGTATAATAGATTTAGATATAATAAATTATTTGTTGTATGCTGAAATCGTCTCAGGGAAGGTTGTAGCACAGAGCAAAGTGTGCTGGTAAAACTATAAGACCAAAAGATTTTTGAATATAAGTTTAGTCCCGAAAGATTTTATTAAGTCATGGTAAAACTGCGATGTCAGACAGAGAAGTCAGTTTCTAAGTAATGTAAAGGCAAATTTTACGGAAGCAAAAATACTTTTCTGAAAATTAGTCCGGGAAGGATTCAACATAGAGGATGTGGAAATAATAGTGGTGAAATTATAACAAATAGAGAATCGTCTGGGGAACTTCAATTAATTGCGGTAGAGTGCTGTTCTTCCTACCGATTTCTTCAACAACAATTTAAAAAAAATATGAGACATACACACGGTTTCAAGAAAATTTTAGACATTCAAGTGTTTTAAACAAAAATGAGTCATACAAGTTTTCATCAAAATATTTGATGCGTAAGAGTTTTCAGCAAAAAATTAGACATGCAAGTGTTTTGAACAAAAAAAATAAAAAATGATACATGCAATTGTTTTCAACAAAAAGGAGACATACACTAGGGGTATCAATAAAAAATGAGACATGCAAGTATTTTCAATTAAAAGGAAACATACACCAGGGGTTTTAATAAAAAAATTAGACTTCAAGTGTTTTCAACAAAATAGAGACATTCACTAGGGGGTTTTAATAAAAAATGAGACATACAAGTGTTTTCAACAAAAAGACATACACTAGGGGTTTAAATCGAAAATGAGACATGCAAGCGTGTTCAACAAAAATAGACATACACTAGGGTTTAAAGAAATAAAACATGGAAGTGTCTTCAACAAAAAAATGACACATACAAGTGTTTTCAACAAAACAATGAGACATGCAAGTGTTTTCAACAACAAAAATGAGACATGCGAGTGTTTCAACAAAACAAAATGAGACATACAAGTGTTTTCAACAATGAATAACACATACAAGGGTTTTCCAGCCTTGGAAACGTCCAGGGAAAACACAACATGGAAGGCGAAATTGCATCAGACAGAGAATAGTCCTGGGAACTAACGGACGCGGGCTGGTTAATTAATCGGCGGCTGAGGCAGAATCAAACGGCGGAGATTTATGGATTGTCCGGGCCATCAATTCGAGTGGAACCAGGTTCGGTTAATGTATTGGGTCCGGTCGGATAAGACATGTTGTAAACGTTTATTGGATGTTTGAGACGCTGTTCTTGTTAGAGTGGTTCAGAATGTAAAACGTTCTTGTGGACTTCTTAAGTCAAACCGAGCCCGGGGGTATTGGTTTTAAAGTGATTAGTTGAAAGTCAGTTCGTCATTGTTTTTAAGTTTCGAGTTATTAGGGTCGAACGAGGCTTGCAACGCGATAATTGTGACCCTGGATTAGGATATATTAAAGAATGAAATAAATTACCTTATCCAATCACTGTTATTTTATTTGACGACATGTTTCGCTCCTCAGAACATCATTTGGTTAGGTACTTCAGTCACAATAATCAATGTATCATTACATTGTGTAAGTCAATTAATTCAATGAAATTTGATGGTCACTGTATTTAAAAGTTGTCATATTGTTAAAAGGTTCAAACTTAAAAAATCTTGAGCGATGCTGACCAGCACTAATCACTATCAAAGACTAAACAATATAGGCTACTGAGCAGTATTACAGTATTGTTCAATACTGAAGTATTACTGAACAGTACTGCAGTATTACTGAGCAGTATTGTTCAGTCTGTGATAGTGATTAGTGCTGGCCAGAATAGCTCAAGATTTTATAAATACTTGAACCTTGTAACAATATGACAACTTTTAAATACAGTGACCATAGAATTTTATTGAATCAATTGACTTGCCACAATGTAATGATAGGTACATTGTTTATTGTGGCTGCAAGTACCTGACCTGATGATGTTCTGAGGAACGAAACATGTCGTCATATATAACAGTGATCGGATAAGGTAATGTATCTCATTATTCCTTTTTCGATTCATAAAAACTTGTTTTAATGAAATTTCTACATTATGCAAACAAATAACAAAATATAAATATAAAACTAAAAAATTTCGTTGATTGGTTATTAGTTTTTAACTAACCATCTAATTTTTGTTTCAGGTAAGACCAACCATTCTACGCCTAGGCAAAGACACAGCTTTCTTATACATGAGTGGTAAAGTACTATACTGTAACTTAATAATAGTATTATTATACCCATCTAAGACTGATCTATACAAGTTTTCTGATTTAGCTGGATGCAGGAAAGATGCTGATTGATTTGTTAGCACTTGTGAAGTTCCTTTGTACATAATCAACATTGTACTTCCCTTTCATGTCCTCATCGATGAGAGACGAGGTTTCTTCCTCTTAGTTTGTGGTCCCAATCTCTATCTGTTGAGTGTGTTTGACTTCTCGTCTAGGGGATGACGGCAGCCCAACCAGCCTGTTTGAGAATGATAACGCAGTTGTCACGTTTGTCAGGGAGTCTCGGAATTTGATCCTCGGCGTTGATTTGTTGGTCCTATCCCACCCTCTCCAACCCTGCTCATTCTCTTCTTCTGCGACCTAAGCAAAAATCTCATGATGAAGTCTCTACAAGCTCTATCAACGACCGACGTATACATGGTTTTAAATCATCTGAAAACTAACAGGATTATTAATTTCCCCCGCTTAGATCCAATGTAAAATTTCTGTTAAGTTCACCACCGTTTTGTTTGTGTTAACTATTTCAGGGCTTACCTCAATCAATCATGTTTCGTACAGCTCAGCCCAATCAATCCATTGACCCCATGTGAGTTGCAGATTTACACGATTTTAATATTGTATAAACAACCCCTTTTAAAACGCAGTAACCATTCACGGTCGCACGAGACCTGCTCGGTGGGGTGCGTCGGGCCATTGTTGGGCGGACAGGGACGTGCGCATGTGCAGGACATTGTTGTCGGAGGGGCGGGAGGGGAGGGGGGTCCATCGGTCGCAGCCTCAGTGCCTCAGTTGTCGCGCAGACTCGGTGCAGTGCGGGTGTGTCACAGTGCGCCGTGTTCGGTGACGCTGGGGATTTAACTGTTGGTGAAGTGTGTTACGTCTGAATACGTGTGGAATTGTTTGTTTGATTTTTATGGGGTAATTAACTTTATTTTCTCAAAATGTTTTTATTTATCTTTTTCATTAATTTTATAGATTTCTTTTTAAACATTTTCATCAAATAAATTTTAAAAAGTAATTAAAAATATGTTTTTTGAAATATACGTATTTAAATAAAATATTTCATAATTTCTTCGACTTTTTTAAAATTTTCCAATTAAGTTTAATTCTAATTAATGAGGCTATTTTAGTTTTAATGTGTGCAATCAAAAGACACACATGCACGTTTTGGCGATGTGACATTTTTCTATATGCCTACAATTAATTATAATCAATCACCTTGGAGTTTGCAGCACTTGAAATATGGAATTGCCGCAATTTGAACTACTGTACGTCAGTTTAGATAAATACAAAAATCAAAAAAATAATCTTTATTCACTGTAAACATGTTATAGGCTAAAGCATAAAGAAAACTGTTACCGTGATAAGATAATTTTTTTATCTCTTCGATTCACAAGTAATGCAATTTAAAGTTTCTTTCTGCTTAAAAGCGATTCTATGTTCTGGGGTTGATAACCTAATTGATTTCTTGGTTTAATTTCGTCTACTTACTATTAGGGGCCTATAGAAATTACGAAGTAGGCCTAACGAAACACAGTAACTCACTTCCATCAGGATACATTTTTCAGATTTATAGTTTTCATAGTTGAGTCTTTGTTCAGTATAAAAAAGATTTAATCAAATGAGCTCAAAGTATCCAATACCTGTCAAACTAAATGTGATCAAATGCGCTTATTCACAGTTCAGTAAAACACCCACAACAACCACTAATAACGTAATGGGTATGAAAGATTGAAATAAAATCTTTTTAAAGTAAGTTTACATTAATTAATTCAATTGATAGTAGTATAGTTATCTGTCATGTCACTTTCAAACATTTAGCCTTGTATTTTTTACGAATCTTTGTTGCGATAAGTTTTAACTTTTATTTCTTATCAATAACCAAAACATGTAGGCCTACAGGAATGATTCTTGCATCAGGCACATCTGGTGGAAGGTCATCAAATGTTTTGACCAGCTCTCTAAATATCCATGAACCCATAAAACTATACGAAAAACAATTATTGCCATGAAAAGTTTATTGCTCGATTTTAAAAACCACAGGGAAATTTATTCTTTACGAGCGCTGGCGGAGCGGGAGAGCATCATAAACGTCTGGTGGAAGAGTTGTATAATTAGCTTGAAACATCGCCACGCCCTCAACCTGTCCCCTGCAGCGCGGGCCTACCTAGCGTGCCTACCGTGGACCACTGGGCCTACCTAGCATGCCTACCGTGGACCACTGGGCCTACCTAGCATGCCTACCGTGGACCACTGGGCCTACCTAGCATGCCTACCGTGGACCACTGGGCCTATCTAGCGGGCATACCGTGGACCACTGGGCCTACCTAGCGTGCCTACTGTGGACCACTGGGCCTACCTAGCCTGCCTACCGTGGACCACTGGACATACCTAGCATGCCTACCGAGGACCACTGGGCCTACCTAGCATGCCTACCGTGGGCCACTGGGCCTACCTAGCGTGCCTACCGTGGGCCACTGGGCCTAACTAGCATGCCTACCGAGGACCACTGGGCCTACCTAGCATGCCTACCGTGGGCCACTGGACATACCTAGCGTGCCTACCGTGGACCACTGGTCCTACCTAGCATACCAACCGTGGACCACTGGACCTACCTAGCATGCCTACCGTGGACCACTGGGCATACCTAGCGTGCCTACCGTGGACCACTGGTCCTACCTAGCATGCCTACCGTGGACCACTGGGCCTACCTAGCATGCCTACCGTGGGCCACTGGACATACCTAGCGTGCCTACCGTGACCCACTGGTCCTACCTAGCATGCCTACCGTGGACCACTGGTCCTACCTAGCATGCCTACCGTGGACCACTGGGCATACCTAGCGTGCCTGCCGTGGACCACTGGGCCTACCTAGCATGCCTACCGTGGACCACTGGGCCTACCTAGCATGCCTACCGTGGGCCACTGGGCCTACCTAGCGTGCCTACCGTGGGCCACTGGGCCTAACTAGCATGCCTACCGAGGACCACTGGGCCTACCTAGCATGCCTACCGTGGGCCACTGGACATACCTAGCATGCCTACCGTGGACCACTGGGCATACCTAGCGTGCCTACCGTGGACCACTGGTCCTACCTAGCATGCCTACCGTGGACCACTGGGCATACCTAGCATGCCTACCGTGGACCACTGGGCATACCTAGCGTGCCTACCGTGGACCACTGGTCCTACCTAGCATGCCTACCGTGGACCACTGGGCCTACCTAGCATGCCTACCGTGGGCCACTGGACATACCTAGCGTGCCTACCGTGACCCACTGGTCCTACCTAGCATGCCTACCGTGGACCACTGGGCATACCTAGCGTGCCTACCGTGGACCACTTGACATACCTAGCGTGCCTACCGTGGACCACTGGTCCTACCTAGCATGCCTACCGTGGGCCACTGGGCCTAACTAGCATGCCTACCGTGGACCACTGGGCCTAACTAGCATGCCTACCGAGGACCACTGGGCCTACCTAGCATGCCTACCGTGGGCCACTGGACATACCTAGCATGCCTACCGTGGACCACTGGTCCTACCTAGCATGCCTACCGTGGACCACTGGGCATACCTAGCGTGCCTACCGTGGACCACTGGTCCTACCTAGCATGCCTACCGTGGACCACTGGGCATACCTAGCATGCCTACCGTGGACCACTGGGCATACCTAGCGTGCCTACCGTGGACCACTGGTCCTACCTAGCATGCCTACCGTGGACCACTGGGCCTACCTAGCATGCCTACCGTGGGCCACTGGACATACCTAGCGTGCCTACCGTGGACCACTGGTCCTACCTAGCATGCCTACCGTGGACCACTGGGCATACCTAGCGTGCCTACCGTGGACCACTTGTCCTACCTAGCGTGCCTACCGTGGACCACTGGTCCTACCTAGCATGCCTACCGTGGACCACTGGGCATACCTAGCGTGCCTACCGTGGACCACTGGTCCTACCTAGCATGCCTACCGTGGACCACTGGGCCTTCCTAGCCGGGCAGGGCATGCCTACCGTGGACCACTGGTCCTACCTAGCATGCCTACCGTGGACCACTGGCCTTCCTAGCCGGGCAGGGCATGCCTACATTGTTGCACAGTGAACCTTGTAGCGTGCAGGGACGTTGAATTATCTTTAGAAATACCATCAGGCGCATCCAAGGTGAATCTTGTATTTGGCGTGGTTGACAGTGAACCCATAGAATGGCACGTTCGCAGTAAACGCTTGGAGTTGGAGTTGTTCTCCAAGGCCTACCTACCTATCGAATTATTGGCCTACCATAAAAACTGAATGCTACTGTGAAGACTCTTGTTCTATACCAAGAAAGAATTATATGTTCAAGTTTAAAACACATAGGCCTAACCTAAAGTGCAAGTATGTATTTTGTAAATGTCCCTCATAGGACGTATTTGCTAGGGACATTCATTCAAGAACGGAGGGCTCGGTCCAAGTTGTAGATCTGTAGCAATCTGTACACCAGTGTACCAGGATTAGGTGAAAGCCAATACAGAGGCTTCCTTATCAGGTTCAGGGTAAGGAAATTAAGGATGTTGTAGAAGACCGATCTAGGTACAGCAGATCTTGCGGAGATAACAAATTGGGAACATGAGAGTACGTAGAAAATTTCACCTTAAATTATCGGTTTCGTATCTGGCGGGATAACATTCCTCGGGCGAGATATGTATGTGCTAAACTCTCGGAACCGGTCGAAGGTGTTCAGGAAGAAAGCGGCTGCATAATGACTCTGGGTCTGGGAGCGGGAGCTACCCTCGGGGAGCTCATATTATATTGGCACGGGTTTCCGAAGTGTATTAGGTTCAAACTGAATAAATTAAGTTAACCCAAACGTAAAGATAGGAGTGGATGTTTAAGAAATTTTTTAGAGGCCCGAAGTACTAAAGCCTTAAGTTAAATATTATAAATATTAATTACTAAACCTATTTTTTTCATCCTGGTAGTCGTAATCCCAAGAAGACATATTCATCATTAATTTATGCATTCACGTACTGATAGGCAAGCACGATTTTTGCAATCCTCTTTCTCAACCTTTGTGCAACGTAGGAAAAATCTAAGTATATGCACCGTTAGCAACATTATTTTATAAAGATATGCACAATCCCAATATGATTTATAGTGTTTGAAAAGTATTGAAAAATTAAATTTGAAATAAAAAATACCATGGGCTTCATGGGTTACCATGTTTATTCAAAATAACAATAGAATGTAACAAATGCAGCCACGTGATTTATTGGAGCTATAAGAAAACTAAACTTGAATGCTGGTTGAATTTTGACCAGTAGGCGATCTCGATCTCAATTGAAACTGTATTGAAACAAAATGTTATACTGTATTTAATAAATTGGATATCGCTTGGTGGCATGATGAGGCCTTAAGTACACTAAAAACAACGAAGCAAAATAATTATATAGATCCTCTGAAAATGAAACTTTCTCTTAAACCCCTGAAAAGAATTCAGGACTTACTTTATGGAAAACAATTGTAAGATTCTATAATCTTTTAAGTGTAATAAAAAAGACTGTGTAATCCTCCCAAAATATTCAAATTTGTTTAGAAATGTGATATCAAACACCTATTCGGTTTCAAATTGTTTTCACTTCAAATGTATACAAACGCATTTCGAATTTTAGTTTTAACACCACGTTATTGCATAGTATTTGAAAGCAAAAGCAAATATTAAAGCACTGAGCACACAACCCTTTAATCAGCTAATATATGTTTAAATTTAAATTATGTATCAGTCAATATAAAGACAATTTCTCGCTCCAGCTGGCGGCCTCTTGTATATAAATTAAGTAATGGTCGTTTCTAACGAGACGCCGAAGTCGATGTACCGTGAAATGACTCGAGAGCAGAGTCCGCAGTCAATGGAACAGCTGGCTTCCGTGGCATCAGATGATTGTTGACTGTTGACTGACAGCCAATCAGCTGATTGTTGTCAGTTAACCAGCTGATTGGTCAGCTCTCCCTCGCTCGCTCTTTCATTGTTGTTTATTGGATATCCGTCCCATTCATTTGTCTTTCTTCTAGATACTCTAGTGTCCTAGAAGAGTTAAATGTATTCTACATAAAGCACCAGGCTTATTGATAATTCTTGTCCTCATGGGTTTTATAACTTAATTATTGAATAGTTCAAAGTTTTACGGGAAATGGTCCTGTATAGAACGGTTTTAAGATTTAAGAGAATTTTTTTTTATATTATGTTCATGTTAGACGTAGCTGTCTCAATGTGTATGTTTATTTATCAGCTGTGGCCACTCCTGGGCTATCAAGCTGTCAACAGTCGGCTACTACCACAGGCATAAACCGCCACTCCGACCTTCCTACACCTTAGTCTTGTACCGAGTCAAACATCAGTCCTAGCTCAGGCCTTACTTTTACCTTTTACCTCGAATCTCTTCTCCGTAGTCCTCAACACTTGAGAATCGTGAGATTGTCACCATCAGGATTTCTTGTTTGGTTTTCCATGGTGGTCTTGTATGGATTTGTGCTCTGCGTAAAATTCTGTGAGAGTATAGACCTGTCCAGTAAGTATTGCTTAAGCCTATTGTAAAATTTCTGGGTGCTTGTTGTTTCTTTAAGATTTTGTGGTTGTAAGTTGAAAAACTGGAACCTGCATAGACCACAGTTTTGCTTGTTTTAATAAGCCGGTGTTGTGGTATGATTATGTTTTACCCATTTCTAGGATGGTAGTCTTGGCAGTCTTGTCTCTCAGGTGGCGATTGAATGTTCATAAAAATGATTTATTCAAATATATTATATCACAGAGAAAGAAGATATTATTTTTCTCTGTATATTGAGAAATGACAGTCAGGATCTTTTCTGATACAGAGTAAGGTTTGAAATGATTCTGAAAGTGCAAGTTGCTGATGATTCTAGCAGCTCTCTCTTGTTGGATGAGGACTTTCTGTATTTCATTGTTGCTCGTTGAGCCCTAGGCTATTAGACCATATCGGATAATTTCCGTCTCAGTCCCAATACATGAGTCCCACTGTCTCAGATCTAATGTATCGGTTTCAGCTCAGATCATACTTTGCGTCACAGACCCAATGCATTTTCATGTTTCTTCATCACCTCCTGACGACCCTGATTGGTCATCAAGCTGTCACAAATACAGGCACAACCGATGAATTCAGTGAACAATGTCTTCTCAAGTCAAACCATTCCAGCTCAATCACATCGGTTAGGTCACAGACCCGCTGCATGTTTGTTTATAACCTTTAGTCACTCCTGATTGGGCCATCAAGCTGTCAATGCAGCCCGGCCGCTCGGTTCATGACTGCCGTATCTCCACTCACATCTAACGCCCGCGAGCAGCTTTCACATCTGATCCAACACCTTTTAAGGCGCAAATCTCGATTGTGAAACAATATGTAACCATCGCTTTCTCTCGAGTCTTCTAGGATCAACATGTCACTGTCGTGTAATCTGATCTACGTCTCGCTTTGTCTGATGTCATAATTAATAATAGTGTTCAGGCCGAACGCGCATCACTCTTCTTGAGCTCTTGTTGGATTGGTTTTTTTATCTGTAACGGTGTTCCCAGACAACATTCATGTGCTTTGTTAAAGTGTCATTGGTGGACTGGAAACGTTTTAAATAATGGTTGTCAAGTGATTTTGGAGTGCCACAAGGACGTATTCTAGGTCCACTTTTCTTTTTCTTTGAAGTGTTATGTGCAAAAGTGACTAGGTGTTATACAATATCTATTTCGTGGGCTCGGCTGGAGAGAGGTTAAGACCTAAACCACATTGATTACTTTAATGTTTAGTAAACGCGGAAGACTAACCGTTAAAAGCCGACTCTGTCGCTGACCGCTAACCACGGTCGTGTGGTTTTGCTGCAACCTTTTTTACTTAATTTATTATTCTATGTGTGCCTTTTTCACAATTCTGTGTTACATCTATTAATGTTTTGTAATTCCAGTAAGGATTTTCTGTCGGGTTTCGTTGGAATAATGCAAAATAATTTTTGGTTTTGGAAATGAATATTATTATGAAAGTGTGGAAAGGTGTTTTTATTTACTTTCTTACTTGGTAATCTTTCATCACAATCGATGATGGATACTGAGGACTAAGAGAAGTCATGATAAGTCTCTATGGATTGATTGTGGAAATTTTCATTTAATCTCAAAATTCTTTGCAGCTATAGTATATTTAGCTGAAGCACTGAGTTAGCTTACACGTCCGAGACAAGAATTTACCTTTGAACCTTTCAAAGTTCAATAACCCTGGTGTCATAAACAATAGCGCTTAGCTGATTGTTGTCATAAGTTGCAAAAGAAACTCCCGTTAACGCCATGGGATCCCGCGGCCGCCTTGTTTGTGGAGAGCTATTAGAGACATTTCACCGCATTTTACGAGGAGTTCTGTCTTGAAGATCCGTAAATTGGTAGGAGGGCATTTTACTCGTCTGTAATGAGCTTAGCATATATTGTTTACGGGGTTTCCAAAGATTTACGTATAATTATTTATTAGTTTTGAAAAAATAAAGTTTTACGAATAAAGCTTGTAATTAATTATTTCGAGTCGTTGATTTGTCTAAAAGTTTACTTTATTCCGTAGTTAAAACAGCAATGTTCAACACTTGCTTGTTTGCATGCTTAGCTGCACAACCATCTTAATAAATAAAATGACTGCTCCAAAGATCAAATTCTAAAATAACTTATTTCGTGTTGAAAAACGTTTACAATGCATTAACGAACATAAATTGATTAATTTAATTAATTAACATGGAATATTTTTTTATATTTTGTCTTAAATATGATTAATTATTGATAAAATAAAATTCTCTAAAATTAAACCTTATCTTTCGAGATCCAAAATTTGCAAAATGGCAACTAATTTCGGGTCGCTATGGAGCCATTATCAAGCTGTACAAGGTAGCCTAATCCTGATGCTTTCTTCATTAAAGAGTGTCAACACATTTAAAAATGCACATTAAAATTTCCCGAACACACAACTTGACTAGTTGTCATTTTGTAACTTTTGGATCACGAGAGACAAGGTAGTTAAACCATTTTAGCAAATCACCGTGATTCGGGGGCTACAATAATCAATAATGAAAAATAATAGGCTTGAAAGTTGTATTTACTCATTAAAGTCTAAGGGTCGATAAAACCAACTACCAAGTTAACCTTTTTTTACAGGTCGTTCTTCATTGCTACATATTTAGTCGACTGACGTTTAGTATGAAGTATATTACACTAGTCAGTGTTTCAATGAGTGGATAAACAAATCAGCTGAACCCTTAGGAGCGGTGTTGCCATTTACTAGTGCCGCGGTCTTGTTACTGACTATGGTATCATCCATTTCAGTGTTAAACATGTAACAAGGCCATTTAACGGTGGTTATCATGAACTTTAAACTTATGTCAGGTCTGTCAAACGTGCACCAAGTATTTTCAGCCTTTTCCGACACCTTTGGCACCTTCGGCATTTGTTATTCACACTTTACAATCGCACGTGTGTAAGGTTAGGCGCCGTGACTTCGTGTGTGGCCCGAGTATTTCAGCACCTATTTGTGGATCTGTGTCATTGATTTACATATTCTTTCAGTTTGGCGAAATAGACTAAAAAAGAGAAGACAAGAGTGATAATTTCGACCGAACGAACGCCTGTCCTTGGCCTTACATTAGCATACGCTGCCAGCCGGCCGCGGCGCGGGCACGGGCCGCCAAATGGCGAAGAAAATGCTTTTTCAGTCGAATTATTTTCAGTTTTTCTTCAGTTATCCCCCTATAGATCTTTTAAGAAATTGTTTGCGGGGCGTATTAAGTTTAAATTCTGTACAGAAGTACGTAGGTTGTGTATTTAAAAAGCTTGGTTAGTTACCAGCAGAAAGAACATCTATCTATAAAAGACGTCAAACAGACGTCTAATCAAACAGGCAAGATACAGTATCCTAAATTAATCATTTTTTGAAATTATAGACCCCTTCTGAAATCAAAACCGCTTTCGACCAGCATTACGATGTGTGATTTTTGCGTTTATATCTACTATTGCTATAAAAGCAAGAATTTACTAAAGGAAGAACCTTAATTAATATATTTGTAATTGTTTTTAATATTTCTTTGTAAATATTGTTTCGTATAAATAAAACGCTGTTTCCAGTTCATAAATGACCAGCCTTACTTATTACATTTGTTAATTTTAAAAAATCGTAAATGAAAACAGTTTTAAACCCAATTTTTTATTAATATCAATGTGTTCTTTACCAAAACTCAGTTTAAACTCATTACCGTTATAATATCGAAACGCGTTCTAATTTTCCTATTATCTTAATTTTCAACAACGATTTTCTAAAGCGACCTCCAATCGGTTAACGAGACACGATCGTAGTCGTTAATAGAGAGGCGCAGGCGCAGGCGCAGGCGGCGCTGGATGTGGCGGCGGCGTCGTGCGCATGCGTTATCCCCGCGCTATCAGGCATGCGCAGTGCTATCAGATCCCGGCGTGGGAGCTGCTTGACCAATTAACCGGGCTTTGCTACACCACCGAGGTCATCCGTGGGAACCTGGGGTAATTGATTGTTAAATCAGTGTTCAGGGAGGATCGTCTAATAGGGACGATATTTTAAGGTTAAGAGTCCTCCCTAGCCACGGCAGTTTTCGATTTGCTGCGACACTAGCGGCGACTTTGGGTACTTCGGCTCCATATGCTAAATCAGTGCACATTTTGCGATGTAAGTTTTCGCGCGGACCCATTTAGTGTCCATATTTTTTTAACATTTTCATAGCCTACTATGTGATATTATTTAAACAAATAATGCTCTAAACTACTAGAATTGCTTTTTTATTTTTTGAAAAAGGTCATAAAACACGTTTTATTAATGTCCAAAGTTGACTATTTTAAATTGATTATAGAAAAAAACTATTTAAGTTATCAAAATTCCAAATATCAATTCTAGTAGTTTGGACATTTCCCGCTACAAATATATTGAATTTAAAATTTTACCTTACCTCATGGGGCGTCTATGGGTCCGCGCGTGAGAGCTGTTTTTGAAAATATTTGGCTGCGTAGGGAGGACTCTTAAATATTTAAAGGACCTTTTAACCAATATCTGCGAGGCTTTAAGACATTTATCCCAGTTTTTCTTTTTTTAGTATTATTTAGTATCCAACATATTTTAATCAAAGTTTAAATCATTAAATTAATTACGTAATAGTTATGACAATTCTGTTTTAAAGTATAGGAACGGCTACAACATCGAAGTGATCCTACCCAAAAACGACCTTTCCCTTTTGTTAGTCGAAATGTATGAGGCTTTTGTTGCCGTCCGGATGAACAGCCTGCATCAATTAAGGTCTTTTGTTCCACCCAGCGAATACATTAGCTAAAAGCTGGATTTAATAAATAATTTATCTGAGAACCTCATATTTCATCTTTAAAGCCATAACTTGATTTTTTTAAGAAGGCGGAGTTTAAAACAACCCTAAAGGAAAACTTTTCTCGTAAATTAAAACTCCTCAGAACCTTAGGGGATGTTTTACCATCATCTTCTTCATAGCTTACTTTTGCCACAGACAAAGGATAGATTCCTTAGTCTGTGCTTTTGCGCTTTTAAATACATTCAACAGGTAACACCATAATATTAAATTCCTCTTAGAACTATTGAAATTATCCTTTGTTTGAACTTCATTGTAGGTGATGGTGATTTTATATTTTGATTTGGATTTTTGCGGACATTTGCCATCACTGATTAGTAAAAAAGAAGTTTCACGACGTTTCGGGATCTGGAATCTGACCCCGTCTTCAGGTGGAAGAAAACTTAGAACATAACAAGATTAGTAACACATAGCCAGGAAAACGTGGACAAAAACCACCTGAAGACGGGATCAGATTCCAGATCCCAAAACGTTGTGAAACTTGTTTTTTACTAATCAATGATGGCAAATGTCCGCAAAAATGCAAATCAAAATATTGAAATTATATTGTAATTAGGAAGGAAGAACAGTAATTTTAAATCAAAACATTTAAAACATGATTTCTTTCTAATCATTCCAATTCATTACGTGCGGTTCGAAGATATCTTCACTCAACGTATCGTACATTCTCCCGCGCACGTTCTAAAACAATTACACACCCGGCTATGAAATTTGAACCTCACCTTACAATCAGCTATACCGCTACGGACGGTTGGTGATAGTTGTCAAGCAAGTAGTGGCGATTGGCTTTGTGGCTAGGCGGTTAAGGCGGTTGCACCATACACCACCACTGCATACAGTACTCAGTAGCGGGTGATATCTGTGTCGCAACACTCGCAACACTCGCAACATATCGCCATCTGTACGGTGTCTGACTGGTGATGGGGTGTTCGACTTGTGATATTATCGATCATTTGCCATCACTGATTAGTAAAAAACAAGTTTCTCGACGTTTCGGGGTCTGGAATCTGACCCCGTCTTCAGGCGGAAGTAAACCTAGGACATAACAAGATTAGTAATACATAGCCAGGAAAACCTGGACAAAAACACAGGCAAAACAGAGAACTGTATAAGCAGTAACAAAAACACTATGCTGAAAAGAAAATCTAATCCCGTCTACACCTGAAGACGGGATCAGATTCTAGATCCCGAAACGTCGTGAAACTTGTTTTTTACTAATCAGAGATGGCAAATGTCCGCAAAAATCCAAATCAAAATATAAAATCACCATCACCAACAATGAATTTCAAACAAAGGATTATCGATCAGTTTGTGAACTTCTAGTTGTTAGAAAGATCGTTGCTATGACTAGTCGGTATTTCTATTCGATTACACTATCTAGTCGAAATTTGATCGTTTTCAATCGACTAGTCGGTACCATTACCGAGTACAGTAGAATCCCTCTTGTCCGGACACCTTTTAACCGGGCATCGTTTTAACCGGACTACTCTCGAAGGAAGAAACATTTTTTTAACCGTACAATTTTTACCAAAACATCAGTTTAACCGGACGTGATCAGCAGAAAATGGACGATATTTTTTGACGATTCTTGTTGGAAAATGTATGAGTACATGTCAAAATATTATAGTGTCTTCAGTTTAAGTAGTTGTTGAGTGATTGGGGGACGATATCGACGATTCCCGTGGGAAAAATATTGTGAACAAATTATTGTAAAATATTTAATTTTTAATTTTTGGATTCAGTAATTAATTTTAGGAAACGTTGGTTTAACCGGGAAAACCGTTATTCGGACAGGCTTCGGTCCCGAGGGGTCCGGATAAGACAGGGTCTTCTGTAAATTGGGGTTTTTACTGGTTTTTGCTCGTTCGACTAGTTTGGACGATTAGACTATTATCTGGAGTCGAGAGGACCAAATAAGGCGGGTGCTTCTGGCGAAATTATTGTTGATTATTTGTCGGGTAGTAAATCAACTATACAATCATTATTGTATAGTTGATTTACTAGCAAAATTTACTAGCAAAATTTACATGTCCTGGCAGCTAACGAAACGAAAAACATTTCATTTCGTCTTTTAGCTGAGGTTTGCAGACAATTTTATGAGTTAACATTTTTTGCCGCCCGCCTTAATAATTTTGCCTCCTGCTCCCAATAATAGACTATGTTAAACGTAGCGTCTAATCGTGTAGTGCGATCGACTAGACTATTCGATGTTCGAAACCAACCGACTATTCGATAGCGAGAAGTAGTCGATGTTCCCATCACCTCTGACAGGTTTGGGAAACTGCAAACTTCCAGCTTTGTACGTAGCCACACGGCCCTGACCAGTTACCGCCGTCCACATCCTTGGCACACAGGAGCTACCTCGGCCACTCGCCTGTAATTGTGTAATTGTTGGTTCCCCTGTCAATGAGTTTAGCTCGTTAAATTATTTCGGCTACTGTGCTCGCGGCTTTACAAATAATTGCGGTAATTTTATCTAATTGGTTTTTGCGAGTAATGAAAGAACTTGATTGTTTTGAAGGGGGTTAAGGTTTTCTTTTAGAAGTGTTGTGGTTTTAATTAAGATGTTAATGGCACTACTGACTACTGACTTTATTATAGCTCTATAGGAAATGTTATGTAGCCGTAAAGATTGAACACGAACTTGAAGGATAGAAGGAATTCAGAAGAATGAAAACGTTACATTGGGTCGGTTTAGTAATACAGGATCAGCGTAAACTGCATTTACCTTAAGAAATTAATACATTCCGCTAACGCTATGTTGTGTTTCTAGTTGTTGGCTGTTGTATCAATTAAGGCGTTCATTTATTATGAGAACTCTTTCCGCTGATGTGTTCGATTTAGCAGTTTTGAAATCGCCTGAAATAAGAAAAGTTTCACGACGTTTCGGGATCTGGAATCTGATCCTGTCTTCAGGTGGAAATAGAACCTAAAACATGACAAGATTAGTAACACACAGCCAGGATATGTAACCTGGACAAAAAACTAAGCCAAAACAGAGAATTGTAAAAGCAGTCACAAAAACAATTTGCTGAAAGAAACACGAGCAAAATACAACACAGATATCACAAGTGTCACAAGTATCACGAATCACCTTTCAGGAGAGAGTACGTCCACGTCCAATCAAAGCAGAGCTGACTGGTGGGAGGAAAAGAAGTGGCAAATGTCAGTAATGGCAAATGTCCGCAAAAATCAAAATCAAAATAAAAAAACTCCAACAATGAATTTCAACCAAACAACTGAAATAAGAATTAATTGTAACTACATCGCATAACGCAGAGATCAAAAATAGATTCCTCTAAGCTCAGCCTAAAATCAGATAAGAAATTTGATACATCATTATTACTTTTTACGAAATCCCTACCGAAAAACACACAGTCGTAACCTAAAGCCTATCACAGAAAACTATGTTTTTGTTTTTCTGTGGTTGAGTGATACTCCCGGCCCACCGCTCTAACTCCCGTGAACCCGTGAACATCGGAACTCTTAACACCTCATAAACAAGACATCAAACCCGGCGAACACGGGAAAGGGTATTGATAGCGTATCTATACGGCATCACGAACATGCCTTGTGCGTTCGAATTGAAACGGAGATAAAAGATATTTATGACGCACGGCGAGGCGACGGCGACGCCTGAGAATTGAACCCGGGACCCCAGAACAATGATATCAGATCGGCTCTGGGTGGACGTCATACTTCACTAGACGGGGGAAGGGGAAGGGGCGACACCAGAACTGTGGACTAGGGAAAGGAAGTCTTATCGCTTCCTAATTGTTTTTGTAGTTATATTCGCCCGGAGATTTCATACTTTCGCTGACTCTCTATCAGAAGGGCAGTTTCGTGTTGTTGAAGCAGTCGTTATCGTTAAAAATCGCATGAAACAGATCAAAGTAATAAAATGTATTGCTTTGTTGACTTTGAGTGTATTTTATCAAGAATTTCGGGCGTCGCGTAGTTTTCATTTACGTTTAAAAACTTGTTGCAATTAAACTTACCTTATTGGGATAAGGTTCTGTGTAGAGCATTCTAATTTTCCCCTTTTTTAGATTTCAATTTGCATCATTTTGGCATACATTTTTGATGGGTATATTTTGAGGCATGGACATAAAAAAATGTCAAAGAATAAATTAAGTGTAAAAAATATATTGGAATAAATTTACACTTCACTGTATTCCTCAAAAAAAGTATTTTACATAAAACAACTTATATTGCAGTAATAAAAGAACAGTTGTTATCTTCGAGGTGTGTTGCATTTTTCATTTCGAAGTAATATGATAAATATTTCGCCTTATAACTTTTCCACGGCACTGACGCCAAACAATCCAACTTTGAAATGGGTTTTCAACAATTTTACGTTTTCAACTATCGTTCGACAGGTTTTTCATCTGGAACGTAACCTAAATACATAAAATTGTTTTAAATCATAGAGAATTTGTATAATTGTTGTTCATTCAACCCTTTGTCACGTAATATATGTTTGTCCATGTTTTAATACTTCATGTATTGTATATCGTATATCACGCAAGCTTTAAAAGATAGTCAGTTATATTTTAATACAGGATTTATTCTTGAGAAGATATTAAATCATTCAGAAAATTAACTGTAAGCAATAGTAATGGGCGTAATTTTCCGCACACAGTTCGCACAGAGTGATTCATTATAACCTAGATGAGCCAACGGGACGGAACGAAACGTAAAAGGAAAATTCCGAGTCGTTTATTCATCACATTAGCCTTAATTTCTTCCTCGCACGCATTGATACTAGATAATGAATGAATCTACAATTAAATCTGAAGGGACTTTTTAATGTATCTATTGTTCCTGAGAAGTAGGAATATTCATCTACGTATTTCTCTCTTGACGTTGTTAATTAAAACAATGGATGTTCTATAAGAGGTTTTGAATTATTCCTGAGTGATTTTTCGTCATCATCAAATTATAGAATTAAAATATTACGTACCTATTTACCTCAGCGTAAAGTAGTAAAGGTATAAAAACATTTTTTCCCTTTAAGTCATAACAAATCGAAGAAACAAATCACATTCAAACTGTCGTCATATCTCTAGAGGGAGAATCCACTATCTCGACTCCGCTGTTAGCACATGTTCGCTCCCAATGAGTCAGGTCAAGACGGATCCCGTTGCCGTGAGTCAGCTGTTATCAGTGACTGATAACCACCAAGTGACCTTGCTGGTGTTTCCTGTCCTTTCCTTCGCATCCGCCGACGTTACGTAACGGTTCGCAGGTGTGTTTTTTGCCTCCCCTACTTTACCTCCCCTCTGTCTGTCTGTCTGTCTGAGTCTTGTAAGGTGGGGGTGTGGCGCACCCTAAACACCCCCTTGTTAATTGGTTGTTACGGGATTCTCAACCCTTACACGTACAATCGTGTCCCTCGTGTCGGTGTTTTTCGTTGGTCCCAATGGGATAGAATCATATGCTTAACTTAATAATCAAGTTAAGCATGTGATTCTTGATGTGAATTATTATGAGGATAGCGCTATCTCGGGAAAACACGATTTGATAATCCGTAACTGATGCTTTCGGAGATCACTTCGTTTTAGAAACAATTAATTAATTGTTATCAGGGTGTTTTTTTCATTTGATGAAAATTAAACCTGGGTGTTGATTTAAAACATTTTCTTGGTAGTTTTTATGATTTTCAAAACTCTCTTTACCATGTTGCGCATCAGCATAAACTTCATCTTACCTATTTGGAAGAATTTTTAATTTTAAACTTACTCGTTCGGACGGATTTTAATTTTTAAATGATAAGTTAGTAGTAAGGAATATGCGTTATACTATTATACTAAATGAAAAGGCGTTACATCTTAAGCACTTCAATTCTTTAACCGTTGTTTAATTACTAGTAGTTGCCTACTTCATAAATTAGGCATTGAATTTTGCCTACTTCATTCGGGTTTTAATCTCAATCCCCCAGCGTTTGGTATGCAATTGTGGACCGTTATCATTACTGTAGGTACCGCTTAAATAATCAACTAAAATAAACATTACAATATTAGAGAAAACGTAATTTACTTAAATTACACCCACCAAGCAGGTGGCCCGCTCAGGGCGCCATTGCAATTTGGGGACTTCGATTTGTTTAATTCATTTCGTAAAATTAACCATTAAATAAATCGTTGCCTCAATAATAATTGTTTGCTTCCTCGGTTAATAGTCTCGGATTTTCATTAAAATTGTTTTTAAGCCAACAGAGAACTCTGTGAGCAAACACATAATATGTCGTATACAGTAAGGTGGTTTTTGTATGTTTAATTATGTAAAATGTATCCCTCTTTAAACAGCGTAGGCCTAACTATTTTTTTAACAAACCCTAGACTTATTGGATACTTTTTTATATGGAATAAGATAACTCTGAAAATTTATGAGGTTTAAAGGAAGGAAACTAAGTTTTTACCCCATAATAATCTTGTTTTCAGCCTAATTGCATTGGTTATAAATCTGAGGATTTATTGGCAATGCTGATATAAATGTTTTTCCAGGAATTGACTATTTCCAACAATTTACATTTACACATATGGTGCAAAAGTGTATACTCCATCATCAGAGCAGTGAAGTGTAAGTGTAATATTTGACCGGAAAGTGTGATTGTTTTATCCGGAAGCCGAACCATGTGTCAACAGCTGATCGGAAGTGATTGTTGTGTGTCACGTGACCTCCCCGTGTCTCCTGATCAGCTGATTTCATGACTTTACTGTTCGCTGAGATGAAATTCACAGCCACCAGTCGGAGGGAGTCGTATTCTCTTGCTAGAAGAAGGTAATGTCATATTTTATTTATTAGTTTAGGAGAAGCTCCTGTCACATAATTACTTTTCATTTCATATACTGCCCAGAAACTTGTAAAATATAATTGTCAGCTAAATTGTTTTTTTAATTGTCATACTCACAGGGCTTTAGATTGTAAATGTTTGTTTATTACTACAATAATTTTTATTTTCAGCGATGTACAGAGTGTCCGGAAATTATGGTAAAATATTTTAGTGTGTGGTAGTAGAGAGTAGAGGTAAAAATAAGAAAAAAGTTCACATAACAATTTATTCTAAAGTGCTTCGTTTTCCGTATTTATGTTTACATTTTTAATTATATCTCACGAACCTCTTAGCATATAAACTTTGAACATGGTATATGGATGATCACTATTGATTTCTACTTTGTATCGTGTGAAAATGGCAACCGATTTTTCTTTTCATTACTAAATATCTTAAAAACCGTAAGACACAAAAAAGTTGCAAAATTTAATCAAATTGACGCATAATGAACAGAATAATAATGGAGAGATTGTAAATTACCGAATAAAAACGTGCAAATTTCGGACAGTCCTTACTAAAGAACCATTTATTGTTTTCATAAAAGTTATAATTTCTCCGTTATTAGTAGTCCGATCATCATAATAGCCTATTAGCGTTAAGTGGATCCATTTTTGAAATTTTTCTTTTCTTATATAAATTTTCTAAAAATTGTTGTTTTTAAGATATTTAGCTTTGAAAACAAAAAAAAATAATTGCCATTTTGAAACGGTATAAAGTGGAAATTTGATACTTCTTATACAAAACTAGTTCTTGATAGTGGTCATCTATGTGCCAAGTTTTATGTTTATAAGTTTAGAGGCTCGTGAGATTTAATTTATTATATAAAAAAACACAAAAAGACACACAGACGGAAAACGAAAAACTTTAGGACACATGTTTGTATAAACTTTTTTTTCTATTTTTACCTGAACTCTCATATAGAATAATATTTTAACCATTACTTCTGGACACCCTGTATATGACCTTCATGTTAACTGCACTAAAAGCAAGTAGGCCTACTTCTCAAGAAAACACAGTTATTTTATAGGCATCTGTAAAAAAATACAATTTAAAACGGTTCAACAATGGGGAGATGGATATTGGAGTCACAGCTGTGCAATACAGGAGGCACTGTCGATTGTTGGCTGACGGCAGATGTGGGTGGCAGCGACAGCGGCTCTTCACCATAGAGCAACTCCGTCAATTGCCATAGAGCAACTCGAACGTCAATTGCCCGGCTGGTTACATTGTCAACTGTCGATTGTTACACTTTAATGAGGGGTTTCTACATCGGTCCACGCCGATTGACGAGCGAGCAGTTGTTCTAGGGGCGGGGTAGCCTCTAATGAATGTCTAATAGGATCGTCATCCACTATCATGTTGGGGAGGGTATGGTTTAATAGTACTCTTGTTGTAAGTTCGTAATGATTTAATCGGTTTAATTTTTTTTAAATATCTGTTAAAATTTGAGTATCCTTTACTTTTATACAAGCAATGTTATCTTGTATGTTTGCACAACAATCTCAAAAACGTCTCCGAGGATTTCCTTCAAAGTTTGGAAATAAGTAATTTGTGACTCAAAAAAGTCTTTTATGCAGATTACGTGACCAGAGAAAATTTAACATTGGCCATATGAAATGCCATGATAGCAACGAAAATAAACATGGAAGGTGTAAACAAATGAAGTAATTATAACAGCTCTTTGCAATCTACAGCCACCAAGGAAAAATACAGTGAGTGGTATGAAGAGTTCATGGAGCAATAAAAAAGGTTTCTATTTATCAATTTCATGACATTGAAATACTTTATAGTACCTGGATGAACTGATAAACATTAAATAACACCGAGCAAGGCTCGGTCCACCAGGTACTAATGTAATACTATGATGAAATATGAAGCAATTTTATAAGAATAATATTCTTCAGAGTATCAACTAAAGTATGCACTTCTTTTGATATTTCCTCGTAATACTGATGTAGCCTAATTTACATTCTCGATATTCCATATTCACTTTTTAAGTATCTATAAGGATTTATTAAAATATTAAAGAATTTAATACATTAATTGTATACTGTAACCAGCATTAAGAAGTTTCGTAGTGCCACAGAAGTAATAGAGATTGACAACTAATTGAATTTTACGCGCCCGTTTTTTGGGCGGCGTCAAGTTTGCTGGACTGTTGTGACACCCTCAGAACACTGCCATTCTGCTGTTTGTCCTGTATTGCATTGCTTATTAAAGGAAACTTCATCAGTATCAAATCTCTAGGTCCCATAGAAGGGATATAGCCAATATATTCTTTTATTTCACAGAAATTCGGGCGGCAAAACAGTCTAACAGACTTGACGCCGCCAATAAAAACGGGCACGAAAAAGTGCATTAAGGTTGTCAATCTGTTAAGTCCTCCATTAGCGATAGTGGGACGAAAGTACTGGCGTTTGTTTGGTAGGTCTTTAAACGATCTGGATATGGCACCCGGTTGCATATGTTTGTATAGCTTTCTCGTTGAGTGTATAGTCGAGTTGATGGATTGTTCATTCGGTTTCTGATTAATAATCCTGGCATGTTCATCACATTTTTTCAGTATAAAAGCTGTAACGTCATCTCATCTACACATCTTGATTCACATTTCTGTATACTTCATCTTGGTTCAGACCAGTGCTTCGTTTTGGTCTTATGGCAAAAGTAATGTTACGGTATGTAAAAAATCAATCTTGTCGAAGACTCATCATAGAACTTTTTGTTTGTTAAGGAAATTTGACCCCTAATAGTTTAGAAATTTTTATTACAAGGAGCAAAAGTAATATACTGTTAGTGTTTTACTAGCGATTCGAAATCGAGCTTGCAAAAACGATTAGGTGTGATGAACAACGTGTTTTATCATACTGTGGGAGAAAGCGTTTAACCGGCTATGTTTTTACCCAATAGCTAACTGATTTCATCCTTTTTGCGGAATGAACCCGCTAGAAGGATTCGTCTTTGAAGTCACAGGCTCTGGCTCAGGAGGTCTTATGATTGTGAAATAACCTTATGATATTATTCTACAGATCTTAAACTGCAGAATCAGATAATCCATACCCTTCTTTCATTCAGATTGCTCTCGTAACACAACCTAAACCTATGACCGTGAGAATATAAACCCCAATAAAAAACTGTCCAGCAGTCAGTTATCGACGTTTCGTTTCCACGGCGCATCACTTCATCAGCTGCCCCCAGAGTCGCCCCGGGCTGGTGGCGGCCGGACGCACCGTTCGGTAACCTACTTGTGGATCCCTCGCCCGCGGCGGCCGTCACATCAATATCATCAACAGGTCCCTCCGCATGCCACCACACCGTCAGGGTTCCCAGATGCACGATAGTTACCGTGTTTGTACGATAATTTCAATGGATTGTACGATTACGATAGTACTTCCTATCGTACACGAAATTGTGCGATACTTTTGAATAGGCGCCACTACTTAAAAGAAAAATAAGATATATTTAAAATTAAAACTAGGAATATTTTTAGATCAGCTATTTGGCATTGTAATTGAACAAAAACATTCTTATTAGTCTTGAATTTTCTGTTGTCTGTTACTAGTTGTCTTACTTATGCAGAGACCGGTGGTGAATGAGTGATTGGTATTTGTTTACGTGTTTAATACGTTTTATTTATTTTATGGTTATTTGTGTTTGTAAGTAATTTTTCATTTGTTGTAGGCTCTAATACAATTGTATTGTCAGAGCTAATTAGCTGTGACAACTTAAACATCAACTTAAATAATGCTATACCAACATGTATGAAAAATATGAAAAAGTTATTTTCTTTGAGGATTTAATAATCCTGTGTTAAACCATTGATGAATTTCATTATTATGTATGAACGTAAAATTCATGCACAAATGTTTAATACAGTAATTTTTTACGTGTTAATAAAAATCAGGTATATTTAATTTTGACTTTAACTTTGTGTTTTTGCTACGAATATGCCTAATCAAATTTCATTTTTGCTTTGTAATTAAACATTTTTTTTATTACGTAGTATACAATTTCTCTTTTGAATTACTACATAAAATCAGAAAACATGTTGATTTATTAAATTTTATCATGAACATTTTTTACTCTTAAATGATCAAATCGTATTCATACCTTTGTACGATAATTTTACAAGAAATACGACAATTTTAGGAGCTGGCGTACGATAATGGGATTTACAAATCTAGGAACATTTACTTCGCCACTCATGCCACTCTCTCCCGCCACGTCCGCGATAACCAGCCGTTTGACGACGTAGATCCTCGCTGGTGTTTGGAGATAAGGTGGTAATTTTGGGAAGGTTCGTGACTTTACCGCTTTTGTGCGGGTTGGTAGGCCCCTGATTATTTTTAATTTTTTCGACTTCAAAACTTTTGATCCATTTCTTTGGATTGTAGTGATTTAAATCCTACGAGATTCATCAATTGATTGATTGATTGGATCGTGTGATTGATTGGTTGATTGATTGTTTGATTAATTGAACGATTAGATCGATTGGTAATCCGATTGATCGATTGTTGGGCGTTTGGTTGGTTTGATTGGATGATTGATTGTTTGATTGATTGATTGACTGGTTGACAACTAGATGAATACTGTTACGTACAGCACTTTAATACAATGAATATTTTTAGCGTTTTCAACTAGTTTTCATCTTTCTAACATATGTTAAAACACGGACCGAGTTTAGTACAACAGTCGTACTTCAGGACAACATTCCACAACCTCAGTTTTATAGTTAAATTAAAGCATTTGGGAAACTTGTATGCTTTAGTCATAAGCTTTTGGTTCGGAAATTAACAGGGACCCACCAGGAGTAGGCTGGGTGACTTTTACCACACAATGACCCTAGACCCCAATTTGGAGCATTACTAGCCTAAGAGTCCTCCCTACCCAGCCAAAAATGTTCAAAAACAGCTCTCACGCGAATATAGACGCCCCATGAGGTAAGGGAAAATTTTCAATTCAATAGGACTCTTAAGAGTCCTCCCTTCCCACGGCAGTTATCGTTTTTTCTGCGACACTAGCGGCGACTTTTGGAACTTCGGCTCCATAAGAGCCCATGCTAAATCAGTGCGCATTTTGCAATGTAAGATTTGGCGCGGACCCATTTAGCGCCCATATTTTTTAACATATCCATACTAAGCGATATTATTTCAATAAATAATACTCTAAACTACTGGATGTGTTTTTTATCTTTTTTAAAAAAGGTCATAAAACACGTTATATTAATGTCCAAACATGTTTGTTTTAAATTGATTATAGGAAAAAAACTATTCAAGTTATCGAAATTCCAAAAAAAACAGTTCTAGTAGTTTGGACATTTCCCGTTATAACTATATTAAATTTAAAATTTTCCCTAACCTTATGGGGCATCTATATGGATCCGCGTGCGAGCTGTTTTTGAACATTTTTGGCTGGGTAGGGAGGACTCTTAATCGTACTTTTACAAGGAAGGGTAGACCGACCGACACGTGCGGCCAATTCGACCACAATTCCCGGGCCATCGGCGCATCCCGCCCCCCAAATTGGCCGCGATCCGGGGACGGTTGCAGCCGGGGAGCGTGTCCCGGACAATACACGTCCTGCACGCTCGGCTGGTCCTGACATTCCTACACAGGCAGCGGCACAGCGGCACCTGCAGTGATACCGCCTGTGCCATCCGGCACGAGTAATTGGGGTGTATAGTGGTGCTTGTGTGACACCGAGGTACAAATGGTGTAAGAGTTGAATCAAATGAATGTTATAGGTCGCTATAGGTGCTATAGTCCGCTTGTGCGTCACCACAGTGTAAAATGGAGTAGAAGTTGAATCAATTCACGTGGCACAGCTCGCCTGTGCATCAAATAGGTGTAAAACCGATTGCAGTTTGAATGAAATTATGTGGTCCATACCACCCGTGCGTCCACTAGGTGTAAAACTTTTTACAATTTGAATCAAATGACGCGGTCTATACAGTGTGTAAAAAAAGTCCGTCCCCCCCTCCTTAATTTTTTTGTTTGTTAAGATAAACAATTAACCTTTGGGGAATGATACTAATTCAACCCAAATTATTTTTTGACGTTACCAAAAATTTTAAGTGTCCCCCAAAAATGTGGGATTTTGGGGGCAACTCAAAATTTTCAAATGCAAACCCCTTTCGAGTGACCCCTTATTTTAAAGAGCTTTAAAAAAATAGGCGATTGGTGGAGGTTGGAGGTCGCTAACATGTTTCTATCAAAATTGGCAGCTTGTCAAAGTGTCCAGGAATCGTATTCAAAATGTTGACAAGCTGCCAATTTTGATAGAAACATGTTAGCGACCTCCAACCTCCACCAATCGCCTATTTTTTTAAAGCTCTTTAAAATAAGGGGTCACTCGAAAGGGGTTTGAATTTGAAAATTTTGAGTTGCCCCCAAAATCCCCCATTTTTGTGGGACACTCAAAATTTTAAATATCACTAAAAGAGACTACTTTTTCATTTTATAACATTTTTCCCAGACTCGTTTCATTTTTACGTCACCAAAGCTGAATTAAAACTCCGAATGTCCTAGACTCCAGTTTTAAAGGATGTGTTGTATTCAAAACTTTGACAAGCTGTCAATTTTGATAGAAACACGTTAGAGACCTCCAATTTTCACCATTCATCTAAATTTTGAATGCTCTTTAAAATGAGGGGTCACTCGAAAGGGGTTTGCATTTGAAAATTTTGAGTTGCCCCCAAAATCCCACATTTTTGGGGGACACTTAAAATTTTTGGTAACGTCAAAAAATAATTTGGGTTGAATTAGTATCATTCCCCAAAGGTTAATTGTTTATCTTAACAAACAAAAAAATTAAGGAGGGGGGGACAGACTTTTTTTACACACTGTATAGTCCACTCATTAGACGAAGTAGTTTCAGCTTTGGGCTTACGAACAGCCTGGATCGATGATCGTGTTGAGCGATTCTGAATTTTTACGGGTAATTAGAATTGTTTGATCTCCTGATGATGAGATAGAAAATGATTTTATGTGTGTGAATTTTTTAATATTGTAATTTACTATTCCGATTCATGAACATTCTGGAGTGTGTGTAAAAATACCGATCAAAGAACGATTTCTGGATTCTTCGCTTCTCACAATCCTTTTTTCTATCCTCTTCTCGTATTCCTTACTGAGTTGATTGTGATAATGTTTTACTTAAGTTTTGATTTTCAGCTTGTGAAGAATTTTTTTTGTGTTTTAAATCAAGTTAGTCTTTTCTGAAATAGTTTTAAAGCATTTAAGGGCGTTTCCTTATAAAGGGATGTAGCAAAGACGATTTTAGTAGGAATTGATATATTGATTAGAAGAACGAATGATTCATTATAACGAACTGCTATACATACACGTCACGTCACGTCACGTCGCGTAACGTCCATTTTCGATGTGAATGAAACCTGTGTAATCAAATGGAACCAGTTATACATGCACGTCACGGCACGGCCCGACTCGATTGCATACACGGCCGAATCGGCCGAATTGGGACGCGACGCGATGTGACGTGACGTGACGTGACGTCTATGTATAGCTTACACCGACGTCCAATCGGCCATTAGGCTCTTGGAAACTAGAAAATGCGAATCGATGCGAATATGTATAGCACCCCCTCCGGTATCGCCGAATTGGCCGTAAGTGGACGCAACGTGACGTGACGTGTATGTATAGCAGCACCTTTTAGCACTGTTATCAACCATCCGAATTATCAGAAGGGCATCCGCTTTTGAAGTTTCAAAAAATCATTCCTCAGTATTTGGCCCAATATTGGTGAATAAACAATATGAATCACATAAGAGCACCTGTCTTTACCAACTGTTCGTTGTTAACTAGGTGTCAAAATATAAAATCAGCCCCTACCGCCACCCACTTGTCGGGCTTGTTTACTGGCGTTGTTTACACCCCGCCGTCACTGTTTGTGATTGAGGCGCGTCTGTCAGTTTGTGCGGTTGTTTACCCACGCGCTCGCGGTAAACAAACCCGCAGTTTTACACATTTGTCTCTCGCCACTTTGTTTAAACTCGCCGAACGTTTCCATATGTCGCACCGGATGTTTTACAAGTCCTACCACTAAACTGTTATGCGATTTGATTTGAGATGACTGAGAATTAAAGCTTTGTTGTGCGCTTAGTAGGCAAATAGAGATGTTTAATCAACTCCTGCACTAAATCATAGTCTTGCTGTGGTAGACCTTCTCTAGCACGGTACAAAGTGTACCTATTTTGGTCCGAGCCAAATTATGTAAGAAACATATTTAGGTAATCAGACTGCAATAAGTCGCTGAGTATCCTAATGTTATAACTGTTAATTATGTTTTCAGGGGGGGGAGGGGGGAGAATTAATATTTGGATATTTTTTACGAAGCAACCAGAGTGCCAGTTTTTTACCGTAAATCAGTCGTGTAGCATGCATGCTTTGGCGCAGAAAAAAATCGAATGTGACCAACTAAAATAAACTTGCTCTATTCCATTGTTTTCTGCGGCCAGTGCGTTAAATTAAGGCCAAAAGAAATGCAAACGTGTCGAATAGATGTAATATAGTAAATTACGTTATTAGCCCGGTACGTACGGTACCGTCTTTACAATGCGGGCATGATAGTTATAGTATTATAGTTTTAGTTTTATGCGAGAACGGTAAAACTTACCGGGCGTGTGACGTTCGATACATCACATCATACTACTCTGAAAAAACATATTTTTAATCATAACGTACTCCTTGCATAAATTATTACGTTTAATAATTCTATAACTGGCGCCGTTTCTTGGGGCCCACGCCGTCCATAAGACCAATGCTAAATTAACATTAGTCTTATGGACGGCGTGGGTCCCAAGAATTGGCGCCAGTTTATACCTCCTTAGCCTTTATAATAAACAATCAAACATTTGCTAGTGCCACCTGTGCTGCCACTACATTCCTCTGAAGGAACCAATACACATGCATTAAACGTCAATTTACTGCAATCAGCTGATTGTTTTCATCGTTGACTTCCATTATTTCCGTTTCCTAGAGCACGGTACGTTCACCATGCAGTGATCGGCAAAGAAAGATTTTCCAGCCAAGAGTAAGGCACAGAAACAAATGTTTCTGTGTAGTATGATGTAAAGTTTTCTCGCAGTATCTGCAGTCGGAGATCGCATTGTTGCCGATTCTGTCGTCGTATCGGTGGCCGTGGTTTATTGTTATTCCCCGCGCACGCTTGTCCCGCCCTCAGTCCCCGCCGCCATCTCCGTCGTCACTCATAGTTTCGTAACTTTTCTGTTCAGTTATGTCCGCATATATGTGATTTTGGATGGGTATATAACGCACATGGGCCTCGTTTTTTGGATATTTCCACTTGATGCAATGTTTTTTTTGTATGTCTCTATTATATTCACTTCCTTTCGTAAACTGGTAGCTTATATGTATTTTGTTGTAAAATTCGAAATTAAAATTATACAAGTCTTTTTTACATTCTTTGTCTTTTGATGATTCAGTGTTTGATTTTGATTCGTTCTTAACACTTCTACACGGTACAGTTTTTGGATATCCAAGTTAAACCACTTTGTATGTCAACAAACGTTACATACAGTTGAAGAAAGTGTGGCATAATTTGCACATGTTATTGCACATTATATTATTGCACAACTCTTTTAAAAGTAAACCAGGTTAAATAACTAATATACAGTTTAGACATTATCTAAGAGAAAATCAAAGAAGTAAGCTAGTGTAATTTTATCTTTTTTTCTTATTTTTTGGAGCATAAGAGAAAACTAAAATCAGTTTATTAAGTAAGGATACCGTTACATTGGAAGAAAATATTTTTACAAGTAATATGGACAGTTAACGTAAACGATAAACTATTCATAATTTATCCTAATTATTTATATATTACGAATTTTAAATTACTTTACCTGTGATATGGTGTGGTGACCCCTGTAGAAAAAATGCAAGGCTAAATGTAAATTACTTTTAACTAACTCTAATTCATCAATAACAATAGAATGCCAACCATTGTTTCAACGTTGCATGGATTTGGGCCAAATGCGTCTACATAACAAGTGAATTTTTACAATTCAAATCATAATTAAACTTCATTGTATTCTTAATCTCGGTTGATAATTATTTATTTGATTAGTTTTCTATGTATACTAACCTATATTAATTGGCGAATTAGTATAATTGTAGTTTATTTGCATTCGTTAAATATAATAAATTGGAGTCATTCACTTGTCCTACCTTCCACTCGATTCCTTTCAGTTTATTCAAACCCTTATATGGATTTTGAACTTGAGCAACTCTTGAAAGCAACTCTTGCGATTCCGTCTCACCAACGTCTCAACTACCATCGAACGTTTCTTTCCCATGGAAACCTCGAAAACTACTCACTACTCACCACCCCAAAATCATTGTCTTCTCAAGTGAACCACTTAAGAGTTTCACCACGTAACGTTCAAGTCAAGTGACCACTCGCGACCCCCGAATGACCCCAGCGAACGTCTGAACGACCCGCGAACGTCCCGGGGCGAATGCCTCCCGACAAAGGCGGTACTTACGCAAACCGAGGCACAAAACCCGCAACAATGTGTCATTGTTGCGGCGCTCGCATATCGTGAACATCATTAATAACATTTTAACCCCACGGTCGTATCGGCGCGGCGGGGCGCCCTGCCCGGACAACGTCTTACTGTTCTTCTTTGTTCTTCAGTTTCTTCCTCGCTGCTTCTTTTTACCTCGTAGGACGTTGATCGCGATTTTGATTAACCGGGGCTGCAGGGTGAGCGGCGAAGTGTGGTCTGAGTTTTGTTCTGCGTGGGGATTGTGTTCTGTTACATTACCTGGGGGTGTAACTGCGTAAACTGAATGTTGTGGATGAAGAAATCTTCTGTTATTATTTTTTGTTGATTTTTTTTGGTATGTTGTAAGAGGTCGGTGGCATGGTGTAAAGAGAAAAGAAATGTGTGTGCACAGTCAGCTAATATATGACGTAGTTGGGCTCACGAAACTAGCGGGCCTAGCGGTATGACAGGAGAACTCAGTACAAATAATATTTTGATTGAGTTATATTCAATGATTTGTATTGTAATCGTGGTAAGGTTAGTTGCGTGAGCCCAACTACTCACACCAGCTGACTCTGCACACAACGTTTTTTCCTTGCACCACGGGTTGGTAGCCTCTTTTCAAACTGGTAGTCTGGTCTCGTTCACATAAACTATTTACCTGGGCACGGTACGTTGTTGAGCAAAGGAAGGAGGTTGATTCAAAACCAACTAAAAACATTACGGTAAATGCCTGGATGAATAAATTTACTTTGTACAGTCCGTGTCATATGACGTGAACCATTGCATCCATAAGACTAATGTGAATGTTAGCATGGGGCTTACGGCTAGGTGGGGCCCTCATTTGTTAAGCACTGTTTGTCATGTTGTTAAACGGTTTGTTAATTGAGCATAAACAAATTCTATTGAAACTAGTTTGAAAAATCAGACTCATTTATTTATGGCCGTAATTAGAGTATTAATTATGAAGTCATTATGCACCACAACCAATTTGCAGTTAATTGCAAATCGCGCTTTGATGATTGTTTGTTTTACCACACAAGTATTTTCGTTAACAAATATTTATTTGCTACAAAAATAACATCGTATAATAAATAAAAAATAAATAAGAAATAAATAACAAAATAAATAAATAAGATAAAGTGACAAAAATAAAAAATAACATCGTATGATAAAATTAACATCGCATTCCATATTAAAACAATTGCTTAATGAAAGCCCAAGACCTACACAAAAAAAATAGTCATCAACCAACAAAATAAGCATAGTTATAGGGCAAAGCGTCCTTTAAGCGTCATTGATACTTTGTCATTCAACAATGATTATTCTAAAGGAGAATTGATTTGAAACAGTTTTATTGTAACCGGCCGGAGTTACGAAATAGTGTTGTCAAGTACTCACTCCCTAATTACTATTGTTTACCGGTCTTTCAATCAAAGTCGATCCATATCGGTCCCCTTCGCGACATTGCGACTCGCCGTTGGACTGCTAATATCGTATTGTCCGACTTTCGATTGTGCGATTGTTTGTCGATGATCGGTCAGTCGCAAGTGGCCAGTGACCGTTGTAAGTTGCTCAATTCGCCGCCAGTAAGCGCTGTTGTCGTCGTTGTCGTTACACTCGAAGCTAAGAACAAAAGCGCACTCAAGACGCTTCCCTGCAATACTCCCGTGGCAAAGTTCGCGGCCGTTGTTGTAGTTCATTCACCTTCCACCACGGCAAGTGTGGTCCATTGTGCGATAACTGATTGTGGTGTTTGATTGTTTGTCTTTGATACAAGTTTGTCAATGAGTGTAAAATTAATGGAGACTGAGCTGGTAATGGGTCATGTTAATTTCCAAGCAACTTCACAGATCGATCAATCGCAATAAGTTTAATTTATAAGTATTATTTACGCAAATATGATCAAACGAAAACCACATCATTATGTAGCTATGTTTTAATATTAAACTGCGATTTCAATAATACTCTTCTTTCGGAGCATACCTATTTCAAAAGTTTTATAATATTACAGGAATATTGTTCACTACATTAGGACACTACTGTACTTAGCTGTGAATATGATTTAGTTATGTCGTAAGTAGCACAGCTACTTCCTTGGTTATCCCTTCAAGATTGGAAATACCACCAAGGACAAATGAAAATTGGGTTGAGCTTTTTAATTTAATGTGAAATCAAAATTAATTAACGTCAAGAGTTTGTAAAAATACAGATGTAGGCCTATTAGTTTCTTCCCTAGCAGATTTTTTTTGTCCTTTCCTTCACATCCCAGGACGCTAGACCTAGCCCGGAACCGTTTGGCACATTACTTCAGGCTAGGCCTAGTGGGTCACGGCATTATCACATAGCGAAAATGCCATTGGTGATTGGCGGGATTTGAACCCGGGCATCCGAGATCGAAAGCCCGCGCTCTAATCACTATGCCCGGCCGCTCCCCCCCCTCCCAGCAGCTTAGTCCACTTGCCTTTATTTATTTAAAATTTCATAGAGCAATGTGAAGCAATCTACCAATCGAAATGAAAAACT
Organism: Flexamia atlantica; assembly: GCA_035578135.1. Taxonomy (NCBI): domain Eukaryota; kingdom Metazoa; phylum Arthropoda; class Insecta; order Hemiptera; family Cicadellidae; genus Flexamia; species Flexamia atlantica. The sequence goes on along the minus strand of JAQJVK010000054.1, from coordinate 2,295,008 downwards.
GATCCATGAATCCGGTAAATCCATCGTACAAAAATAACTCATATTTGACAATATTAGACCTACGCCAATGAATACGACCTAACCCAACACAATCCCCAGTACCAAACCGAACAATCTTCGAATGCTGGGAGGCTGGCTGAGGCTCTTCCACTGCAATTACACCGACTGAAGGTTGAAGACGCTCGGCAAGGAGTTGTAGTAGCTGTAATGAACAGTGAAAGCGAGTTATGGCCGCTGTAGGTCCTGCATTAGAGATAATGACATGGGTAATCACAGGCTTCGAGGATCGGCTTCCAACAATGTATGATCGGATCCTCTCCTCGGTCATCAGGTCTGTCAGTTTAGAGTCTTACAGAATTTATTTTATGATCCAATACGAGTAGAAGATAAAAGAGGAAAACTTGCTGATAGACAAAAGGGGGATGTATTCCTTTATGATGAAAAGGTCCAAGTTTTTTATTTCTATGATTTAACAAAAATCTTACCAATCTTTCCTATTAATGTTATAAGTCTGATAGTTTGAGAGTTTATTTGTTTGCTTGTTTTACTTTGTTTGTTTGCGTTTGTTTAGGGCTCTATTCTCTATCACGCCTAAACCACTGAACCGATTTAACTTATATTCTGTGTAGGTAATTAGCTAATACCTTGAATTAACACTCTAGATCACTTTATTTTTAAAACATTTAAAAGTAGATTATTTATTTTTCAAATGCTACATAACAGGGCATGCATAATTACAATGCAGCACTAACAATGCAAACTCTTTTTATAACTTAACAGTGACAGCTATTTTGTAAGCCTCATAAAGATTCAAAGTTAACCTTGTAGGTGAATCTACATAATTAAATCTGATTTATAATTGTAAATACATTTTGTATATTACACAATGCAGAAGTAAGTACATCTGTTTCCTACTGCTTTCTTTTACGATCTTAAACTATAGTTTTTAATGAAGTGCTACAAACTTTTGTGTATAGCAATTAGATATATTACAACTAGATAACTATTTATGTAGGTAACTCTGTTATCTAAATATATATGACTCATAAATGTCATTTATTCCACAGCACTTCTTTTAACTCACAATGTTCTTTGATTACATTCGATAATCCATTCCTTATGTTGACAGTGGCATTTAATTTTAAATGCTTTTTCACGGACTTAAAAAACACATTCGCCGTCATTCATATACAACGTTGCCCATTTGTAAACGAGTTAATACCATTTAATCTCCTCGGGTGACAAGTCTCGAAGGGAAATAAGGAAAACCGACCAAGGACTAATGGATTAAACAGGGATTAAATCAGAGTGACAATTTGCCGCCAGTCAATAGGATTACTGGATTGGCTTAAATGTATTGCCTGTTCGCGGGATGTGGTCGTATTTGATTTGGCTACCAGTCATGTAATCTGATTTCAAATTTCGTATTACCATTAATTATACCTGCTATACTCGGTGTTTTATCATTGCAAGCTTCGTCATTTAGTTAAAAAGCTGGTCACTTACCTTTATTATAGAGGGTATTTTATATTCAACAAGAATACCTTGTTCCAATACCTTGTATTCAAAGTATGGTCAAACTATTCAAAGTACGGTCAACGAGAGTAACCCAGTATTCAGAGCTCTGTCCCCAGACACAGTAAGACATTAACCCTGCATTCCAAGCTCAGTTCCCAGTTACAGTAAGAGGGTAACCTTGTATTCCGAGCTCAGTTCCCAGTTACAGTAAGAGGGTAACCTTGTATTCCGAGCTCAGTTCCCAGTTACAGTAAGAGGGTAACCTTGTATTCCGAGCTCAGTTCCCAGTTACAGTAAGAGGGTAACCTTGTATTCCGAGCTCAGTTCCCAGTTACAGTAAGAAGGTAACCTTGTATTCCAAGCTCAGTTCCCAGTTACAGTAAGAGGGTAGCCTTGTATTCCGAGCTCAGTTCCCAGTTACAGTAAGAGGGTAGCCTTGTATTCCGAGCTCAGTTCCCAGTTACAGTAAGAGGGTAACCTTGTATTCCAAGCTCAGTTCCCAGTTACAGTGAGAGGGTAACCTTGTATTCCGAGCTCAGTTCCCAGTTACAGTAAGAGGGTAACCTTGTATTCCGAGCTCAGTTCCCAGTTACAGTAAGAGGGTAACCTTGTATTCCAAGCTCAGTTCCCAGTTACAGTAAGAGGGTAACCTTGTATTCCAAGCTCAGTTCCCAGTTAAAGTAAGAGGGTAACCCTGTATTCCGAGCTCAGTTCCCAGTTACAGTAAGAGGGTAACCTTGTATTCCGAGCTCAGTTCCCAGTTACAGTAAGAGGGTAACCTTGTATTCCGAGCTCAGTTCCCAGTTACAGTAAGAGGGTAACCTTGTATTCCAAGCTCAGTTCCCAGTTACAGTAAGAGGGTAACCCTGCATTCCAAGCTCAGTTCCCAGTTACAGTAAGAGGGTAACCTTGTATTCCAAGCTCAGTTCCCAGTTACAGTAAGAGGGTAACCTTGTATTCCAAGCTCAGTTCCCAGTTACAATAAGAGGGTAGCCTTGTATTCCGAGCTCAGTTCCCAGTTACAATAAGAGGGTAACCTTGTATTCCAAGCTCAGTTCCCAGTTACAGTAAGAGGGTAACCCTACATTCCAAGCTCAGTTCCCAGTTACAGTAAGAGGGTAACCCTGTATTCCAAGCTCAGTTCCCAGTCACAGTAAGAGGGTAACCCTGCATTCCAAGCTCAGTTCCCAGTTACAGTAAGAGGGTAACCTTGTATTCCAAGCTCAGTTCCCAGTTACATTAAGAGGGTAACCTTGTATTCCAAGCTCAGTTCCCAGTTACATTAAGAGGGTAACCTTGTATTCCGAGCTCAGTTCCCAGTTACGGTAAGAGGGTAACCTTGTATTCTGAGCTCAGTTCCCAGTTACAGTAAGAGGGTAACCCTGTATTCCAAGCTCAGTTCCCAGTTACAGTTAGAAGGGTAACCCTGCATTCCAAGCTCAGTTCCCAGTTACAGTAAAAGCAGAATGACCCAGCATTAACAGCTTGGACCCCAATTAAAGTAAAATAGTAACCCTGAATTCAAAGCTCGGTCCCTAGTTACAGTGACTTTTGCATCAAAAGCTAGGACCCCATTTACAGTAAGATAGTAAATTTCCTTGTGTGCATAGCTCGGTTTCAAGATCCAGTAAGATAGTACCGGTACCTCCGTATGCGAAGCTCGGTCCCCAGAAACAGCAAGAGAGTAACCCTGCATTAAAAACTTGGTCCTATTTACAGTAAGTAACCTTGCATGCAATGTCTCCAAGTAACGTTGTATGCATAGCTCGGTTTCAAGATCCAGTAAGATAGTACCGGTACCTCCGTATGCGAAGCTCGGTCCCCAGAAACAGCAAGAGAGTAACCCTGCATTAAAAACTTGGTCCTATTTACAGTAAGTAACTTTGTATGCAATGTCTCCAAGTAACGTTGTATGCATAGCTCGGTTTCAAGATCCAGTAAGATAGTACCGGTACCTCCGTATGCGAAGCTCGGTCCCCAGAAACAGCAAGAGAGTAACCCTGCATTAAAAACTTGGTCCTATTTACAGTAAGTAACCTTGTATGCAATGTCTCCAAGTAACGTTGTATGCATAGCTCGGTCTCCAGATACAGTAAGATAGTACCGGTACCTCCGTATGCGAAGCTCGGTCCCCAGAAACAGCAAGAGAGTAACCCTGCATTAAAAACTTGGTCCTATTTACAGTAAGTAACCTTGTATGCAATGTCTCCAAGTAACGTTGTATGCATAGCTCGGTCTCCAGATACAGTAAGATAGTACCGGTACCTCCGTATGCGAAGCTCGGTCCCCAGAAACAGCAAGAGAGTAACCCTGCATTAAAAACTTGGTCCTATTTACAGTAGGTAACCTTGTATGCAATGTCTCCAAGTAACGTTGTATGCATAGCTCGGTCTCCAGATACAGTAAGATAACACCGGTACCTCCGTATGCGAAGCTCGGTCCCCAGAAACAGCAAGAGAGTAACCCTGCATTAAAAACTTGGTCCTATTTACAGTAAGTAACCTTGTATGCAATGTCTCCAAGTAACGTTGTATGCATAGCTCGGTCTCCAGATACATTAAGATAGTACCGGGACCTCCGTATGCGAAGCTCGGTCCCCAGAAACAGCAAGAGAGTAACCCTGCATTAAAAACTTGGTCCTATTTACAGTAAGTAACCTTGTATGCAATGTCTCCAAGTAACGTTGTATGCATAGCTCGGTCTCCAGATACAGTAAGATAACACCGATACCTCCGTAGGCGAAGCTCGGTCCCCAGTCACAATAAGGCCACGAACGACGGTCGTGCCGCGACCATCTAGTTCTCCTCTTTATCACGGCTAACTGTAGCAGGAAGAACCGCAAGTCAATATCCTAGACAATAGCGGCCCCGGACCAATGACTCAAATGCAGCGGCGGCATGCAGCGCGGGCGTTGTGCAACAAATTCCTACAGGTACGTTATCCATTCCCCGCCCCTATTGTTCCAATACTAATGTTCGATTAACCGGGAGTTCCTCCATCGATCTCGTTGCATAACGTCGTTTAGTCTCTCCTAGGGACGTTCCGATATCGATTGGTAGGTATCGATATTGTGAATATGATTTGATATCGGTATCGGAAGATCGATATCTTGGAACGGTTTCAACTAGTCTAAAACTTTACATGTTGTAATTGAAATAGTAATATTTTAACAAAATGAACTAAATACGGGTTAAATATTATTTAAAAGAAGCTGGAAAAGAAATACTTTCGGTAATTACGATACAAATATGCGACAGCTTCCGAAATCAGACTCAGGGTATCAATTTAGTTTATGAATCAAGAATCAAGAATCAATCATTTATTCCAATAAGACACATAGAATGCATTTGGTGGGTCAAAGGTTCTTACGTAAAGGTTAACATGCGTTATAGCTGCAAATACAGGCACTGAAATAAGAAGAAAATAACATAGATTACAAGAATAGAGAAGAAACAGACAATATTAAATATAACATTGGTCTCTACAAATTAGGCCTAAATGTGACCTAGTTAAAAAAAAAAACACAAGTGTGGCCTGAGTGTAGGTAGTTAAAAAAAATCACTTATATGATAAAAAGGATTTTTAACAAGCCACTGAAATATTGTAGATTTAAAAACTTGAAATGGAAGGACAGGAACATCATGGGGAAGTTTATTCAGGCATTTCAAACCTACCAAATTGTAACTTTGTTTGGTTTACTTAGCCTAACAAACGGAATGTCTATCAGAGCTCTAGACCTGGTATTGAAACTGTGGATGTCTCCTCTAATAGTATGAGTGTCAATATTCTTATAACTAGTTAACATTACGTGAAATATATAAAGATTAACAGCTGATAAAATATTAAATTCGATCAAGATTATAACAGTTTTGGTCAACAATAATAATGTACAATAAAGTGTACCACTCTATGTTGTCGATGTCAGTTTGATGCGAGTGACACTGAAAGAATCACAATAGATGTAAATTAACCTATTTGAAATCCAAAGCTGTAGTATAATTAATTAATCAATACAACTATGAAGCGCGAGAGGGAGGGAAATTTCACTTATCTTTCGTCAGCGACAGGCATGTCCCTCACGTAAACAAACGAAAACCAACGAATATCGTTCGCAAGGTCCCGTCAAGTATGTCATTGGCTGGAGCATGTTGGTTATGTTATCATGACGTTTTTTCGCATTGGATTTATCGTTTGGTTTGTTGCTGTTGTTATATTGTCCCAAAAGTTTATTGATTGTCCGCTAGATAGCCACACTGAGGCTAATGAATTTTTGGAGATTTCGGAATTCCTCGTGTGCTTCCGTCTGCCTTCGTGGGGTTGGCCTGTCGTAGAAAATGATGAGTATATAAATTACCTTCGTCTACCGCTTCATAGTTGTATTAATGATATTCATTATTAATCATCATATATTTAATTTCGTAAGGCGATTCTTTGCGTCAAAATTGTGGGCGTCTGGCGAGTTGTAGAAAAATTAGAGAGGGCTCAAATTAAAGGTCTCTATTCTGTGATAGCGGGAAAAATAATTAAATTGATTGGAACTCACCAAAAAACGAGAAATAACGTAAAATATCTGCCATTTAAAAAACATTGGGGTCCTAAAAACGTCTGCTTTGTTTACATAAAACATGTGATGCTGATACTTGATTGAATACCATGTGGCTAGATATCAATACAAGGTAGAGCCAGTTTGCTATGAAGGTATTTTGTACTACAATAAATTAGGATTGTTTGGATTTTACCTCATTAGGGGCTTTTAGCCGCTTCAAGCCATTAGTAATAATTGAATTACCATTTGTCGTTGGGCTATGAATTAACGACGCTTTCTAACAAAAGGTCGCCATTAGATGGTAACAATACCCGGGTTTCGACCGTTCCCGATCAAAACGTAGAACAACGCCACTGGTGTTGAAATACACGAAAAAAATAAAACATAATTCTAGTATATAATCGTACTCAGATTTCAAAAATATACTTAAGCGAACCCATTTATTTTTTACGATTATTTCCCATTTGAACCTTGAGGTAGGTATCGATACTTTTCTTTCGATACTACATCTTTATCGATATTCCGTTACGATATCGTTACCTATTATCGAAAGATTCGTATATCGGAACAACACAAGACCCGGTCGTTCTGGAATGCTTAATTAACTATAACACGACCGCGACTGCAATTTGTGAGGACACGCGGTAATATCGACGCAATTTGTCATCCGACCCCGCCCGGTCGTAATTGATTTACACTCACGCTGGAATGCGCCTGATTTGAATGAGAAATCGCCGGGGATGGTCGGCATTGACGGTGGGAAATGGCCGATTGAAACTCTTGTTGCTGTTGATTGGGATTGTTAAGGTTCTAAGTGGGTTGAGTAGCACGGTACGTAAAACCGGTTTAATTCTTATGTTCTTTATGTCAGAGCATCCCTGAGCGAAATCCTGAGAATATGTTTTGCTGGTTTGAAACTGGAATTGAATAAAACGCTTTTAAAGGTCTTTAATTAAGCTTGTAGCTCACTATGAGAGCTGTAGTGGGAAAGAAGGTTCCTTACATCATTGTATCCGTCATAATCATAATACACAATTTTACAGTTAAAAAATCATTTTCGTTATACTGCTTCAAAAACAGATGTTTTTAATGCATGTTTTCGTTATACTGCTTCAAAAACAGATCTTTTTAATGCATGTTTTCCGGACCTAAATACACTCTTTTTATTCCTAGGAATTAAAAGCTGATGTACTCGATACCAGCTGACTCTTTATAGTCCTAGGACTATAAAAGTCAAAAAGTGCCGAGTACGTTGTAATAATCGAACAATATTCATTCGATTACAAACAATCGAAACATTCATCGTTATTATCGAAACATTCATTTTTGTCAGTTTAATCAATTTGTGAAACTCCCTCATTTCACCAATCGATTATTACATGCGTTCGATACGTCGATAGTTGTTAAATTGTTGTCAGTCTACCCTAACACAAATGAAACAGACAATCAGCTGATTGCTTCAAATAGCAAGAACAAGACGGTGGCATATTTTGAAGGCATCTTTAAAGGTAAACAAGCTGCAAGATTTTGGTTTTCTTAAGTAGTTTACGTATTGTATTGAGCAATATAACGAAAAATATAGTTCATCACACGGACCTAAAGCTGCTTTTCGTTACTCGGTCATTTTTCAACCTCGGCTTACAGCCTCGGTTGTAAAACTTGACCTTGTACGAAAAGCGTCACTTTAGGTCCTTTTAATGAAATATACTATTACTGGTTTGAAACTGGAATTGAATAACGCGCTTTTAAAGGTCTTTAATTAAGCTTGTAGCTGACTAAGTTTGTAGCTGACTATGGGAACTGTTGTGAGAAGGTCCCTTACATCATTGTACCCGGACCAACAATAAGAAGAAAACGTAACCCTGTTGTTTTGTTTTTGTCTTCATAATATACAATTTTAGTTAAAAAAAATCATTGATCAGACTATGGGTAAGCCAAGTTTTGATTTTATTTATGGATAAAGCCACTCTTAGAAATAAATATGTAAAGTAATTTTATATATTGATTTCATGTAATTATGTATATGGTTAGGGATGAAAATATTTTTGTGTTGTACACGTTTGAAAAATACTATCATTGGCCTTCGACTACTATAAAAATACTGTTTGATTTTAATTTTGTAAAGGGTGGATAAATTATATTTATACTATAAAGAGATGTTATTACAAATCATGGGATCAGGATTTGACGGTGGGAAATGGTCGATTGAAACTCTTGTTGCTGTTGATTGGGATTATTAAGTTTCTAAGTGGGTTGAGTAGCACGGTATGTAAAACCGGTTAAATTGATGTGTTCTTTACGTCCGAGCATCCCTGAGGGAAATCCTGAGAATATTTTTTGCTGGTTTCATACTGGAATTAAATAGTCTTTATAGAGGTCTTTAATTACAGTAATTGTTATCTTTGCTGATGATCGGAACTACTACGTGAGTTGTGAGGGAGAAGGTTCCTAAAATAATTTAAACCGTCATAATACGCCACTAATTATTTTGGAAGTTCAGTCTATTATAAAGTCATGTATTAATTCTAAGCCATGGATATAATAATTTTCACCGTTTTCAAGATACAGTATTATATATTAGTTAAACCTTTATAATAATCTTTCAAAAGAAAACTGTCTGCTCAAAAATTTAACGGTGGTTCCGCTGTTTGAAATCAGATTGCATGGATAGTTATGATCCGATACTGCATCCTCAAACATGCAATACATTTCAGTCGGTCCAGTAATCCTGTTGACGGAGGGATATCAGATGTCACTCGGATTCAATCCACCTTTAATCCAGGAATCCTTTATTGGTTTCCCCAAGAGACTTGACGTCCGAAGCAATTACGAGGTATTAGGAGTTTACACCTTGCCAACTGTATACGGACAATAGCGACGTTTTTTTATTGATTATTTTTGAAAATGCCCTTTAAGAACTTGTTTGATTTAAAATGTAACTAGTGGCTTGTAGGGGCATAAGCCCAAAATAAGGTAAAAATTAAATTAAAAGAATTCTTATTTCATATAGTAAGATCTACCTTTATAAACTGGATTTTAGATCTACCATATGATAATATCTAGAACATGGTTTAAAATAAAATAACAATATCACATGTTTTATTTAAACAAAGCAGCTCCCAATGCTTTATAAATGGCAAATATTTTACGTTATTTCTCATTTTCTAGTAGGTTTCAAGCAAATTCAGTATTTTTCCCGCCATCACGGAATAGAGACCTTTAATTTGAGCCCTCTCCCACCTTACTACAACTTGCCAAGCGCTCACAATTTTTTCGCAAAGATTCGCCTCACGAAATTAAATATATGATAATAATATTGACTTATCTTTAAAAAAAATGTATACTGGTAGTCGAATTAATTGATATTATATTAATGAAGGAAGTATACAATACAATAAATATGAAACTTTTCCTACAATCTTTACAGTTATTTTTGTCCCCATTTAAAAATGAATGTTTTAGTTCCAAATCCATCAGAAAGTCTATTTTAACTACTGTTAAACGATGCGTTATCATTTTAATAAGATAAAACAATCTTTTAATGATAAAATATAATTCATTGACACGTGTTAGTAGTGTTTAACTTGGGAAACAAACAAGTATTAATTTTCAATTCCGTTTGTTAGTTATTGTTTGAAATAATGGTGGTTTAAAATGTGACTTTTCAAGTAATTATGCAGTGTTCTTGGTAATTTACCATTGTTACTTCAGTGATAACAGTAATTTATTTCTTTTAGTGCTTCTTTGTATTAACTAGGTAGGTAGTGTCTGACTGTTATTACGATGTTCTGTCTTTCAATTTCACCAAAACTAAGGTAGGTTTATTAAGTTTTTAACAAGCTGAAACTTAATCAGCGTTTTATATCTGTTGATATTAATAATTAAATCTGATCTATATATTTTTAATATTTCATTTGTCTTGATACTTAAAGAATAACAGTTCATTTACAGCTACACCTTGTTTTAGCCCGTAGTGTTTAATACTTCTGCAATACATATAAACGTAATCTTTCATATGATTAACAATAAATATATAGCTATTTATTACAATGTCGTTTTATATATAGGTAACAGAGAATATTTCCCACTTTAGTTAAGAAAATCAAACAGGTGAGCAGGCTAATACTCAATCTTTTCGTATTATTGTAGCTGAACATCGATTTATAACCGTGCCCTTGCTTCTATAACACTGTAGGCCCTAACTCAGTTCCACATTCACCTTTTGAGGATGGAAATTATAAGCCAAGTCTTTGACCATAAATACAAAGACAATGGTCGACTATTTCAATTGGCACTTTGGGTTTTACTAGCCTCATTATGTAATAATCAGCTGGTGATTTCTTAACCAGACGATATCGAATGGTAAATACATGTACCCAGAAAAGGTAATTGAAAAGCAATCTCCCACAAGGCCTGTACTAAAAAGTGAACGTAGAACCGAGTATATACTTTTTTATCCGTTACGTAATGCAACCGTAGTAACCAACACAAATATGAACGGCACAAAAGGAGTCGGTTCAATTACATAGTGACAAAGATGAATTGAAAGTAGGAGTGGGTAATAAATCGCTTGTCAGTGTGTGCGTGAATGGCAATGTGTGTGTGTGTTAGGCGTTGCATGTGAGTGTAGCGGAAGGAGCCGCGGCAGTAGGTACGTAGTCGCACCGTAGGCGGTATTGAAGGCTGAAAGAAGGCTGGCCGTAGGTATCAATGATGACGATGACGGCGAGAATGAAAGGTAGTACGTGATATGCATGCGATATACAGATACTTCCTATATTAGGGCTAGAAGTAGACTGCTCAATTCGCGAGGTGTGGCTATTTGTGTGTTAGCCAGTCAGGGCCGAAAAAGAACGAAGTTCCAGTTTATCAAGAGGCTACGCAGCTGTTAAGAGGTGATAATACTATAGTTAAAAGGTGTTAATATTGCTCTTAAGAGGTGTTGTTGTTGCTGTACAGCCAAGAGATGTTAATACTACTCTTAAGAGCTGTGTATATATACTTATGTTAAGATGTGTCAATGCTACGGTCAAAAGGCAATAACATTACTCTTAAGAGGTACGACCATACTGATGGCGTGAGAGGAAGTGAATATTACTCGATCACTGCTTACATTCTGAGTTGTAGATTTCAAAAGTTGAGGAAAATAACTAAGGCATGTGAAAGAGTGTTATTACGTTTTTTTAAACCTGCTTGACATAAAACTCGAACAATAACTGGCAAGAGGGAAAATATTGTTCGCTGATCACGCTGAAATTCATTTCTTATTTTGTAATCGTAATCGGTGCACTTATTTATCGGTTTGGAAGAGCATGTATGTACAATCAGATCAGTCAACAGAGAATAGAACCGACAGCTGTCAATTACATTACTTGCCCTCACAGGAGGGTATGTACCTTGATAGTACAGTTGATGTATCAGGGTGCAAACATTTGTTGGTTATCTCTTGATCTCTCTGGGGTCAATCGATAAATTGGTTATTGTACTTTTCAAGATTAGTTGATTAAGTAATACAAAAATTAGAACGTCTTGTCTTGAGAGGTATTCTGTACTGCCTAATTCTAGTAAGAAATTTCAAAAATGCAACTTCAAGTTGTTAATTTACAAGTGGGGTATAGTTTACGAGTATTCTATAAGTATATACTGCTTGCAAAAACATTACTGAATTAGCTCAACCAGGACCACGCTATAAGTAGTCGAAAAATAGTTGACTATACACATTCAAGTAAGTGTACGGAAGTGCTTACATAGTAATTTCCTTTTCGGATATTTCTACCGTCAAATTATTATTCCACTGTTTATTGAAGCAGTATCTAATTATTGCAGCCAAATTAAAGTATATCAAACCAGCACGCTTAGAAAGTAAAACAAAATTGGCCCATGATTTCCTTTTGAAGATAGGCTGTATCGACGACGTTATAACGTCTTACGTATATATATTCAGCTGCGTAAGTCGTTCACAGGGATGCCAATCCTCATTAAAACATCCATGTAACGGTTTATCTATGTTATATACAAATACGATACGTCAGAAACGAAATATGCGGTGCTGTTTGCGATATATCGGAATCGAAATATGCGGTGCTGTTTGCGATATATCAGAATCGAAATATGTGGTGCTGTTTGCGATATATCGGAATCGAAATATGCGGTGCTGTTTGCGATATATCGGAATCAAAATATGTGGTGCTGATTGCGATATATCGGAATCGAAATATGCTGTGCTGTTTGCGATATATCGGAATCGAAATATGCGGTGCTGTTTGCGATATATCGGAATCGAAATATGCGGTGCTGATTGCGATATATCGGAATCGAAATATGCGGTGCTGTTTGCGATATATCGGAATCGAAATATGCGGTGCTGTTTGTGATATATCGGAATCGAAAAATGCGGTGCTGTTTGCAATATATCGGAATCGAAATATGCGGTGCTGTTTGCGATATATCGGAATTGAAATATGCGGTGCTGATTGCGATATATCGGAATCGAAATATGCGGTGCTGATTGCGATATATCGGAATCGAAATATGGGGTGCTGTTTGCGAGATATCGGAATCTAAACATCAATAATTCCGATATATCAACATTATTTCGCCAGCCCCAGCGGTAGTACGCCTTAAAAGATATCGATATGTCACTTTTTCTATACAAAAAATCATAAACATTCAATTTTTTTTCTATCAATATATACGATCTACCAGAGCAAAAATATTGATATGCTTCTTGCGATATTTTAAAAGCAAAATATCGACACTTCCATTGAATATCGATATTATTTTGTCATCCCATGGTCTCAACATATAAAATGTCAGGGAGGCTAACTGATGTCTGCTATATGATGCGTAGATTACAACCCATAGTCGAAAAAGAAATTTTAATGAAAGCATATTTTTGATGTTTTCATAGCATAATTAAATATGGCATCATTTTCTGGGGAAGTAGTCCTTCGGCTCATCGAATACACCTTTACAGAAACGCATTATAAGAACCATCTGTAAGGCACAATACATAGCCCATTGTAAGGAGTTTTTCATTGAGTGTAGAGTCCTGACTATACCGGCCCTTCTAATCCTGGAGTCATCACTGATGGCGAGGAGGAAGCCTGACATATTTGGCAAAAATGAAAACATACATAATTACAACACAAGACAGAAGGAAAATGTCCATATAACACAAGTGTCAAGCACCCTGGCCAAAGGTGGCCCTCGCTACCTGTGCGCAAAAATGTTCAACAAACTTCCTCAAGAAATGAAGAAGATCGATGACATTGAGCAGTTTAAAAATATCCTAAAGGAATAACTAATCAAGAGGCCTTATTACACCATTGAAGAGTTTCCTCACGGCACTTGAGTGCTTCCAGTGGGAGAACAACAAGTAACAAGTGAGTTACAAGTAACAAGTATCCCTATAGACTCGGTCATGAACAGCCGACTGCAAGCCAGCTGCTCCGCCAGGAATGTCCCCAGGAGCAGTAGGAGCTGAGGGAATGTCGCCCGCTATGTTCGATGTTCAGTGTATCCACCAGTGAAGCAGAACCGTATATAGGAACACTGATGGACCAAGAGAGTAAAGCCATTGATTACAGTATTTCCCTACTTCCAAGTGTAATGTCAGTGGTAAAGCTACATTAATATTCCACAGTGTGAAAATATTTTTACCGCAAAAACTCGTTTTCTGATGCAACATAATGTAGTAATTATTTCCGATATGAGTCTGGAATTATTTCTGCATTTCACTAATGATACTAGTATTTATTTCACCGCCTGATAGTGATGAAACCTTTTTTGGCCCTTCAGCAACGAAAACGTAATACGTACTAGTAAAACAGAATTTGCATTCAAAACTTAAAATCGTTGAGTATACGCCCATGTAGTTAAAAAAACTTAAAGGCAAGCATCGCCATAAAGATTGTTTAAAGAGAGAACAAGACCTTCAGATTTATAGTTAAAACAAAATATTTTACTTGGGCTAAACTTCTGAAACTCAAGAATTTATTTTGACATCGACGTATTTCAAGTGTGTATTTTCGGGCACTTTACTATGTATGTATCGTGAAATTGGATGAAATTGAGGTGCTTGTATTGTTCTTAGGCCTAATTTCTGTAATACCGTCTTGTTTTCCAATTACAGCCATGAGGCAAGATATTGATAACATAAAAAAACAATGGTGGCAAGATCACCTCTGAATATTCACAAATTTTGTCTTTGTGTTTCCTTGGAATAAAATTGGCAAAACTTAATTATTAAGAGAACGATTTACGATGAATTTCACTTTATCCAAATTCATTTAACTGGGTCCGTATTCAAATTTCAGTACGGTTTAAACATCCATCCCAAGAAACCCAGACGATTACAAAGCAATAAACCCAGAAGTCGTTCCAACGTTCCAACTCCGTCTGATCTGGATTACATCCCAATAAATACAAATCCACTTTGCCGCGGCGATGCCCGCGCGTGTAGACGGTGAATGAGCGGTCCGGTTGCCGGGGGGGGGGGGGGGGAGGGGGGGGGGAGGGGGATCGATTCAGTTTCATTTTACGACGAGCTGTGATTGATCGACCCACATGTCGGGGCCCACGCGTCGCCCCCGCAGGATAACAAGGACATCGGTCATACGCGGGACGTGGAAGTCGCGGGGCCCGGGGACCTTGAGTGTCCAGATGCTGCTGAATCTAGTGACGGCTGCTGAAGAATTTAGAGGGCGATAGGGAAGGTTGTTGAAGAATAAGGTGGTAGCGAAGGCTGTTGATGAATCTGGATGGTGAAAGTGAAGATTCAATCTTCTGGCTATGGGGTTGCGCGTGTCCAGATGCTAGTGAAGGCTGCTGATGATTTAAGGCTATAGGGAAGATTGTTGAAGAATGCGGCGATAGTAAAGGCTGTTGGTGAAGCTTGATGGTGAAAGTGAAGATTGAGTCTTCTGGCTACGGGGTTATGTGATTAAAGTTTGATCAGTCATATAGAGGTGGTAAGGAAATTCGCAAGAAATTGCGGGATTAGGGTTATCAGCTTATGAAAGATTGCGGGCTTGTATGAAGACAGGTCGGATTGTAAACGATCATTTGATGATAGTGGTATTCGACAGTACTTGCTGGATCTTGGAACTGTCGAAGATTATGAAGAATAAAAGTGAAGACTCACTTTTACCACTGGCAGGACGTTTCGTGATGAGATATTCATGATATTGACGTTCCAAAGGCCAGATCGAACTCGGAACTCGTGGGGTAGTTTTCAAGAAGGTTTTTGATTGAAAATTCAAACTGCTCTGAAGAAGTCAGTATTAAAATCTGTCAAAAACACCGTTGACAACTCTTTAAACCGAAATTCATTATGCTAAGAAATTGCAACAAATTAATCGAAATTTTATAAAGCCTATTTTCCGAAAATAAATTCTGGACGCATTTCGCAAAGAACAGATACTAACAACCAATTAATTGTTTACCACAAAATTAATGTAATATTCGCATAAAATGAATGTTGAATTTTAAACCTTTCCTTAGACCCTTTTTGTTTGGTTGAAAATGAGGTCAGGTTTGATTTATTCTGCACTAGTAAGACACTTTTCTCAAAATATCTTTAATAGATGACGAATCATCCAAATTAACAATAGATTGACAAATTTTTTCCTTGGAAATTTTATTATAAAGTGCACATTGGTGAGAGTATTTATTTGTTATTTTCCTTTGAACGAAATATATGAATCCTCAGCAAACAGATGGCTGTTGGCAAACCTCGACCAACTATTCGTTACAAAATATCAGCAAGTCCTAATTTTATTAGTACGTTGGAAAAATCTTCATGTAATTTCCATCGTCAACAGTTATACTCGATTACGTGAAAACTAAGATCTTTTAAAAGGGTCGAGGAGCATAATATATCTCATCACATTACAAAATTTACCAAATTTGGTTGTATAGCCTGTAAACGTCAAAAAATATTTTGTGTTGGTTTTTTTTTTGTTTTTTTGTTTTGTTAATTTTGTAATATAAGGTGTCAAGGCTTCAGCAATCTATTGACATTAGATTAATTAGAACGTAAAAATTATCAAACATTCCGGAAAAGACTTTAATCATACATTTTAAAGAAGTTATCATATATCGATCGAGGTTATTTTGTACAAAATACTTGGAATCAAAAATTAATCAAACGGTCGGTTTGACCGTAAACCGACCTGCGTAAACCAGTCAATGACTTATTTTTCACAATTGTAAGTCAAATTTCAATCCACCTGGGAGATGGACCCAGCCTGGGAGATGGGTTGTTGGTTGGGAACCTTGACACACGACACCTGCGGAACATGAAATGAAATCACAAATTGTTACAAGATTTTCGTCATATTTAACAAATTTATTACACATTTAGATTTCCCCGGCATAAATTAGACTACATTTCAAATTTCAAACTTGCAAATAAAGTTACTATGCGTAAATCAGCCGAAGACTCGCAAATCAAGTTTGTATCACTCTCTCTTAGCCTTGACCTTGCACCTGCGGTGACCATGCGGAAGGACAGGCGCGTGGCCCCCGAGTTCACTGAACTAGATCAAATTGTCCATCATTTACATGGCCTTCCCCCGAGCCGCCCGGCGCTAGACTGACGCGAGGAGGTCGCCGACAACGCCCAGGGAGACGTACCACGTTCCTTTCTCTGTGGACGTACGCACCGCGCACTCTTCGGGGAATCTTCATCAGTGATCATCGGCCTGGGAGTGGAAGTGAAATTCTACCTTCATCCTTTAGGCCTACCTACGTCACATTGGGCCACCATGGTGGCTCCACCGGTGGCGCCACTCTGGTCGAACTTATGAATTTAAATTCAACTAGATGTTTACTTTTCCCGCTTCGCTGGGGCGAATAAACATATATTTATAAGTAACAAAAAAGTGTATTAGCTTTTCATCCCTTTCCTTTATATGTGTGCCCTCAGAAACATTTTTATCAAAAAAGTAATATTTTTCCTAGGAATTTTTTATCGATACCTTTCATTAAAGTACAGGGATTATGTGTGTCAGACTTATCAAAATGTTTATGCGTGTACGGATAATTTGGGCTTTACCATAACCATCTCTAGAGATGGCTATGGCTTTACAGTTCGCGCATTATATGTCCGGCTGTGACCACTACGCTACTAACCGTATCATATGATATTTTAAACATATGATTTTGGTAAACATTGCGTTTGACACACAGCGGGGCTGTAGAACAATGTTTTCAGAAAAGTACCCCCTCTCCCCCCGCGTCTCGCACTCAGCTGACTTTGTCATAGCCGGAGATATAATGCGTGAACTGTACATATAGACTAACAGTTCCCAATGACATTTTAAAGGTCGTTGGCAGTCGCCCGTGGCTTTGCTCACGATAAACTTAAAATACCTACCAGGGTAGGTCGCCATTTCAAGTAATAATCTAATGTATCTTATGTATCTAAGTATCTAAAAATTACAGCTGCTCTTACTTCTGCTCATTAAAATGTTAAATTTTACAATCCACAGTTGTTAACATTTCGGTATTGGAATGTTAATATTCAAACATTGAAATAATTTCAAATTTTTATTAAGTTGAGTTTGACTTGGACTAATTTGATTAACGTGAGTTGACTAACTAAACTAATGTGTATGTTAGTTAGTTAGGAGCTTTTTTTGGTTTCCTCAAAAGGTGTTATTATACTCGAATGTTAACTTATTACAGTAAAAATTCAGTGTGTAATACCATGTATTGATCCTGTAAATAAAAGTTTGTTAAAAAAAGTTTTACACAAAAACAATACGTAATTTTTCAGACTGTTCGAAAGTGCTGACTGTTGCAACAAACCAATTATTCTAAAATGTCCATTATTTCACCATTTACTGTATCATTAATTATTGAATCAGCTGTATATCACTTGTTTTGTTTATTTCTCCTAATGTAAATAAAATTCTCTGTCAGTGTAAACAGCTCGCACTAAATTATTCGGTAAATTTACTTCAAAATTGGAAAAGTACTCGACGCTATGATCTTCAAAACCTTTTTTAGTCTTGACCTCAGGACCGGCGTGGCGTTCTTAGCTATTTACTTGATGGAAATCTGTTTCATAATTTCAACATCCAACAGCCATCTGATCCTGAAGTTCCCGGCCGGACTGAAATACGTCTTGGGCTTCGTTCTGGTGTCGCTGATCACCGGGGGAGCGATGATGTTGGCGGCTAGGACACAAAAAAGAAAGCTCACTTTGATCGCGCTCGTCCTCACCGTGATCGTGTTGGCGACGTTCTTGACGGCATCGATCAAGTCCCTGATCGACCGGAGGGCGGCGATCGCGTCGGTCTGCGTCGAAGGCCGCTGCCCACAGACTCTGTGGCTGGTGCCGCTGAAGTCCAGGAAAGCCGCTGCAGACAGTGGGATTTCTACGAGTATCTCTGACTCAAACGGTCTACTAACATACACTATTGAAGGAAGCGAGTTTACTGAAGACACTTTGGAATCCCTCGGTGGTTGCCCAGCCGAAGAAACAACAGATCTTCCATCGGCGCTTAGAAATGTGACGCAAGCTCTTAAGAGATTCTCAGATGTTCCCCGAAAATTAGAAACGGACCGTCTCGAAGAAAACTTGGCATATGATGTCGCTAACTTCGTGGTCTTTGCATTCTTCACGGCGTTCTTGTCATTCTGCGTTCTGACTGTATTCAGCTATTACAAAGAACTCACCCTCAAATCCAAAGGAACGTAAATATGAGTAAATTCTTTCCAAGATGTGTTCATATAACCTGTGTTATTTTGCTCTTAAAACTTTTTAAAATATATTTATATTTTTTATTGATATTATTATTTAATTTACAATACACATAACGTTTCACGAGGCAGATATTTCATGGTGTTGCATACTATTTAATGATTGTCGTGGTTTATGTAAACACTTTAAGACCCTTAAAAATTATCAGTTAGCCTATGCAAAAATACTGAGAAACGTAGTGATTCATGCAAAAAGGTATGTCGAATAACAAACATGTTATTATTCCCTTGTAGTATGATGTTATAATATATTGTACGTAACTCGGCCGGGAAGTTTTGCCGTACTCGCTTGATAACAGTATATATTTATAGTCTCCGATTTGCGTGGAAACTGTTATGTACTTACCGTGATAGACATGTAACTTAATATAAAAATCTCACCAAAAAATATATCGATTTTAACTTTAACTTACTTTACGACTTGTTAAAACTCACTTTACCGCATTGTTCCACATCATTCATTTATTTAAGAAAAAATCTATTAAGAATCTGATCTTCTAACAATCAGAATCAAAAAAAAATTATTTCGTAAAAAACACGAAAGTTACATGAAATACGTCAATGCTGAATAACATAACACAGTAGAAATACCTCTGCAAAGTTATGTACAAACAGAGAAGAAATAAAAGTTAGTCACACTTTGAATTTTTTTTGGCACAGACAGAATCAGTCAACTATTAAGGACACCTTTCAGCCAACATTTCTTTTAATGTTTGTTTGAAAATGATCGTTTAGCGATTTTTTTCTATAGTCAGAGGCAACGAGCAGAGTATAGGTTAAGTCAAATCACATGGCCCAGTCCGCTCATAAGACATGTTAATTTAGAATTGGGCTTACGGACGCCGAGGGCCACGTTATTTGACTCAGGCTATACTGGATTCAATTTTCTATGAGGGTCAGTCTATATGAATCGGATGGAACATGTTATCCTTACGCCGTGCGTTGAACCGATCCCGAGCAACATTGTTTTCAAAAATGAAAGTTTTTGTTTTTAAATAAACATAGTACAGGGTGTTTTTTAACGCAATCTATTTTTAATTTTGAATAATACAGATATAAATTTGAAATGAGTTTCTTTTTATTGATCCTTAGATTTTTTACAACCTATTGTTTAAGTGTGATCTCATTTAGTTTATGTGCTCAAACAATCCGCCATCGGCATTTGTATAAAGTTGTGCTCTCTCCATCAAATTCCGAACACGTGTTGCAAGGTACCACTTTGAATTTATTACATTAAACTTGTTATGTTTGTTTTGAGGTGCTGAATGTCTTGTGAATTGTTTCCGTAGGCCTTACTTTTTATGTATCCCCAGAGAAAATAATATAGTGGGGCCAAATCCGGGGATCTTGGGGGAAATAATCCTTCACTGACAAAATAAAGTTTTGGGTTGCGTTAAAAAAACACCCTGTACTCCAAAAATATAACCCTGGAAAAGTGATTAATGTTTAGTTACTGAAAAAAAAATTATAAATGATCGTAGCTTCAGTAAAACATCTCTTCTTTATTTAAATGACATGTTTTTTGGTGGGGTTTTTGTTATTTTTACTACCTATCGGTTGTAATCAGGCGTTCGGATCGGTTGCGGGTATCCACTTCTCAAGGACTCCCTTAGAAAACGGGAAACGTTTTTTATGGTTTCCCGAAACGTCGGGTGTACTTTTTGGCGTTTTATGTTTCGTAACGTGCGTTGTGTGTTATGTTTAGTGTTTTTTTAATTGTTTTGACAAGAGGATTTTTTCAAAAAATCAGCGCTGAACGGACAGACGGACTTATCGCTATAAACCTGAAGGTGGGTAGAAGCCCAATAGTTATAGTAAATAGAGCAACTCCTGATGAACCTGACTTAATTCAAGTTCACCCAGCGTAACTAGATCAGCTTAGCTCTAAACGGCTCATCAGACTAGTTACACTATTTAAATCCCACCTCTGAGGGCTGTCGGTAATCGAGCACGCTCGCCGTGTGGGCGCCACACATACGGGCGCCGGCCGAGTGTCGCGATACGGCGATACGATACTATCGGAGGTATATCGAATCGTCCATATCGTATCTCCCTAAATATCGAAAACGATACTTATCGAATCGTATCGACCAAAACATCTTCTTTCTTCTATATAAATAAAATTAGACTTTTGTCTGTACATTGCTTAGAATTATGAAATTTTTGGTTATTTTTGCGTTTTGAAAGTCAGAGAATCCGAATCAAGCAAGGCCACACTACACTACAGGCCGGAGTCTCCCCCCCTCCTCCCTGATGCCACGTCACAACACCGGCCGAACTCCTAGCGCTGTGTTGGAAATAAGAACTAAAATCATAAGAAAATCGTAAACATTTACCAAAAAATTATGACATTAGAACATCGAAATGAAAACAATAAGAAACAAAACTGTCAAATTCCCAATAAATCATCTGATGAAAAGTAAACAAATTACTTGCCTGTAGTGTTTACCGGTTTTTAAGTTTATGAAATAAAGTCTTGTTTTCTTTAAAATTATTTTCGACCGCATTTGGTTGTTCATTAGTTAATGCAGATTCGAAAAAATAATGGTTTCTAAACGAAAACTTAAACGAATAACTTAGGGCACGACAGTTTTAAGAGTGCGGCAGTGAATCGCCATAAGAGTACATTATAAAAGCGTCTGCGATTTCGTCTGATAATGTGACGTCATCACAAAAGGACTCCGGCCTGTAGTGTAGTGTGGCCTTGAATCAAGCCTTATCTCAATGTATGTCACGATGTGTGTTGGTAACGCTCAACATCACACTTTAGACCGCTTTTCACGCAAAAACTAGAGTACTGGCTGAAACTTTTATCCTGTGTTATATGCACATATTAGAAGGTTTTAGACAACTTAAAACTAGCGTACGTCTTTTTGAAATTAAATAGAAAGCTTCTAAAAACCGAGTTTTATTTGATCTCGACCAAGTTTGTTTTGAATTTCCCCATAATTCAATGGGATGACGTGTTGTTTACATTTTCAGTTTTCCAAGCAGATGGTAGTTACCTTCACTGATGGATTCGTCGTTACAGATGTTTTATGATTTCATAAAGTTTTATGTTTTGGTTTATAATATTTCTTTTCAATTGACATGTACTATATAAAGTTAATATTTTCCCAATCATTATACATTTATCAGGATTTTCATCCTGATCTGACCCTCGGACTACAACACAGACCAAGGCCGCGCATAGACCCTCTCAATGATCACATCATATATTAAATTTCGTAAGGCGATTCTTTGCGTCAAAATTGTGGGCGTCAGACAAGTCGTAGAAAGATGGGAGAGGGCTCAAATTAAAGGTCTCTATTCCGTGATGGCGGGAAAAATAATGAAATTGCTCGAAATTCACCAGAAAACTAGAAATAACGTAAAATATTTGCCATTTAAAAAGCATTGGGATCCAAACACGTATGTTTTGTTTACATTAAACATGTGATGCTGATTCTTGATTGAAAACCATTTGGTAGGCTAGATATCAATATAAAGTAGATTCAGTTTGTTATGAAGGTATTTTGTACTATAATAAATAAGGATTGTTTGAATTTTCCTTCATTAGGGGCTTTTAGCCCCTTCAAGCCACTAGTATTAATAATATCCTTATGCCAAAATTATAAGTGATGAAATGTTTATATTCAAACAGACGTTAAAAGCAAGACATTTCATAGAATGTAAAACCAGCTGTCTGTAAAAAAATAAAATAAATCACTGACTAGAGATACTAAAATGACCTTCCTTCCTTATAACAGCGGTTAATGAAAGAGATAATGTAAACCATTTTTAAAAATTGCGGGACGGCTATGTTATTTTGTTTTTGTTCAAAATAGACCCTAAAACACTAGAAAATACTTTGGTGGTATTTAATCAAGGCATTTTCTACTCTACGTACATAAACGTTCATGAAACAGGAAACTGCTTTAAGATTCACTAATTACGCACGGTCTGCGAAGAGGGCATTTCCTGCCTCAGGGTCACTCTATACTATAGCACTGATTCAACGATAGGCCAACTGAGTATAAGCCTTCCCTAGGCAGCGACACCCTTACTAGGGGTTTTGTCGGCGGGGGCGCTAGGATGTGCTGGCATGTGTAGTATAGAGAGGCCAAATAAGAATGCCTCGTGCGGGGGGCAGCGATATTTCTAAGTACTCCTGTCGCAGCAGACCTGCGTTCTTAGCGGATTCCTAAAACATCTTTCTGGCTGATGAAAGTATATATATCTGCTTTCCACTGATCTATCACCGCACAGCTCAAACTACTTGAACTTAGAATCTTGAAGCTTTTCATAGACGTTCCTATAGGGCGTGAGCATCCACTGAGAACGGGGTTTTCAAAATTCAAAGTTTTCAGGGGTTTTCGGTGGGGTCAAAGGTCTAAAATCTTTCTGTATAATTTAATGGATGGTCTTTCGATTAAATTGTCAATTTTTATTTAATCAAGAAGGCGGTTTAAGCTTCACATACAGATAGGTCTCTACAGCTGATTTATAGTTTGGTTCCTTTTATCATGGTTTATGGTTGTTTTTTCTTTTAGGTGATTTGTACTATATTAAAGTCACCAATCGTTTTTGTACCTTATCTATTTAATCATGAACTCAGTATGTGGCACCATCTTCATTTAGGCAGCGGGTGTTAAAATTGTTATCGTGAGCGAAGCCACGCGCAACTGCTAGTTTAAAATAAAATAACAGGCAATTAATACTACTGTAATTACCCCCGTTACATACTGAGAAAATTTCAAATGCTTTAATAAATAACTAGTGAATTGAAGGGACTAAAGCCTCTAATAAGGGAAGATTCAAACAATTCTAGTTTACTATAGTACAAAATTCCTTCATAGCAAACTGAATCTGCTGATACAGTATTGATATCTAGCCTACCACATTGTTCTCAATCAAGTATCAGCATTACATGTTTTATGTAAACAAAGAAGACGTTTTTCGATCCCAATGCATTTTAAATGGCAGATATTTTACGTTATTTCTCGTTTTCTGGTGAATTTCAAGAAATTTCATTATTTTTCTTGCCATCACGGAATAGAGACCTTTAATTTTTGAGCCCTTTCCCATCTTTCTACGATTTGCCAGACGCCCACAATTTTGACGCAAAGAATCGCCTTACGAAATTAAATATATGATGATGATGATAAAAATGGTGTCTCACATCAAGATTTTCCATCAAAGTACCTATGATCATACAAAAGCATGCAGATTCTCCTTAAGAATAACATGGGATATGAGTATGCAGGTGCTGAGATGCTGCCATTGAAATGTCAAAATGGGGGATTTTAGGCCTTAATCAATTAGATCTCAATTAGATGAAGCCACAAACCAAGTTTTATTAAGACATGTTAAGAAATAAGCGGATTTGCCATAAAAATTCAAAAACGTCGAAAATATCGTAAAATATCATAAATATCACCTCTATGTGCCGATACAGAATCGAATATCGTTTTTGGCGATACAGTACGTATCGTTTTCAAAATATCGTATCGAAATATCGTATCGTCCCCTGTGTACCGCGATATTCCGATACGTTACGTACAGTATCGTGTGGGCGACACATACGGGCGCCAAGCCGGAACACTCTCAATTGGCCCTTTAATGAACTCTCAGTCTTCCTGTCTCACGACGTTTTTGTTGGCACCCCTGCCTCCGTTTTTGGGTGGGTTGCCGACACTGCGTCCCGTGGGATCCCGCTTGCTGACGTCATCGGGTCTTATCCCCAGCGTGCGGTGTAATTGATACTTGGTTCTGGGTGGCGGTTAATTTGCTCCACATCCTTGAGAGAGTAGTTTTTGTTTGTTTTTATTCATCTGTTTGTTTTAAGGGGTTACAGCTGCATCGTAGTATAGTAGTCACAAGATCACAAATTGTTGTTAGACTTATATTTTGTTTTCGTTGTTGATCACCAGCCACGAACGTGAATATAATATAGTTTAAAAAAATTGTTATCACCAATATAAGTTAACTAAATTGTTTTTAAATGTATTGTTCAATTCTTTAATAGAGATTTTTTTGAGTTTGTTAAATAAAAGACAAACTTTCTAACTAAATAGAAATGTTAATAGTTGTTATTAAGTGATAATTTAATTCCCTCTAATCATCCCTAGATTTGATCAATTGTGTACCTCAACGCAGAGGCATACCAACATGGCCGATTTAGAACATTCTTTACTCGATACCATCACGTTCTCCTTGCAGTACCCGCCTTGTTAGTTACTCTATTGCTTTAGCTGGATACATTTTCTACGTTTTCTATATCAATGTCGTGCGATTGTAAACTCATTTTTACCAACTCGTTTCCCATCCAGAATTTTTCCCTTGATACAAACATGAAGTCTTCGCTCAAACCTAAACATGGAATTTTTTAGGATAAACATAGTTTAAGACCTCTGGTGATGTGTGCCTGTCCTATCTGGGGATTATCGATTTCAAAAACTTAACTTAACAGAATTCAAGTTCTTCAATAGAAAGTTCTTAGGATATTCTGTTAACTCGTCCTGGTTTGACCAAGAATTTCAAGAATTCATCAAGAATTTGGTGAAGACTCGGTTGAAGATTTCGTGGAGAAAAGTGCTACCAAGTTTCAATCTTGGTCTTGTTCCCGCTGCACAATTTTTCACTATTGCGTGGTATTGGTGAACCAACAGTTAATAGGCGGTTGAAGGGGAGAGTTCTACAAGACATCATGAATGAACTAGATTAGACTTTGATTGAACATTGGTTCCTGGGTGTCTCGAAGAGAGCCAGTCCAATAATGTTTCACTCCGTTATGTAGTTAGCTATTTCGTTCTGTGTATAATAATTGTATTGTATTGAACAAGAAAATAAAATAAATTAATTAAAAAATCGTTTACCATGTCATTGTGGCTCGTGCAAAACAACAAAATTTAAAAAGGTGGCTTTTGGAAACGATACAGTTGTACTGGTGCCGTGGATTTGAGCGTAGAACTAAGTTAAAGGAGTAAGTAATGGACTAAGTTAAACTAAGTTAATGGAATTTCACAATAGGAAAAAATCTGTGCACCATTCTCAGTTGAATTTGAACGGAGTTCCCCTTGAAACTTGTGAGGAGGTAAAGTATCTCGGGCTTCACATCAGCGATAATCTTAATTGGGACTGCCATATAGACTCAATAGCTTCAAGACTGACTTCAGTTATTTACTTGATTTGCAGGTTGCAGAAATTAGTCCAACTTGAAATATTGCTGAAGGTTTACTATGGATGTT
Organism: Flexamia atlantica; assembly: GCA_035578135.1. Classification (NCBI taxonomy): domain Eukaryota; kingdom Metazoa; phylum Arthropoda; class Insecta; order Hemiptera; family Cicadellidae; genus Flexamia; species Flexamia atlantica. The sequence continues at coordinate 2,268,944 of JAQJVK010000054.1, read as the reverse complement.
TCCACAGTATCTTATCATATGGAATTGTTTTTTGGGGTAGAAGTCCTATTGCTAAGAGAGCCTTTCTGCTACAGAAGCGCATAGTAAGGAGAATGTGTGGAGTACAACGCCTAGCACACTGTCGGCCCTTGTTCATTGAACTAGGAATACTGACTCTCCCCTCTTTGTTTATCATGGAATCAGCTCTACTTGTAAGAAAACATCCTGATGTCTTTATAGTCAATAACTTAGTTTATCAGTATAACACTAGAAGTGGCAGAAATGTGCACGTCCCTCAAATTAATTCTACGCTAGCTGGGAAAAGTCCTTACTACAGTAGCGTCCAAATTTACAACAAGCATCCAAAACATATCACGGAAGAATTATGTATCAAGAAATTTAAATTGAAACTGAAGAGTCACTTGTGTGAAAAGGCCTATTATGGTGTCGAAGAAATGTTGGCCTAACTACAGACCATGACGACCACGTCGCAAATGCGATACAAGTGGGACTACGCCAAGTATCAAGTAAGTAAGTAAGTAAGAAATTTGCTGTTTTTATCAGTAAACTTCAAATACTACTGTGTTTAGCAATTTACCGTCATTCACTGTGGTAGTGCTACTGTAGTGGCAGTGGCAGTGGCTGATGCAGTCGTATGTTGCAGGCGGCAAGGCACCGAGGGCCAGCTGTACCGCACTCCCGCCGCGCAGCCCGACACCGGCCAGTCCGACAAGTTCAAGGTAACACTATATAAACAAGTTAATATAAGTATGATTAGATAATAGATTATACCGGGTGTCTCATGTAAAGTGTGTACTAATAGCAACGTTTTCGACAATCTTTCAAAGAACTTTTAATAGGGCGCTCCCATTTAGTTTTTATGCGGTTTTGAATTTTCCAATATGGCAGAAATTTGTATTTTCCTTGTCGAACTTCCTTGTGTATTTTGTGACTGAATCAGGGGAGAATCCAAATTAAATGAAGCTTGTATCTCCCCAATCGTTATTTTAAAATAATAGTCTACCAAATATGGAAGGTTCTTAAATTGACCAGTATAGAATTAAAAAATAACACTCAACTTCAGGCTGTTCTGTTAGAAAAGATAAAGTTTTCCGCCATATTTTAAGATTAGAAACCACACAAAAAGCTTAAAAATAAAGAGGAGTCCCATATTAAAAACTCATTGTCAAATTCAAGCTTATTTATTAGCTATCCTTTCACTTTACATGAGACAATCCGTATGTAGATGAAAGATAAATTATATTTATTTTGTGAACAATTTCAATTTCCGTGATATTTCATCGCCGATATGAGCTGTAGTTAAATAATCGTATGCCATAAACGTTCTACAGTAAGACATATTATTCGTTATCGGTGTTTTCTAACGCCAACTAACTGTTTATACAATAGAGTCTTTGATTCGTCAGTCTTCATTCAACTAAACACATTCTAACCACCAAGGCCAGCTACTGACCATGCACCCGTGAGGATTTATCACCAGTCCTGCTTGTGTTGACTACTGTAAGATCTGTCAGCACTGACCACTTTACTATCTGCCAGCACTGACCAGTGTACTGTCCGCCAACACTGACCAGTGTAATATCCGTTAGTACTGTCCACTGTATTATTCGCCGGTACTGACTACTGTACTATCCGCCAATACTGACCACTGTACTAGTACTGCGTACTGTCTGCCAATACTGACCACTGTACTTTCCGCCAATATTGACCATTGTACTAGCGGAAATGTTGATCACTGTACTGTCCTCCAGTACTGACCACTGTACTGGCCGCCATCGTTTACTGACCATGTACTATGCGCTCGTTCTGACCACTGAACTAACCGCCGGTTCTTACCACTGTTCAGACCATAGTACTCCTTGCCAATACTGGCCACTGTACTGTGCGCCAGAACTGCGTACTGTCCGCCAGCACTGACCTCTTTATTATTTGCCAATATTGAGCACCGACCGCTGCACCGTAGGGTCTACTATGCGCCAGTACTGACCACTGTACTCTCCGCCAGTACTGCCTGTACTGACCGCTGGTACTGACCGCCGATATTGACCTCTGTACTATACGCCAATTCTGGTCACTGTACTAACCGCCGCGCCGGCACTGACCACTGGACTATCCGTCAACACTGACCACTGTACTATCCACCAATACTGACCACTGTACTAGGCGTCAGTGCTGATCACTGTACTGACCGCCAGCGCACTGACCGCCGTACTATCCGTCGGTACTGACCACTGTACGAGTACTGCGAACTGTCCGCCAATACTGACCACTGTACTAGTACTGCGAACTGTCCGCCAATACTGACCGCTGTACTAGTACTGCGAACTGTCCGCCAATACTGACCGCTGTACTAGTACTGCGAATAACTGTCCGCCAATACTGACCGCTGTACTAGTACTGCGAACTGTCCGCCAATACTGACCGCTGTACTAGTACTGCGAACTGTCCGCCAATACTGACCGCTGTACTAGTACTGCGAATAACTGTCCGCCAATACTGACCGCTGTACTAGTACTGCGAACTGTCCGCCAATACTGACCGCTGTACTAGTACTGCGAAATGTCCGCCAATACTGACCGCTGTACTAGTACTGCGAACTGTCCGCCAATTATGACCGCTGTACTAGTACTGCGAACTGGCCGCCAAAACTGAACACTGTACTATCTGCCAATATTGACCACTGTACTATGTTCCAGTGCTGATCACTGTACTGACCGCTGGTTCTGAGCTTCACCGGCCATTTTAAAACTTAAAACATGGCGCGCCATCGTGTACTGACCACTATACTATACTATCCGCCGGCACTGACCACTGACCACTGCACTGCCCGCCGCGACTCGCCGCCCCACTTGCCTCGATGTGTATCAGCGATCGGCCCCCAGCCTTCCGCTACCGTTCTCCGCTCTCATCTATATCTACTCACAAACCCGTTTTGCCACTGGATATGCCGCAACTCCGCGGTATGCGTGTAAATTCTGCATTGGCAAACCGCAGAGCGCCGGCGACCGGAGAAATCGTTCAACGCTCGACCTTCGCCTGATTGTCCAAATAATATAGTGTTTCCCGCTTCTGTTTATGGTATTAGAGGTACAGGTGATCGTTTGAAAATATTGTTTTCTGATTGTTTCACGAGGTCAAAATCCGCAGTAATTTTGGGGAGGTGGAAATCTGTATTTATTCATCAATGTGGAAAGGTGATCGTTTGAAAATATTGTTTTCTGTTTTTTCCCAAGTACAGTAACGTTTGGAAGATTGTAATATGTATTTATTCAATAATATGATATTGTTTCTACTAAATTTTTTGAACTGTTCAAAAATGTATCCTGAAAGAAAAGGTGAACTTAAACTATTTTTTTACATCTACAAATTACAACTACAACTAAATGTAATTGAGGAAAAGGAAAAACCAAAGCCAACATATTAAGAGTCCTCCCTACCCACGGCAGTTTTATTTTTTCTGCGACTATAGCGGCGACTTTTGGAACTTCGGCTCCATAAGAGCCCATGCTAAATCAGTGCTCATTTTGCGATGTAAGGTTTCGCGCGGACCCATTTAGCGCGATATTATTTAAATAAATAATACTCTAAACTACTGGAATTGATTTTTATTTTTTTGAAAAGGTCATAAAACATTATATTAATGCCCAAAGTTGACTATTTTAAATTGGCTATAGAAAAAAAAACCATTTAATTAAGTTATCAAAATTACAACAAGCAATTCTAGTAGTTTGAACATTTCCCGTTATACTACATTGAATTTAAACATTTCTCTTACCTCATGGGGCGTCTATATGGGTCCGCGTGAGAGCTGTTTTTGAACATTTTTGGCTGGGTAGGGAAGACTCTTAAATAGTGCGCCTTAGTTTTACAAAACATTACAATGATTTATTACACGACAAGTTGAGTGTTGAGCAAGTAAATCGCGACTATGTAACAATCTCAATACATGGAACATTCTGGTGTAACCAAGCCTACCCTTAAAACCAAGCATTTTCTCAAAATTCCACCCGATCAGACTGGTAAAAAGCCAATTCCGGAAAAAATAGGACGTCTGGGGAACCTAGAGAGGATGAGTCAGTTGGTACAATGAATTCGTGACAGCTTCAGTAAGGCGGCACAAGAGTTGTCGTGCGAGGTGCGACCTCGAGCAGTGTTGCACAGTGTACAACATTGTTGTAGGCAATGGACACTTCGACCTGCAACTCGATGCAGCTAAGTCGTTAAATCTGAGAACCGCTTTGTTTATAAGCCTTGAATTCCTTACACGTACATATACATGGACGTGCAGTCTGAATCACATTCGTGAAGGTCACGTGTAACAAACTATTTCACAACGATAGTGAACTTTTATATACGGTAAAAATGTATTGGAAAAAGTATTACTACGTAATATCATTGACTTGAAATCAGGAGTCAAAAGGACTTGAACTCCTGATTTAAAGTCAATGGTACTACGGGTATATTGCTATAGCTATAGATTTCGAGATAATCTAACTGTTTATATATGCTTTGATTTTGAGTTTATGGACTTTTTCCATCACTGATTAGTGAAAATAAATCAGCGATTTAATCTAAAATTATTAAATAAAAATTTCTTTTTCCCCATCTGCCAGGTTTAGACGCTTTTTACTCCTTGTTTTGGGTGAGTAAAATAATATGTCTCCCAGCGGGAGTGATTGTTTCAGCGGGAGCAAAGTGATTATTCTTTCTTCCAGCGGGAGACAAAGTAAATCCATAAGAATAACATTGAAATCAATTATTGTAAAATTAGAACGCCTTCAAATTTCCACGCACACATGCGAATATGTTGCAGGTCAACGAATGCAGGCGCAAACAGCTGATTTAGTGGCGCATAATCAAATAAGATTAACATAAACAATAATCAGCTGTAAGAACCTCTGGTACATACATAGTTGCAGCTACCCGCATGCAGGCGTTAAGTCAGGATATTTACTATTGTAGGTGAGGGAAAATGTGCGTATTTCGAGAGTAAAGCACATTGTATCCCTCGTGAATATTGTCCATATCACTAGTGAGACAATGTTGTACTTTACTCACTCAACACACAAATAAATATTACTTTCAAAGCTTCTAATACGTTAATATATTATTTAGAGGATAACAAACCCTAAAAACAACCTTATATTCTATTCTACACTTCAAAAAAGTCTATAGTTCGTTTACTACAACCGGCGATAAGCAATACAGTACAAAGATCTCCTTTCCTCAGCTATCTTACAAGTCAATCTTCTAACATAAAGTAAACGTCAGCGCAACCAGTGAATCTGATGCAGTTAGTTACAAACGAGAATGTCAGATGTTGATAACGCGATATTGCAAACAGCTGATTGTGAAACGATCGTCGGCGGTACCAGCTGATTGTGGCAATTGTTGTACATCCGGTTTCTCCTACATTCTTCTCTCCAGTTTCCGCCGGTTCAGTGTTTTGCCGTCGGTTTCTCTCTGGTTTTGAAGCTTGACATAGTGACAAGAGCTGATATGTATTTGTGTCAGTGGTGGCTTTTGTTATGAACACAGTGTTGGGGAGGTTTGCTGAATTTTACCTCAAAAAAGAAAATGTATTCAACATTACGAAATCAGTAACGTACACTGTAAAACAGTTTTATTAACACGCTTTAATAGTAGTCTTACAGATAGATAGCATAGATTAAATTCAGTTCACATTTTCAATGTTTTAATTATTTTCTATGGTGTCTAGTTTATTATTATGGAACATCAATGTAAAGTTTTAGGAATGAGATTGGTTCGGTAGACTGAACATAAGAAACAAATATTTAATTGCACTCGGTTGTTTGCTGTTTAGTTGATAATTAGTACTGAGAAATTTGAGTTTTATCATAAATAAGAGGCTTACATGCCTGATTTTATATTACGTGCGTATTTATGCATATTCAATATCATATTGAAACTTTGCACATTTCATAATGAAGGTTGTAAAAAAGTGCCGTATTTCTAGTTAGTGTCCACAGTTAAAGTGTCATCTATGTTACATAGTGATTGAAAAAGCTGTATTTCATTCTCATAAAGTACTTTCTGGCATTGTCAATTCATTGTTTTTCTGCATTGGTAAACTCTTTTTTTCAAATATAATACAACCACATTACACGCATTTCATTTAAAGCAATCATTGTATTACACAATTTTGAAAAATGTCAGTATTATATCTAGGCTGACCTTGAACTACGTGAAACAAATTGAAATGAATTTCTTGCAAAATAAAATAATTAATTTTCATTTTTTAAATATATTTTTAGTTGCTTTAGTACATTATTCCCATAGCAAGATCGTCCCTGTATAAATAAAATTTAGTCATTGTAGGTATAGTCGGTAAAGTAGATTTGTTCCCTTTGGAGGTGCTTAGTGCGACAGCCGCTAGGATGCGCCACTCCTGCTTCTGTAATTTCAGCTTTATTTCAAACTATATAAAATTATTTTCTTCGGTACAACTTATTTTTGTGCATAAAATCTGTTTAAAAGTTTGTAATATGTTCATATATTAAGTTCGTTTTTTTTGTAATTCCTAACTTTACACGTATTTATTTGCGTTTTTAACAGATAAGCTCTCACAAATAATGTAGGCTAATAGTTACTGTACCTAATAAGATGGTGTTAAAAATGTCGAGGTTGGCCTATGAAACCGTAAAACGTACATTGTGTAGTCGTGAATCGATAAGACATTAATATTTTAAGACCTTCTCCTATAGAGGTAGAAGGTAATATCAATGATTATAGGTGTATTGTCAATGGTAATATAATTGACAATACAACTGAATATATACAGGGTGTCCCGAAATTATGGTAAAATATTTTAGTATATGATAGTACAGGTAAAAATAAGAAAAAAAGTTCATATAAACATAGGTCCAAAAGTGCTTAGTTTTCCGTCTGTGTGTCTGTGATTTTTACATATTTAATCATATCTCACGAACCTCTTAACGTATAAACTTCAAACTTGGTACATGGATGACCACTATTAAGACCTATTTTTGTAAGAAGTATCAAATTTCTACTTTGTTTTATTTCGAAATGGCGACTGTTTTTTGTTTTCAAAGCTAAATATCTTAAAAACCGTAAATTTTAAAAAAATTATACAGGAGACAAAAAAGTTGTGAAATTTAATCCAATTAACGCTGATATGAAGATTATGATGATCAGACTACTAATAACGGAGAAATTTTAACTTTTCTGAATAAAGACATGGTCCTTTAGAACAAACTGTCAGAAATTTCCATGTTTTTATTTGAAAAAATTAAAATTTCTCCGTTATTAGTAGTCCGATCATCATAATCTTCATATCAGCGTTAATTGGATTAAATTTCACAACTTTTTTGTCTCCTGTGTACTTTTTCTAAAATTTACGGTTTTTAAGATAGTTAGCTTTGAAAACAATAAACAGTCGCCATTTTGAAATGGTACAGAGTAGAAATTTGATACTTCTTACAAAAATAGGTCTTAATAGTGGTCATCCATGTACCAAGTTTGAAGTTTATACGTTAAGAGGTTCGTGAGATATGATTAAATATGTAAAAATCACAAACAGACACACAGACGGAAAACTAAGCACTTTTGGACCTATGTTTATATGAACTTTTTTTCTTATTTTTACCTGTACTATCATATACTAAAATATTTTACCATAATTTCGGGACACCCTGTATAATCAATGGTAATATCAGTGACAATAAACATGATCATCGAGTAAATATTCAATGGTAATATCGTAGATCTTCTTCGATGTATCAGTGTAATAGAAGTATACTGAATTGCCGTAGCGCTTTTCGTTATTTGTTTTAAGCGGAAGTAATCTCTTCACATGATTATATGATCAAGGTAAATCATGTCAGTTGGCCCCTTTAAAAGACCGAAATATACTCCAACAAACAAATTCCAATTTATAGACCTCTCTCCTGTTTCAGCTGCTTTCGGATCAATCATTTTCAAAGTCCAAGACCTTCGGAATCCTGCTCATGCGCAATCCCTATTAGGCTTGCAAATGTGTGGTGTAGTTGGTGGGAGGGCCCACCTAAAATAAATGGTGACCGGCTTGGGTGGAAGTTGACGGCATTTGTACGTTTAATAGGGATTGCAGTGAACCCCTGTTTTGCTTATTTTTACCCTTCTATAGAGGAGGAGGACACGTTTTTTTAAATATTTAATTCAGCTTATGGTCAATACATATGGGCAATCAAAAAGGTCATAATCAAAAAATTAGAGCAAATACAGAGAAAATAAAAACACTTCAACTAAAACTTGAGAAATAAAAAAAACTTAGGAGTGAATGGGTTAAGTTTTTTCTATGGTGTCTAGTTTATTAGTTTGGAGCATCAGTATAACGTCTTTGGAGTTAGATTGATTCGGTAGGCTGAACGTAAGATACAAATATTTAATTTCACTCGAATGTTTCATTGACAAGTAGCGCTGAGAAATGTGCTTTTCTAACATAAATAAGAGGCTTTTACACGTCTGATTTTATATTAAGCGACCAATTTATGCATATTCAATGTAATTTTGAAACTTTGCCCATTTCATAATGAAGGTAGTAAATATGTGCCGTCATTTTTAGTTAGTGTCCATAGTAAGAGTCTTCCCTACCAACGGCAGTTTTCCTTTTTCTGCGACACTACCGGCGACTTTTGGAACTTCGGCTCCATAAGAGCCCATGCTAAATAAGAGCACATTTTGCGATGTAAGGTTTCGCGCGGACCCATTTAGCGGCCATATTTTTTATCATATCCATACTATGCGATCTTATTTAAATAAATAACACTAAACCACTGGAATTGCTTGTTTTGAGAAAAAGGTCTTATTAATGTCCAAAGTTTACTATTTTAAATTGATTATAGAAAAAAACTATTTAAGTTATCAAAATTCCAAAAGGCAATTATAGTAGTTTGGACATCTCCCGTTACAACTATATTGAATTAAAAATTTTCCCTTACCTCATGGGGCGTCTATATGGGTCCGCGCGTGAGAGCTGTTTTTGAAAAAATTTGGCTGGATAGGGAAGACTCTTAGTGATTGAAAAAGCTATATTTCATTCTCTTAAAGTACTTTCTGGAATTGGTAATGCATAGTTTTTCTGCATTGATTAACACTTTTTTCCAAATAAAATACAACTACAATACATGCATTTCATATAAAACAATCATTGTATTTTTGAAAAATTACAGTATTATTATGTCTAGGCTGACCTTGAATTACGTGAAACAAATTGAAACTAGTTTCTAGCAAAATAGAATAATTAATCTACATTATTGAAATGTATTTTTAGTTGCATTGGTACACTATTCCCATAGCAAAATCGTCCCTGTATAAAATTTAGAGTAATGCCACTCACGGCGGTTTTCGCTGTTGATTTTCTGCGGTTTTTGCCGCCCGTGAAGCAGAATCACAAGATTTAAATGGAGGGTGCCACCATTGACAATACACAATCAATGGTGCCACACGCGGCGGGTGAAAACCATTAGAAACCGCTCAACAGCAGCGGGAAAAACCGCCCAGTGTGGCATTACCCTTAGCATTGACAATACACCTGTAAGAGAAATCAATGCCCTTAGTCATTGTAGGTATAGTCGGTAGGGTAGATTTATTCATTGTGGTGGTGCTTAGTGCGTCAGCCACGAGGATGCGCCACTCCTGCTTCTGTAATTTCATCTTTATAAATAAAACCATTGACAATACACCTGTAGACACCTTTAGAATGTATATAATCAATGATAAAACTATTTACAAAATTATTTTCTTCCGTAAAAAATATTTATGTGCATAAAATCTATTTCAGAGTTTATAATATGTTTAAGTTAGTTTTTTGTAATTTCTAACCTTGGACCTATTTATTTGCGTTTTTAACAGATAAGCTCTCACAAATAATGTAGGCTAATGGTTACTGGTTGTAGCATTGATTATATATATTCTAAAGGTGTCTACAGGTGTATTGTCAATGGTTGTAGTTTCTGGGTGTTTAAAACATCATTGTGTATTCCGATATAAGGATTCAAAAGCCTATTGTGTAATTGTGAATCAATATGACAATAATATTTTAACACCTTCTCCTATAGAGAGAAGGTAATGAATATTCCCATGAACCACAAAAGGTTATTGATGGTAATAACGTACATGTACGATGTATCAGTGTAGTAGTGGTATACTGAATTGACGCATCGCTTTTCGTTATTTGATTTAAGCGGAAGTAACCTCTTCAGATGATTATATGATAAAGGTAAATCATCTCATTAAATTAGTTAGCCTATTTCCAAGGCCGAAACATACTCCAGTAAACAAATTCCAATTTATAGAAGTCTCCCCTATTCAGCTGTTAAGTACCCTAGTTGCTTAAGTACATTATTACCATAGCAAAATCGTCCTTGTATAAACTTTAGTCATTGTACGGTAGACATAGTCGGTAAAGTGGATTTGTTCATTGTGGCGGTACTTACTGCGACAGCCGCTAGGATGCACCACTACTGCTTCTGTAATTTCATCTTTATAAATAAAACCATTGACAATACACCTGTAGACACCTTTAGAATGTATATAATCAATGATAAAACTATTTACAAAATTATTTTCTTCCGTAAAAAATATTTATGTGCATAAAATCTATTTCAGAGTTTATAATATGTTTAAGTTAGTTTTTTGTAATTTCTAACCTTGGACCTATTTATTTGCGTTTTTAACAGATAAGCTCTCACAAATAATGTAGGCTAATGGTTACTGGTTGTAGCATTGATTATATATATTCTAAAGGTGACTACAGGTGTATTGTCAATGGTTGTAGTTTCTTGACAATAATATTTTAACACCTTCTCCTATAGAGAGAAGGTAATGAATATTCCCATGAACCACAAAAGGTTATTGATGGTAATAACGTACATGTACGATGTATCAGTGTAGTAGTGGTATACTGAATTGACGCATCGCTTTTCGTTATTTGATTTAAGCGGAAGTAACCTCTTCAGATGATTATATGATAAAGGTAAATCATCTCATTAAATTAGTTAGCCTATTTCCAAGGCCGAAACATACTCCAGTAAACAAATTCCAATTTATAGAAGTCTCCCCTGTTCAGCTGCTAAGTACCCTAGTTGCTTGAGTACATTATTACCATAGCAAAATCGTCCTTGTATAAACTTTAGTCATTGTACGGTAGACATAGTCGGTAAAGTGGATTTGTTCATTGTGGCGGTACTTACTGCGACAGCCGCTAGGATGCACCACTACTGCTTCTGTAATTTCATCTTTATTTCAAACTATATAAAATTATTTTTTCTGGTAAAAAATATTTTAGTGCTTAAAATCTATTTAGAAGTTTGTATTATTTTCTTAATAAGTATGTTTTTGAAAGTTCTAACTTTGGATGTATTTATTTGCGTTTTTAACAGATAAGCTCTCACTAAATAATGTAGGCAATAGTTACTCTAGGTAATTATATGGCGCTCATGATGTATAGGGTTTGGTAGTACGTGTAAAATGTAACATGTTTTCTACTGTGTAATCGTGAATCGATAAGACAGTTATATTTTAATACCTTCTCCATTTTAGGTTGAAGGTAATATCAGTGACATTAACGAATAAACATGTACATAGAGAAAATAATCGTTGGTAATATCGTAGATTATCTTCAATGTTTCATTGTTATAATGGTATACTAAACTGACGCATCGCTTTCCGTTATTTGTTTGAAGCGGAAGTAACCTTTTCAGATGACTATATGATAAAGGAAAATCATATCATTAAATTAGTTGGCCCCTTTAAAAGACCGAAATATACTCCAACAAACAAATTCCAATTTATAGACCTCTCCCCTGTTCAGCTGTTTTCGGACCAATCAGGTGTCTCCCATGAGCTGGCGGGATGTTTGACGGAGAGACGGATAGTCATTGTTTAAACCCTCTCATTTTCACGTTCAATATTCGAATAGAAGTGGGGCCAACGGGGCTGGACAAAATTCCTCCTAAAATCCGGGGGGGAGTGGAAAAATAGTGCTTCCACTCGACTCAATAACATGAAGGATGTCCGGTAGACTCTCTTTTATACGGACACCTTTTTACCGGACATCGGTTTAACCGGACCACACTTAACGGAAGTTACATCTTTTTAACCGGAGGATTTTTATGATCACAAACCACGTTTCTATATACGTTTTTGCTCTTACAGTATGCTTTAGAGAGTTACAATTTATCGTGTTCTAGTGAACGTCGGATAAACCGGAAAACTCGTTATCCGGACAGGTGTCGGTCCGAGGTGTCCGGATGAGGAGGAATCTACTGTATTTTACCTATCATAAAATAGGTTTTTTGCAACAAAACAATTGTTTGTCGGTAAACTTTCAATTCACTGTCAATCAGTAACAGCCACAACCGTTTTACAGCAATGCTTAAATTTTCTTTTAAAAGTTGTCTAAAAACATTTTCTAGGGTTTGATTTTAATTTATGATTTAGATTCCTTTTTGTTAGACACAATTAGTTTTTGATCATTTTTCCCAAACGCTCAGATAATAAAAATGATTGTGTGCAATTCTTCTCATAAGTATATTAAAGCGCCTTCAATTTTGTAACTGTATCCTAAACACTGCCGTGTATGACACAAAGCCTCGTTTTCATTGCAGGCATTTAAACTACTTGCGAACGCGATTTTAGTTTTTACTAAAATATAAATGATTTGTTTCTATGTAACAAAATAAAGTGATTAAATGGTTGTAATTTTATTTTTTCTTAATCGTTACCTCTGACACGATAGCCTGTAACTATCTCATCATTTCAAATCGATTTAATGGCAACACTGGTGACACAGATGAAGTGTAAATTATCTTCTTAATTGTAATGCCATTGACACTACTACTGTTTCAGTATACTGCGATATCTGAAACAAATTGTCTCAAAAACTCTACCTCTTTGGCTTGATGTTTTTTTTATTGCTAATTACCTTAAAGTAGGCTGTTTTACAAAGAGATTGTGCAGCTAAGTGTTCTGCTTTAGAAATTATGATTTTAATATCAATAAAAGGTACGTGTACATACATTTACAACTTTTACAAAGCAGAATTTGTTATTTCACAAGTTTTATGAAGTGTCTCAATAACTCAACAATAAGTTTATTCAACTAACTTAACATTATTATGTGAATTGGTTTTATGGGATGAAAAAGTATTCTTGCAAAAGACTACTATTGTCAATAAAATAAATAAAAGTATCTAAAACTCGTGAAAATCTAGGAATTAATTAAAACAAGGTTTTGTTAGTAGCGACCAATTGAGCCATTATTGACCCCATCTTTTTAGCGTATTTATTAATAGCCCTATTTATCTAAGATCTACCCTAATATTAAGAGTCTGATCCTACTATAACAAATACTACAGACCACACAATATTCTTCGTCACTGTGACCTGTTGTACGCTCTGGATGCAGGGTCGTCGTAAGCAGAATAATCAAGTAAGCTACATCAGTATAAATGTGATGGTCGGTAAAGTAGGTTTGCCAGTTGTATCTCTGAGGCAGTTCGCGCAACAACCTCCAGGATGCGCAATTCTCTGTGTGTCATAATTTCTACAGGATTATTGAGCTTAAAAGCAAATTGTATCTTAAACAAGTGTTTTATATTCTTTAAATGTATTTAAAATATTAATATATGTCTGTTGTTTGGATAAATATATCAGGAAAACTGACGGGTTAAGTGTTTTCTTTTGTAATTATAACGGTTAGCTCCCACATAATTGTTTACGTATGAATGTTATTAAATACCATCTTTCCTCTGATACTATTGAATTTGTTTCAATGTTTGTCCGATCTCGTACCTATTGTCATTGACAATTATATATAATCAATGCTATTGTGTCTAGAGATGGCAAAATTTTTCGTTTTGTCGATATATCGGTTTTCCGATATATCGGGAGCAATATATCGATGTCTATGATATATCGACCCCCAAAATATCGTTATATCGGGTTAACGATATATCGACAATTTTTCTTCGCTTTCTGACAAGAAAACTGCTTATTGTTAAGTTCAAATTTTCAAACACTGGGAAAAGAAAAAAGAGACCATTTAAATAAAAAGTAAAACCGCTTTTAAATTAGTGGATACTTAAAAAATACACTCAAAATGTTATATGGGTTTGCGATTGGAACTCGAATTTCCAAGAAAATTACAGTAGGTAGAGTCCCACAAACCCGGACTAAATGGATTGAACGGTGTATGGGTTTGTGAAAATTCCGAGTTATCGGGAAATGAGTAAAAATAAGAAAAAATAAGAATATTTTCTGTTAATTCTGTAAAAAATCATTTATTTATTGCACAGTAAAAAATACAAAAACTACATTATCAGTTATGAAAAATCTTAGCCTAAAGAAAACCAAAACTCTTTTATGTGTCACACTGTGATCTGGCCTTGAACCTCAGGGCACTCTATTACTCTGGCAGGCTTTCCGAGTTTATCCAGAATTCCGGGTTATGGAAGTCCGGGTTTGCGGGACTCTACTGTACAAATAAAATGACAATTTTTGTCATTTTATGAGTCCGATATATCGGACCAAAAATATCGATGTCTCCGATACTATCGGGTTGAATTTGTCGATGGCGATATATCGATATATCAGGCCCAGAATATCGATGTATTAAAATATCGATATATCGTTGCCATCCCTAACTGTCTCTTTCTGCATCTATCAGACAGTAATTTCTGATGCTTTCAATCTATGGTGAATGAAGGCTAATGTATTGTCAATTCTGATATTAATATTTGGAACATTGAGTAGTAGTAGGGTAGCGATTAAAACACTGACAATTTTTCATTTATTATGATCCAATCGGTTTAGTGGCTAGATGACCAGTCGATTGAAAATGCCAAAAAAATCAACTAGTTATAATAATCGATAGTTCAAGAAATCGACTATCCCATCACTAACAGGAGGTGAAACTGAGTTTGATCCTTGGTCAATGGATATATCAAACGTTTGTTAACTGGAATTGTGTAAGTTGGCGTTAATTGTTTGTCGCGGCAGCGGAAGCAACCTCTATTTTAGTGGTTAAGTTTTTCACGAGATTACAATTATTCGCTGATGTGCATTGAAGAGGGTCGAAAAATACTCCAGTGAAAAAAATTCCAACTTAGACGTCGCTCCTGTTCTGCAGTGTTCAGACCAATCTGGGGATGGCAGTCATTGTCAAAACATCGACATTTCGCATTTTAGATTAATCGGAACCATTATCGATAAATCCGACGTATCGGAAGCAAAATATCATAGCATTGCGTTAGCTATAAATTCAATGTTAATATATGTAGGCTGACCTTGAACTACGTGAAACAAAATTGAAATGAATTTCTTGCAAAATAAAATAATTAATTTACATTTTTTAAATGTATTTTTAGTTGCTTACGTACATCATTACCATAGCAAAATCGTCCCTGTATAAACTTTAGTCATTGTACAGTAGGCATAGTCGGTAAAGTGGATTTGTTCATTGTGGCGGTACTTACTGCGACAGCCGCTAGGATGCGCCACTCCTGCTTCTGTAATTTCATCTTTATTTCAAACTATATAAAATTATTTTCTCCGGTAAAAAATATTTTAGTGCTTAAAATATATTAAGAAGTTTGTATTATTTTCGTAATAAGTATGTTTTTTCTAAGTTCTAACTTTGGATGTATTTATTTGCGTTTTTAACAGATAAGCTCTCACTAAATAATGTAGGCTATAGTTACTCTAGGTAATTATATGGCAAACAAAATGTATAGACTATTACAATACGTGTAAGATGTAACATGTTTACAACTGTGTAATCGTGAATCGATAAGACAGTTATATTTTAATACCTGCTCCATGTTAGGTAGAAGGTAATATCAGTGACAATAACATACAAACGTGTACATAGAGAAAATAATCATTGGCAATATCGTAGATTATCTTCGATGTTTCAGTGTTATAATGGTATACTAAATTGACGCATCGCTTTTCGTTATTTGTTTGAAGCGGAAGTAACCACTTCAGATGATTATATGATCAAGGTAAATAATGTCTTTAAATTAGTTGGCCTATTTCCAAGGCAGAAATAACTCCAGTAAACAAATTCCAATTTATAGACCTCTCCCCTGTTCAGCTGTTTTCGGACCAATCAGGTGTCTCCCATGAGCTGGCGGGATGTTTGACGGGGAGACGGATAGTCATTGTTTTAAACCCTCTCATTTTCACGTTCAATATGTGAATAAAAGTGGGGCCAACGGGGCTGGACAAAATTCCTCCTAAAATCCAAGGGGGGGAGTGAAAAAGTAGTGCTTCCACTTGACTCAATAACATGAAGGATGTCCGGTAGACTCTCTTTTATACGGACACCTTTTAACCGGACATCGGTTTAACCGGACCACACTCAACGGAAGTTACATATTGTTAACCGGAGGATTTTTATGATCACAAACCACGTTTCTATATCAGTTTTTGCTCTTACAGTATGCATTAGAGAGTTACAATTTATCGTGTTCTAGTGAACGTCGGATAAACCGGACAACTCGTTATCCGGACAGGTGTCGGTCCGAGGTGGCCGGATGAGGAGGAATCTACTGTATTTTACCTATCATAAAATAGGTTTTTTGCAACAAAACAATTGTTTGTCGGTAAACTTTCAATTCACTGTCAATCAGTAACAGCCACAACCGTTTTACAGCAATGCTTAAATTTTCTTTTAAAAGTTGTCTAAAAACATTATCTAGGGTTTGATTTTAATTTATGATTTAGATTCCTTTTTGTTAGACACAATTAGTTTTTGATCATTTTTCCCAAACGCTCAGATAATAAAAATGATTGTGTGCAATTCTACGGTCTCATAAGTATATTAAAGCGCCTTCAATTTTGTAACTGTATCCTAAACACTGCCGTGTATGACACAAAGCCTCGTTTTCATTGCAGGCATTTAAACTACTTGCGAACGCGATTTTAGTTTTTACGAAAATATAAATGATTTGTTTCTATGTAACAAAATAAAGCGATTAAATGGTTAAAATTTTATTTTGTCTTAATCGTTACCTCTAACACGATAGCCTGTATCCATCTCATGATTTAAAATCGATTTAATGGCAACACTGGTGACACAAATGAAGTGCAAATGATCTACTTAAGTGTAATGCCAATGACACTTCTACTATTTCAGTACTTTGTGACGTCTGCAAAAATATTTCGTCTCAAACAAATCCACCTCATTGGCTTGATGTGTTTTTTACTTGGATTGTTGCTTACCTTAAAGTGGGCTACAAATTTAATTTTTTTTTATTAAAAATTCCATAATAAAACATAAGCAGTTTTATCAAAGAGGTTGTGCAGCTAAGTGTTCAGTATAGAAATTATAATTAAAATATCAATGGAAAGTAAGATTACCTTCATTTAGAACTTTTACGAAGCAATATTTGCTATATAACAATTTTTCTTAATTGTCTCGATGACGCAATAACGCTGTGTATACAACCAAGTTAACAATATTATATGAGTTGAGTTTATGAGATAAAACAGAAGTGGTCTTGCAAAAGACTACTATTGTCAATCAAATAAAGAAAAAATCTAAAACTCGCGATAATTCTAGAAATTAATTACCACCAGGTTTTTTTTAATTAGCGACCAATTGATCCATTAGTGACCCCCTCTTTTTAGCGTATTTATTAATAGCCCTATGTATCCAAAATCTACCCTAATATTGAGTCTGATCCTACTATAACAAATACTACAGGCCAAAAAATATTCTACGTCACTGTGACCTGTTGCACTCTCTGGAACCTGGTTCATCGTAAGCAGAATAATCAAGAACATTAGGACGTTAGGCTAAAGTCACACGGGGCGGTTTTTCCCGCAGATGTTGCGCGGTTTTTTGCCGCCCGTGAAGCAAAATCACATGATTTAAATGGAGGGTGCCACACGGCGCGGCTGAAAACCGCTCAACATGAGCTGGAAAAATCGCCCCGTGTGGCATTACCCTTAGGATAATTGTAACGGTCGGTAAGGTAGATTTGCCAGTTGTATCTCCGAGGTGGTTCGCGCAACAGCCTCCAGGCCGCGCCACTCTCTGTGTCATCATTTCAACAGGTTTATTGAGCTTAAAAGTAAATTATATCTTAACCAAATGTTTTATATTATATATATTTTATTTAAGAATATATATAATCAATGGTTTAGGTTGTTGTATACGTGTAAAATGTGATATATTTACTGTGTAATCGTGAACCGATAAGACAGTTATATTTTAATACCTTCTCCATTTTAGGTAGAAGGTAATATCAGTGACAATAACATACAAACGTGTACATTGGGAAAATATGAGAAAATATTCATTGGCAATATCGTAGATTATCTTCGATGTTTCAGTGTTTTAACGGTATACTAAACTGACGCATCGCTTTTCGTTATTTGTTTGAAGCGGAAGTAACCTTTTCAGATGATTTTATGATAAATGAAGATAACAATATGCTATCTTAAAAATCTACATTTGAATATTATTTTTTGTGCATATTGTTATAAATACCTACATTGCCAAGGGAAATGGCCTGCATGGGCAAAGAGCCTGTGCGCAGACCAGAGCACCTATCGAACTGACGATGGCTGTAAATTAATTTCTATTCTAAAATCTTAAAATGCTAGGAAAAGTTTTTTAACTAATTATTAATACTTTTTTTATACTGATTACGATTTGTACTTTATTTTTATACAGTGATGTTCCCAGTGTCGTAGCGCGAAGTATCAGCTGTGGTAAGAATAATAACGAGCTAACTATTGGACATAGTGCAGGACTAGCCGTGGTGCTGAGGGGTGAGGAGAGGGAGGGGGGGCGACAAGTCGCCGTCGTCGTCGTCGTCGGTGGTACATGGTTCAAGGGTCAGGTCCGCCGGTTGCCGGTTCTGATTATCATTTCCGCCTCTTCTGTTCCATTTCTTAATAAAAATTCCAAAATATTCTTCTTAAAAGAT
The DNA here is from genome assembly GCA_035578135.1 of Flexamia atlantica. Lineage (NCBI taxonomy): Eukaryota > Metazoa > Arthropoda > Insecta > Hemiptera > Cicadellidae > Flexamia > Flexamia atlantica. The sequence continues at coordinate 2,249,983 of JAQJVK010000054.1, read as the reverse complement.
TTTATAGAATTACAATTAAAAATATTTAGTTCACTAAAGTAACGGCAAATATTACTGTACAAAACGTGAGTAAGTATATTAAAGCGCCTTCAATTTTGTATGTTGTAATTGTATTTTTTTGTAATTGTTCAGCCCAATTTGCAACCCCCTAGTTATATCCTATTTATTTATAGCCCTATTTATTTAAAATCTACCCTAATACAATGAGTCTGATCCTACTATAACAGACCATACCTAACTGAACCACGTATAGATTCCACCCCTTAACTGAACATATACAAGCATAACCCTTCAACTTAAACCTAAACCTTGTAACCTAACCAAAGCAATATCTAACTCTACAGGCCACACAATATTCTACGTCACTGTGACCTGTTGCACGCTCTAAATGCAGGGTCGTCGTAAGAATAATCAAGTACATCAGAATAAATGTAACGGTCGGTAAAGTAGGTTTGCCAGTTGTTGTGTCTGCGAGGTGGTTCGCGCAACAGCCTCCAGGCCGCGCCATTCTCTGTGTCATCATTTCAATAGGTTTATTGAGCTTAAAAGTAAATTACATCTTAACCAAATGTTTTATATTCATTAAATTTATATACAATATTAATATTTATCTGTTATTTGGATAAATATTAGGAAAACTGAAAGGTTGGGTGTTTTCTTTTATAATTATAACAGTTAGCTCCCAGGAAATAGTTAACGTATGAATGCTACTATATACTACAATCTTCCTGTTCGGATTAACATGACCCGCACAAGGTCGTTCCGAGTTCTTGTTCACTCTGTCTCTTACTGCAACTAATGGACAGTAATATTTGGAGCTTTCGTCCCCTGGTGATTGAAGGCTATTATTGTAATATGAAACCTTATAATAGGGACGTTCCGATACCGACTCAGCGTTTGTTCTTAAATGATTCCAATTTGTAAATTTTTCCCAAAAACCAAAATCGCATCCAACAGCCATTTCACAATCAATAAACAATAACTTAGACTGTCAATCACTAAACACCGAACTTGCATCGGCCTTGCAGGCGAAACAGGAGCAATAACAACGGACGGGAAGTATCCATACATACACTGCGTTAAGGAGCAGGAAATAGAAGCTGCAGTGGAAATACAATACAGTATATAGTCAAAAAACACAACGTTGAAGATTACTTAAATTTTTATTAATTTTGCAGATTATCTTATCATTATTTTCTTCACCTAACGCGTTTAATACTTTGTATACGATTCGATACTTTTGATCCGATACTCCAAACTTTCTTCCGATACCACGATAATATCGAATGATTCGATACGATACCGATACCGTGAATATCGAAAGTAAAGTATCGATACGTATCAGTATCGGAGGTATCGGAACGTCCCTAAACATTAAGCAGTGAGGTAGTAATTGAAACACCGACAACTTTTCATTATCGATTAGTAACTAGTCCAGTCGTTCACACTAGTCGACTAGTCACCGTATAAAACATCGACTAGTCTATTCGATACAACTAGCCGAACGAACCCCAATCCGATTAAGTAGAGAGTTTCTTTAAGTTAGCAATTTAGTCCGATATACACTCGCCTTGTAACTGATTACGCTGACTAAATTTGTACCGCTTGGAGATGAGTGATGGTTTTGGGTATTGATATCTTTGTATTCCGTTTATCGGGCGTGCACAGATCAAGTAGCAAATTGTACGTCTTTCTCTCTACCACAGTCAGTAGTGAACTTGAAATAATGAAATAATGAAATAATGATTTATTCCTCCAATAAGTTACAATGAAATACAGAAACTTAAAATTTACTAAGGAATTTACTGCATGGCCAGTTACCAGTATGCGGCCAGCAGATAGAAATCATTAAGTAAACAAACTGATAACAAACTTGTTCGAGTCCGGCTACACAAAAGACAGTCCTTGTGAATAGAGCAGTTCTCCGCAACGTCTGTGTGCACTTAAACTTAAAAATTACACATGAATGCCTTAACTAAATTTTTTTAAATAAAACTAAAAATCAACACATTTTTTCTTTAGGAGTTTTTTTTAACGATACACCATATTGAAGAAATCTATATCCGGTTGGTCATAAAGCCAACTTGTTAATTTACTGTTAAACAGCTTAAATCTATTGCAAGTTTTAATTTCATCTGGAAGTTTATTAAAATATTTTGGCCCACAATAGAGTTTCTAAAGATCGATTTTTTAATCTTTGGAAGTCGAAAAATATGTCTATCTATATTTCGAGTAGGGTAAAACAATTCCGTTGTTCCTTGGTTTCCACTTCTTTTGTAAAATAACCTCAACACTTTAAAAATATAGAGATGATGAATAGGCAAAATTTTCAATTGTACAAACAAAGGAAATGAACTTTCAGTTATATTCTTATTTAAAATTAACCTAATGAAATGATTTTGAGTTACTCTTAATTTATTTATTAAATATTTGAAAGTACTACCCCACGTAATTAGGCCGTATTGAAGTTTTGAATGAATTAGAGCACAATATAGGCTTCTTAATAATGACACATCACAAATATTTCTCAAAAAATAAAACTTTCTAATACTACGTTTAATTCTATTATTCAATTCGCTAATATGTTTTTCCCAACTAAGCTTTTCATCGAAAGTCACACCTAAGTATTTAAAACTAGATTCCCTTTCTGTTATTTGACAATCACAGTTAAAGTTGGAACAATTCAATTTATGAAAGATTATAGGGTTTGGAAAATCGAAATTTCTTAGGTCAAAATTTACAAACTTGGTTTTACTTACATTTATTTCCATTCGGTTCTGCTCACACCATAACCTTAAAACTCTGAGGTCTGCATTAATGTTATTACTGATACTTTGAACATTATGATTTGCATAAAAAATTGCGACGACGTCTGCAAAAGCGTTAATAGATCCAAGTAAATTTTGAAACAAGAGATCATTAATAAAGATAAGGAAGAGATTTGCAGAGAGAACCGCGCCTTGGGGCACCCCAAGGGTGACAGGTCTAGGCTCACTAAGGATCCCAGCCACTCGAACGCGCTGACTGCGGCCCGTCAGATAACTGCAGAACCAGTCTAACGCGACTCCTCTTATCCCAATTGAAAACATTTTACCTAAAAGAATTTCGTGGTTGACGGTATCAAAAGCCTTTTTAAAATCAATAAAAAGACCGGTTACTTTTTTGTTTTCATTGAAATTGTTGTAAATATAGTCAGAAACTTTAACTAACGCGTCCTCAGTGCATTTCCCCTCTGTAAAGCCAAATTGGTTAGTACTCAAAAAGGATATTTTGTTCAAATACTGAATGAGTCTAGATTTCATAGTATTTTCTATTATTTTGGAGAACACAGAAAGCAAGCTAATAGGTCTTAGATTATTTACATGGTACGAATTAGGCTTCTTTAGTAAAGGTACAACAATACTTTGTTTAAGATTGTCAGGAAATATACCAGAAGAAAAACTTAAATTAATTATATAAGATAACACAGGAGCTATTAGTTCACTTACTTTCTTAGATTCGTCAGTACTGTTACACACGAAAAATTATTGTTCAAAAAGATAAATTAAAGTACCTAAAACTCTTGTTAAATCTATAAATTAATTCCCACCGGCTTTTTCAACCAGCGGTCCATTGAGGTGTGAAAATAATAAGCCCAATTTGCAACCCCCTAATTATAACCTATTTATTTATAGCCATATTTATCTAAAATCTACTCTACTCTAATGTAATGAGTCTGATCCTACTATAACAGACCATACCTAACAGAACCGTATAAAAACAACCCCTAAACTGAACATAAGCCTAACCCCTTAACTTTAACCTAAACCTTGTAACATAACCAAAGTAATATCTTAAAAGTAATCTTTTTAATAGGTAATCAGGTAATAATAATCTTGTTACTTAAAGTTATTGATTTTAGTAATTTCTGTTTTTATGTATAAGGATTATGCTTTGTAATATTGTAAAACTGTACCGTACTGATTTTATTGAGAAATAAACGATTTATTTAATTTATTATTTATTTATTTATCTATCTAACTCTACAGGCCACACGATACTCTACGTCACTATAACCTGTTGCACGCTCTAGGGGTAATGTTACACTGGGCGGTTTTTGCCGCTGATGTTGAGCGGTTTTCAGCCGCGGCGTGTGGCATCCTCCATTTAAATCATATTGATTTTGCTTCACGGGCGGCGAAAAACCGCGCAACAGCTGCGGGAAAAAACCGCCCCGTGTGACATTAGTCTAAATGCAGGGTTGTCGTAAGAATAATCAAGTACATTGATTGTGTATTGTCAATGCTAAAACTAATCAAGTACAATAGTACAAATGTAACGGTCGGTAAATTAGCTTTGCCAGTTGGTTGTATCTCCGAGGTGGTTCGCGCAACAGCCTCCAGGCGGCGCCACTCTCTATGTGTCATCATTTCAACAGGTTTATTTTGCTTAAAAGTAAATTATATCTTAAGCAAGTATATCATATTCTTTAAATTAATTTTAAATATTAAGATTTGTCTGTTGTTTGGATAAATATTAGGAAAACTGAAAGCTTGGGTATTCTCTTTTGTAATTATGACAGTTAGCTCCCACAGAATAGCAGGATTGTTGTTAAATACCATCTTTCTACATACAAAATTGGTTGCATCTTCCGGATGTTCGTATTTTGCTTCTTACTGTTCCTGCTGCATCTGACGGACAGTAATATTTTAAGCTTTCATTCAATATCGAATGAAGGCGAATATCAAAGTTTGAAACATCAAGTAGTGAGGTAGTGATTGAAATACCGACAACTTATCGACTAGTAACGGGTCGATTACTTTTGAACATCGACTAGTCCAGTCGTTTACACAAGTCGATTAGTTATTGTATAAAACATCGACTAGTCTAGTCGATCTAACTAGCCGAACGAACGAAAACCGGTTAAAACAACGATATCTTATTAGTTGCGTTGCCGACTAGTCTGTTAAACACGATAAAACATCGACTACTAAGAATAATTGACTAGAACTATCGACTAGTCAAAATAATATTAGTCGACTACCCCTATCACTATCAATAAAGGGCGGTTATTTGATGTGTAGGGGCAATGTATGGACAATCAATGGCAATGGACATGCTTATAATGGTGGTGCAACTGGCAAACGTACTTTACCGACCGTTACATTCATACCAATGTACTTGATTAATGATTATTCTTACGACCCTGCATTTAGAGCCTACAATAGGTCACAGTGACGTAGAATATCGTGTTGCCTACAGAGGAACCCTGACCCTTAATATAAACCTAAACCTTGTAACCTAACCAAAGCAATATCTAACTCTACAGGCCACACAATATTCTACGTCACTGTGACCTGTTGCACGCTCTAAATGCAGGGTCGTCGTAAGAATAGTCAAGTGCATTATAATAAATGTGACGGTCGGTAAAGTAGGTTTGCCAGTTGTATCTTCGAGGTTGTTCGCGCAACAGCCTCCAGGCCGCGCCACTCTCTGTGTATCATCATTTCAACTGGTTTATTGAGCTTAAACGTAAATTTCATCTTAACCAAGTGTTCTGTATTCATGAAATGTATTTTAAATATTAAGATTTGTTTGTTGTTTGGATAAATATTTGGAAAACTTAAAGATTAGGTGTTTTGTTTTGTTTTTATAATAGTTAGCTCCCACATAATAGTTTATGTAAGATAGTCATTAAATACCATCTTTATAATAACAAGTACTGTGATTAAATTAATCAAAGAAAATATTCTCTGCCTTTTTTGAATCTGAAGGGCAGTAATATTTGACGCCTTCTTCCTCTGGAATTCGAAGGCGAATATCAGACATGGGAACATATTTTTATGATAGGTATAGGAACGGAATCTGTGTTGTACACATTGGCAATATATGCACAATCAGTGGCAGCGGTTCCTATGGTATGGGTAACGGTGGTTTGGCAGAATGGCAGATTACTTGTGATATAATTATACTGGCGAACCATTTAATTTCCTACAGATCGCGAAACGAATATAAATTAAAACCAAAAAGACTATTTGTCGTAGCAGCGCGGCGGCACGGTAACCAGCAGACGCTCATAGCTATATAAAAACGAATTCTTTCAGATCAAAAGCAATGTGCATTGCGTATTTAGGGCTTAACTTCTATATACTCAGTACAATAAGGGTTTTTTTCAGTTAGATCTCTTTTTCAGCCGTCCTAAGAAACAGATTTTTACGATTGAGATTTCTTTTTAAAGCTCATAATGTAGCGCTTTAGCGACTGATAATTAAAATGGGCATTTCTTTTACGGCCACGACCTCCAAGGTTTTGATTTATTTCTAGAGGGCGCTCTCCACGCTCCAGTGCTGATCAACTTGCGGTATTGCGGTTCTAAAATGTGATTGTAATTTAACAGCTGATTACCTTGAGACGAAATTTTAACCAGTCACATTGTAAACAATAATTAAACAAGATACAAAACATCTTAGAAAAATGAATTTGGGCCACTTTCATTGAAGATTTTAGCCAAATTGAGGCGAAAAATCATTCTTCATGGTAAATATACAAAATCGTTAGATTATAAATATGTTGTAAACTGTAAATCAAATCTTGAAACAGAAATATGATGAAGAACGTATAGAGAAAACATGTCGACGTGATTAGGGAGAAACTATGTGCAACCTTCGGAAAGAACAGAGAACTGCTGAGCACGGAATCGCCTCAACCGACTTTAGAAAAAGACTAATTGAATACCAGAAAACATATTAAAATGCGTAATTTGCACATGGGAGAAAAACGTCCGTTATCCTACTGTTGTGCGAGAAGACAACCAAATACAAAAACCTAGTGCATGGGTGATGAATAATGCGTGCTTATGTGTATATGTTTTGTCCAGTTAGGCTTTTTTATTTAGGTGAGGTCTTTAAATATCATTTATTGAAAAGGTTAGTTTGATTAATAAAGGTGAGTTTGAAGCCATGTAACTTATTCCAATTATAGATGAGTTTCTCACAAACAGAAATAACATAAAAATGCGCAATTTGCGCATGGGGCTCCAAGTATTTATTAATAATCCAAAGTAATTTTAGAATCGCTCTATATATATATGTATATATATCTAAATAACTATACAGCCGTATGTGTAACTGACTCACTGACTCACTGAGGTATACGAATTCTAATCAACTTCCCGCTAAGCTAGAAACTTGAAATTCGGCACAAATATTGCTCGAGTGGTCAAACCCCAGGGAAAAGTCTCAAAACAAAACATTTCCACCCCCAAGCCCCGTAAAGAAGCGAAAAAGGGGGGGATTTGAAGTTCGAAAAAGGTACTTTTCGTTTTTGGGCTATAGCGGCTGAAGTAGAGGTCCAATCGAAAAACGCACTGCACCACGTGCCACGGATTTTTGACGATCTACAACTTTGGTCCTATGACTTTTTGCCCTATCTCGTCACCTTCACCCTTAGATTGCTCAAAATTTTTAAATGTTCGTAGATCTTCCCTAGGTTTTCCAGCACCAGTTGACTTGATATACTACTTAGGTCACTGTAAATTTGTAGGAATATTTATTGGGTGGTCACACTAAATATAAAATTCTCAAAACAAATAATTTCAACCCCCCCACCCTCCAAGAGGGGGTGAAACGGGGGAAACTTGAATTTCGATAAAAGTACTATTCGTTTTTTACCGCTAACGGCTAAAATTATGGCTCTGTTCAAAAACAAATGCTCCTCTTTCCTCAGTTGAAATTAAATTTTGTTCAATTTTGCCCATTATGTATTTTGCTTTATCTTACCTCCTTCACTTCCAAAATGACCTCTTAATTTAAAATTCTTATAAATGTTCAGCTTATTTTGAGTTTGGATGATTTTTCAATATTTATTACTAGCTTTATAGACCTCTATTTTCACACTGATATAGTAAGTTTGATCCTTTACGGTTATCAGGGGTCATTCGCAAAATCCATCTTGTCTCAAAAGTTAAACTTTCGTTGAATTTTAAATTTTCCTCGTGTTTTTTTTTATTTTTTTGGCCAGGGATTCCGAATTATTGACACGGAGATAGTCAGTTTGACTTTTTCGGTTTATTATAGGTAATTTGCAATTTTCACCCCATTTCAACCTCTAAAAAAGTTATCTCAAATTGAACTTTAATTGAATTTACGATTTGACTCGTGTTTTTTGCCAATTTTTTCATTACCGAAAGACTAAATTTTTGAAAAGGGATTCGTCAGTGCCAACCTCCATGTTCATCACAGTCATTTGTATTTTCTTAAATCTATCAATCCCTATATGTGACCAAAAAATGACTGAACTAAGAAGCATTCTTCAAATTAAGGCAATGTTGTTTTTCAATTAATTCTTTTACCTCACCCCCTCACCACCTGACTCCACCAACCCTCTTTCAAAACGAAAAATTAAACCCTACCCCCTCCACAACCCCCCCCCCTAAAGTAACCCTTCAACTACCTCCCAATAACTACCCTCACAAACATTACAATGATATATTTTGCTGAGGATTAGTAGTGAGTTTGTTCGAAATTTTGTAGCTTTTCCATACACACCCCCTGCATTGGGGCAAAGACCAACAAGGGGCCTGGGGGCGTTAAATTAATTTTGTCTTATAACTTTCAATGTCCAAACCCCCGATGACCACGATTGGAGGTACCTGGTATGGTGACTTTGTACGTTAACAAATATACTAATTTTGTTATGTGACTTTTCAATATCAAAATCCCTCTCCAATGCACTTACAGTAGGGGGCCTGGGGGCGGAGCCCCCAGCGAGCCGAAGGCGAGTATATAGTTATATAGTTATAGTTGCATGACATCCAGTGATGCATGGATGCGACGACTGAAATTGTACTTGTGTGTAATCGTGCGTAAATATGACAATAGCATTTTAAACTTGCTTCCTCATAGGGTAGAAGGTGAGTTAATGGGATTGTCAATGTACTTACTAGTGTAATGAAAATTTTTATGGTAAACGTTTATTGCACTGCGTACGTTGGCGTCATTTGTTTGACGCTTAAGCGGAAGTAGCCTTGGACGATAAAGTAACTGTATCATGAGGTTAAAATTGCTCGCCTATGCATTTTTTGGCAGTTCGAAAAAAACTCCAATGAACAAACTCCAATTCGGCCCCCAATCCTGTACAGCAGCTGTGGGCCAAGTCAGGCGTCATTGTCTCACTCAAGCTGACGGGGCAAGTTTGAGGGCAAGACGGTTAATTAACTCATAATACCCAGATTATCGGAAAGAAGGTGAACGGCAGAGCGGAGCGCGCGGCAGTAAAAACATTCTTATTCAAAATTATGTAGAAACGTAAAACATGCTGTTAAAAATTTGCAGTCCACTCTATTCTAATGACCAGTTAATTACCTTATCAGCACTGTTTTCAAATAATTTTTAATGTATATCGTTTAGTTTATATTGAGAGTTATATTACTAAAAACACGATTTACGAATTAAAAAAGTCAATTCTTTGTGATTTATTTGTTATAACTCTGCTGGTAAGGTAATTAACTGGTCAGTACCTGGTGGACCGAGCCTTGCTCGGTGTTATTTCATGTTTACCAGTTCATCCAGTTACTATAAAATATCTCAATGGCATAAAATTGATAAATAGAAACCTTTTTATTGCTCCATGGACTCTTCATCCCACTTGCTTATTTTCCCTTGATGGCTGTAGACTCCAAACAGCTGTTATGATTACTTCATCTGTTTACACTTTCCTTGTTTATTTTCGTTGCCATCACGGCAACCCATAAGGCCAATGTTAAAATTTTACAACTTTTAAATTCGATTTATTACGTTAATAGATTTTCTCCGGCCAAGTAATCTGCATAAAAGACGTTTTTGAGTCATAAATTACTTATTTCCAGACTTTGAAGAAAATCCTCTCAGCCGTTTTTGAGATCGTTGTGCAAGCAAGCAAGCAAGCAAGCATACAAGCATACAAGATAACACTGCTTGTATAAGAGTATAGGATTGGAATAAAGAGGACTGCGAATTTTTAACAGCGTTTTTTACGTTTCTACAGCGTTTTCAATAAGAATATTTTTACTGCCGCGCGCTCGCTCCGCCGTTCACCTTCTTTCGATAATCAGGGTATAACTGTCTTTTTAACGTTTGAGATGTTGGTAGAAATGTGAATAAAACTGGGCAGGTTTCCCCTAAAAACGGGGTGAAAGTGAGATAAGCAATGCTGCTACGGTCCGAATGAAATGTCATGGCTCATTAAATCTAAAAGACTAATGTTGATTTTAACATTAGGTTCATGAGATTGGCTCTGAATATTCTTAACTTTACTACCACTCAGACACTTAATATACTGACTATACTTTAATTTAACTTTGAAGGGTATATTGTTGCTATGCAAGCTTGTTTCGATCTCAAATTTTCTTGCAACAAAACCATTATTTGCTAACACTGTAGATTATCTTTTCGATATTATTACCTCAGTAACTACCCGCTAACATTTTTCCAAATGACGCTTACAAAATGTTCGAAACTAACAAAAAAGTTTACAATTTTTATTCATCTATAGCTCGATTTAAAAAAACGTTTGCAGAGAATGATTTTTAACCAGGTTTCCCAAAAATAAGCAAAAGGTTTGTTCCGTTTATACGGTCTCATCAGTATGTCATGTCGCCTTCAGTTTTGTAGCTGCACCCTCAACACTGCCATGTAAGGCGCGAAGGGTTTATTGCAGCCATTATTACTGCATTCGAACTCGTGAACATGAACTTTCAACCAACTCTACCTTACCGGATTGATTTTTTTATTGCTATTTTCCTTTAAGTACAGCCATTGACTTTGAATCGAAGTCATATTATTATTATTAACTTTTCATATTAATTATCATATTCAAATAATTATATTAATTATCAACTATATATATATATATATATATATATATATATATATATATAAATAGTTATAATAGTTGTATATATATATATATATATATATATGTATATATATTAAATATATAACTATATCATATTGTATATAATTATATATAACTATAATTATTAATAATCATACATATATAACTATATGTAATTATATATTAATTATTCATGGTCAAAGGTACAGTTCAATTGGGTTTTTCTAACAAAAAAGCTTTGGTACGAAAGCTCTTTATGCAAAGGGCTATCGAAGATATTTACTTCAATATACATAGCACCTACAGCATTTAAATATCAATTTTACACTTACAAACAATAAGAACTCTTCTCAAGCAGTATATTTTGTTAAATTAAAATTTCTTTTAAACGTCTCAATGTATCATTAACCTGTTTATTCAACCAAATTAACAATAATACGTACATGGACAAAATGAGACAAATTGTTTTCTTGAAAAAGATCACAATTAATTGTCAATAAATACAAACAAACTAGCCAAAAACTCTTTATATTTATAATTTAACTAATTTTTTCATTAGCTGTCTTTTTTATGAAAAGTTATAGCTCCACTTGCAATCTTTTATCTAAAACCTATCCTAATTTTACTTGGCTGATGCCTGATCCTAAAGCCTACCATATTAAACCCTACCTAACTCTAACCACATAAACCTAAGCCTCGACCTATACCTTAACTTTGAAATATTAACCTTGCGTTTAATATTCATTGTTATATTTCTAGTATACTAGTTCTTGTACTACGATATCTTAAGTTGAGGGCATGCCTATCAACAAAACGCGTAATCTGTCAGACACATTATCTTTTTGGTTCACTATATGTGGTTGACTGGGACTGTGGCGTGTCCTGTGCTCCAGCTTCTTAGAGGTCACGAATTGTGGATAGTTATGAGCAATAGCTTGTGGACGCGGTGTCTCTTAGTGAGGATTAACGTCCGCACTGTTGAACACTACTACGTTCATAGGACCGTCCTCATAATTAGACCAGTTCGTAAAACTGTCAACCCAGGAAATTGTGGTTCGTATTTCACGATATATATGTAGAAGTTGCCATTGGCTGTTGCGCTATTAATTAACATGTCGGCCTTAGTCAGTAAACAAGACTACAAGATCGCGCCACAATCATCCTTCACTCATCTGCCATTGATACTTGGCTTAAAATACCTACCTGGGTAGGTCGCCATCTCAAGTAATGTATCTAATGTATATGTATATTCGGTTCACTCAGGTAAATTTATTCCTTTTATAATTATATGTCATCGATTGGGAGACAAGACAAGAAAACATGAACTTTTAACCTGACCTAGTTAATCTGTAACCCCTAGATACCATTCCATATTCGTTGTCTCCATGACCTGTTCATCACCCTGGAAGCAGGATCATAGCAAACAGATTAAGTTAACCAAGCATGTAAGAGTAATGACACCTGAGCGGTTTTTCTCGTTTCTGTTGCGCGGTTTTCGCCGCTTGTGAAGGAAAACCGCCTGATCTAAATGGAGGGTGTCACACGGGGCGGGTGAAACCATTGATCGTCCTCTTCATTATCTACAAGAGGGTAATGCCACACTGGGCGGTTTTCAGCCGCGGCGTGTGGCCCCCTCCATTTAAATCGTGTGATTTTGCTTCACGGGCGGCAAAAAATCGCGCAACAGCTGCGGGAAAAATCGCCCTGTGTGACATTAGCCTAATACAGGTGTATTATCAATGGTGAAACCATTGATTATGTATTGTCAATGGTGAAACCCACAGAAACTACTCAACATCAGCGGGAAAAACCGCCCGGTTGGCATTACCCTAACCATCGATTATCCTCTTACCGGCACCCTGGCTGAATATACGTGTTTACTGGTCACGCTATCTATGGAGGACTGTCAGAACCACGTCAAAACTCTGCGCTAGTAGTCTACAGTTTATTGTTACACTAAGGGTAATGCTACACGGGGCTGTTTTTGCAGCTGATGTTGAGCGGTTTTCGCCCGCGGCGTGTGACACCCTCCATTTAAATCTTGTGATTTTGCTTTACGGGTGGCAATAAACCGCTCAACAGCTGCGGGAAAAACCGCCCCGTGTGACATTACCCTAACCATTGACAATGTCATTGAATATATAGCTAACGCAATAGAAGTAAAACCGCGGGCAACGGATTGTGAGCAACGACTTGAGCGCGCTCTGGCGAGAGCGGTCGTTAATTCAGGGGCAGTATCGTGCTGCCCCTGGTAGCGATTAGGCGAACTACTTATCTACCTGTCCCAGACGGAATGGCAGGCGCGTAGACGCTGATGCATATTCCCCCCTCTCCCCCCTACACCAAACTTATCAGCCCAGCGTGCCAGCCAGCTGTTCACACCGCGCCGCCGCCGCGCCGTGGGGCAGAGCCCGGAGAAAAATACAAAATCAAATTAATTTCGTTGGTTAGGTAATCAATGGTAAAATTATTTAGGGCCGGTTTCGGAGGTTGGGGATATCTTAATCCTGGAGTTAGTTAACCCGTGGACTAAGATAATCTTAGCATGAAAAATCGGATTTCGGAGCTCGGGGATAAGTTTCTTAACTCTCGGGTTACCTCAATCTGAGGATAAGTTTATCTTTGGACTTATGCAAGGAGTTACCGAGGTAATTTGGAGAATTTTCGTATTTGGGTAGTGGTGGGTACTGTGTGCAGACGCATTTTACCTGTTCTTTCTTCTTTTCTCGGTTGAATTCGGCTCTTGCTGTGTTCGGGTTATGCCTACCAAATTAACTCTTGGGTTAAAGATATTCTTGGAGTTAGTTATCCTTGAGCTCCGAAACCCGATTTCTACAGTCCGAGGATAAAAACCAGTTCAAACTGGTATTTAGTCTGAGGATAAAGATAACCCCGAACTCCGAAACCGGCCCTTAAAGCTGCGAAGGCCTAGTTATTAATTAATTATTTGTTGACTAATATTGTTTGAAACTACTTAAATAACGATAACTTCCAGCTGTAAATTATCAGTATATGAAAAGTGGCCTGATTTAGGAAAATACTATTGATTACACAATGAAATTATATAATTATACAAATTTTTTATTACGTTAGTTTAAGAATATACGGATCTTCCCGTAAGTAAGTACTGCAAACAAAATTGTAATGTTGGTTCTTTAGGTCACGGCAAAAACGTCCATATTTTTGAACCTTGTCCTTCCTCGCCTTGTTTTTTGTTATTAGTCGATCAGTATTGATTTTTAAAAATAATTTGGCATTCCTTTTTAACTTCTTGAGGTACCAACTTTTAGTGTGTGTATTTTGATTGTTATGACCAACTCTGGTTTAAGTTTAAACTAAGCAAGAAAATTATAATTGCACATAAATTGACTTAAAATAGACAAAGAAACTTTATAAATATATATTGTGCAGCAAGCGTCTCGCACTGACTGAGATAAAGCGGCACATTAAACAAGCAGGTTATGAAGATTGCTCGTGCATTATCGGCTTTCACAATAATGTTTTATTATTGTTTGGAGCTTTCCAAACGTCATTTATACAAAATTCAACCAATTTTAGTAAAACAGTTTGTTTGGTTTATTACTAAGATCACCAGGTGAGACGCCGACCACCAGTAAGGGGCATATGAAAGCAAATATGAATGAAGGAAAACTGTAGAATGGATTATATGAAAGCTTTGTCACTGACAAAGATCAGCCCAATTGCTAATACAATGTTATTCGCGCTTTACTCCACTGTGCACCATTGCGCTTTGTTACGCAGTGAACTGAAGTTTTGACCTGGCCTATTGACTTTTGGTGCGTGTATATTAAAGAGCTCGATATATTTAAACTAATTGCATAATGTAATACTATGTATGGTATCTCCCCACTGCACTGACACGAGAACTTTCACATTACTTGCTCAACTGTGAATCATTATTCACTATGTATTATTTATTCATTTATTTTTTAACATAAAATTGATTACGACTATTGCTATTTCCTATCTATTAATACACACAATGTGTATAAAAAGGGGGAGCATAGCTTATAGTCTGTTTTTAAGTTAGATATTCAAAACATTGTTTAGGCAATAGGTGTATGTACTAAGTTAGGACGTGCGCTGCTAGCTCAGCAGCTGTTAACAAAACATGGTTTTATAATTAGCTGTTCAAGCATTTGTGCCCTTAGGAAAATTTTATCAAAACCAATATTTTACCTCCATTTTAACTGACAGATACAATACATACATGTATGGGGTTTATGAGTGTCGGACTTATGGTTTTCCTTAAAAATCCTGGATAAATAACGCTTTGGCTTTATTTATTACAGACTTCGGTACTGTTATTGTTATCATAGAGGTTGTTTAAATAATATGCTTTAGGTTTTTAAATTACAAGATCCGTCCTGACTACTGGTAAAAGATCGCCTTCTGGTAATGGTAAAACAATTTGTTTACATCTATAGAAGTTAATTTTCATGTTTTACAAAATGCTATTTTTATATTGATACACATAACTAAATTATTGATACAGATTAAGTGATTTAAATATACTGGCATTTTAATATATTCCAGTAATAATAAATATCCGGAATATTTAAGGTAAAATTATATATTATCTATCTATTATGGATATACATCTCTTGGGACAAGAGGGCGCCGTTTTATATTTTAGGGGAGATAGAGGGGCTCGTCCCCCTGTCAGCCAGGGCGACGACTTGCGAGTTCGTGCCGACGACGCGGTCCATGTCATCACTGACTATATACAATGACGTGTTGATAAACAATGATGGAGTGATACGAACGTGTCAACAAACATAGTCTCCGAAGATCGACGGACAGAGATACATTCGTTGTTGCTAAGGTTAGCCATCCTGGCTAGTTAGTCGTGAGTGAGTGCGCTATTATCAACATTGACATAATAAAGTTAAAATAAATGGAAGCTTTGAGGTAATTTAAAAACAGCTTCATAATAAATGGTTTTGTTGAATGGTTTATTGTAAATAAATCACATGACTTAAATATATGTTTAACCTTGAAGCTTCTATCGATTCCAACTTTATTAAAGCGATTAACATCTGCAGTGTGTAAAAACGTGGCGTTCGAAAAATGTGATAGTGTTAAGAAACCAGTTTCCTCCGATTAACAAAGAAAGACAGATTTTTTAATGGTCTGGCCAGCCGCCTTGGTGGGTGAGTCGAGTGCGCTCTCTAATAACGATAAAACTGGATAAAATGTAAATACCATTTTCCTTTAAAATTTTTTAGTAGTTTCCCCCCAAATATATGTTTTTTTAACAATACTAAAAATCGCCAGTGGTCAAAATTTCGACCAATTTTCAAATCGAAAAATAGGGATAGCTAATTTTTAAAAGTTAAAATTTTCAATGTAATGTCCAGTCTTAATCCATTTGCACGTCTGTTAGTACTTTGGATGGTAGAGATTAAACTTAATGTCCTTTTTTATTTCATTTTTATCAACAAATTTTAATCTCTTCATTTTATTCAAGTGAGAAAACTATATTTTCCTCCTGTATATGTAAGATGGAACCCATTTAAATATGGTATCTTCTCCAAATATTCCTGATTCCAATAAAATCCTTTTTAACACGATTTCCAATAACAAAAGTGGCTTGAAATTGTTTGAAAATTATAATGCTAACCTGGATGTCACTTCTAACGATTACAAAAAATAACATAGTAAAAACAATTACTGACAGTCATTTCACATCCAAGAAATGAAAAAATTGTACATACCACTGAAAACACTAAAAAATAAAACTATTTTTTTCTTTCTTTTTTTGTTTTTTTTTTCTCCAAGATCTCTGATAAGATAATCGTTTCCATTACGATCGCTATCTTTCGTGGTTCTTCAATGCGCTCTCTAATGTAATCTGTAGTCTTATAGGTATTAATATTATGTCATTTCTATAAGGTAACTCTGTAAGTTTATAATATTGTATTTACTTATTTAGAAAAATAGATTGTACGATCTATTTCATTTTAGATTCAAGCTAACTCCTCATAATGTATTCTGTATATTTAACAGGCAGCTACTAATTTAATCATCTAATGTTACAGTCTAGAAGAACACTCTTGTTTACTACTTTTATATTACTTTTAGCGAATTTCCCCCTATAGGGAAGTAGCTATTACCGTAGGCGGCACGGTGAGACTTAACCCCGGCACAATGTTATTATTCAAGTTACTGTGAAATGTATCTTATTATTCTAATGCACACATTTATTGGTCAAACTGTTTTAAATGTATTGATACTTCGAAAATAATGCAAGAAGAGGCTATAGGCCTACAAATTTCTCATTCTATTTTATACAGTGATACGTTATTTGCTTAAGGGTCCTCGGATATCTCCATTTTACCTCTGAAATATTACTTTGTTTCTTAAATTCTTGATAGCTGACACACTGCATTTAAATTTCACCTTGATACTTTATTTCAAAATAAACTTTAATATTCAGTTTCTTTCTGAGCAAGTGGATTGTAAATACAACTTCTAATTATTTTATCAATGTTATAAATGTTTTGTTTCGTAAAATAATATTGTATTAATTACGAAAACTACATTTGTTGTTGTTAAAAATAATATTTCATAGTGAACATTTAAAAAGGTCTAGTAAATTTTTCTCATTACAGTGAAATTTTCACTTTATACTTACAAACTAGTGTTACTTTAGATACATCCAAGTGGCATAAAATATATAATTTTATGATATTGGGATTGTAGTTTTAAATATATTATAATAACAATAAGTTTCCTGCAACGTTTTAAAGCATCGCAAATAAACACAGCATTTTTAAAATCGCTTCTTAATCATTAATTATAAGTGTGAATTTAAAGTTTGTTATGACTGACTCCCCGTTCTGCCGCCGCTGCCGCGACCGACTCGACTGCACTGACGCAGTGACGCGGGGGCGGGAGACGGAGCGGAGCGGGCGAAATTAAATAATTTGGTTGAACACCTGCAGCCGCTACCAAGGTCATGATCCGCCGTGGCTACGCGAGCGCGCCAAGCGACGAAAGTCAGTACTACGACCATCCTCCATGGCTACCCGAGCGCGCCAAGCGAGGCCGGGCAGTACTAGGTACAATACTGATGGCGCTACCTAGCGAGAGCGGTCAGAACTACGTCAATATTTTGAGTCTATTGGCGGCCATTAGGCTTGCCTTCTCTTGCGTTAGCTATATATTCAATGACAATACACATGTAGTAGACTGCTAGCCCAATGGACAAAAATAGACGCAAAGTTTTGACGTAGTTATGACAGTCCTCAACAGATGGCGCCATCAGTAAACAATGTATTCAGCCAGGGTGTAGCTAAATTATAATATCAGGTAGTTACTGAGAACTTAGAATTTAACTGTACCATATCTAAGTTCCTACCGCGGTTTTTAAAAATAAACCGCGTATCCATCTTCTGTTTATAAGTAGAAATATTTGAGATGAGTCGAGCACATTATTTTTGGCGATAAGGGTATTATTTATTCTGTCTAATTCAACAATCGCTCACTGGCGACAAGCTGCACAATACTGTTTACCGACCTATGTTTTCTGACCGCTCTCACCAGGTAGCTCTAGCGTCTTTGCTCACATGAATCGTTATTAGGTTTTGCATCTATTTAGAATATATATAATCAATGATATTCAATGACAATACACATGTAGTCATTGAATAGTCATTTAGAATATATATAATCAATGCCCTAACCAAGATGGGACGGACTCGTTGACTATCGGTAATGTAGATTTTCAGTCGCCCAAGGAGTTTTCGGCGATAGCCGCCAGGCTGCGGTAATCTCTAGGTCTGTCGATTCCAATAGTCATATTTAATATAATGGTAAATTTAATCACTTTAACCATTTTACATTCATTAGTATTTTGTTATAAACTTGTGACTTTTACAATTTTTAATAAATATCTTAAAAGTGTAGATTTTTAGATGTTGAATTAGGAATTGTAATAGTTAGCTCTCACGAATGAGTAATTACGTTGTTATAATACCATCGTACGCCCAACCTCCATCACCGAATTTCAACTGTAAAAGTATTAAACACTGTTCATACGTGTCGTTGGATAGTAATATATGACGCCTTTGTCATTTAAGATCAGAGGCGAGAATTCGTTTATCAATCCTTGAATCGCGTTGATTTAAAGAGCGTTGACATGACAATGAAAAGTGATAAGTAAGGCAGTGAACAGATAACTCAATAAACTGATGGTAGTGATAGAATAATTTTGATAAAAGATTATAGATTCTTACGATAATATTGTTATGGAATAAATTAGCAATCATTTAAATGAAATGATTATTAGCGAATTTCCCCTATAAGGAAGAAGCTATTACCGTAGGTCTCATGGTAAGACCTAAGCCCGAGACCATGATAACTTTTCGTTTTAGGGTCTGAAATTTGGAACAGACATGTAAAGTGGTAATCGAATGGACGAGTTCGTGAACCAGCCCGATCGGACCCCCGGAAGGGGGGGGTAAAGGGGGATAAACACCCCAAAAAATGGGTTTTTGAGTTTTTTACATATAAAAATAAAATTTATCGAATCTTTGTTGACACCATTGAATTCAGCTAAAAAAAACAAACAATTTAGTATTTTGAATCATTGCTCTATGTCCATTGGCTACCGAGATATTGAAAGTGGTAAACACAGTACGTTGTCCCAATGTTAACCTTATGGGGAATAAGTAAAATTCTATATCTCGCTTATTTCTCAACGTATCTGGATAAAACTTGGTTTGTGGCTTCATCTAGATGAGATCTAATGTATTTTAGTCTAAAATCCCCGAAATTTCAATTTTTGTGGCAGCAAACCTGCATAATCATTCCCCATGTTATCCTTATGGGAAATAAAAAAATTCTATATCTTGCTTATTTTTTAACATTTCTTGACAAAACTTGGTATATGGCTTCTTCTAGTTAAGATCTACTAAATAATGAATTAATACCAACCAGTTTTAACATACCTGTTGCAGCAAACCTGCATAATCATCCCCATGTTATTCTTATGGAGATTACAAAACATGTAAAATCTCGCTAAGTTGGATTGAAATTCCGTTTGTTGTGTTGCATCTGAAATTCGCTGAGTATGCAGGTCTGCTGCAACGGTGGTATTTTTAATCGAATGGTGTGCTGGTTATCAGATGGAACAAAATAAATTTTGATTTACAATTCTTTTATTTTAAAATTTGTTAAAGACTAATAAAGTTTTCAAAGTATATTTGGTAACTTGTAAACTATTATTTTACTTTAAAATACACGCAATACAGGGTGTTTATGAAAGAATCATCAGGTTTTAAAATGTTTTATTGGCCTTAATACTGTCAGGTACTGCTAAAATCTTCACGAATCGAAAGGGAGTATCTTAAAGTTCACTAGTCACTTACGAGAGCTGTCCCAGATTGAAATTTGTCATCAAAGTTTCTCCCTTGAAAAAGTGACAGTTTTGAAGGATAATTCTCTATCAAAACCCCTTGCGAAAAAATTCAAATAAACGTTCTCGGGTTTTCATGACCCTGGCACAGATTAAGAACTACACAGATTGGCAACGCAATGCACTTTTTCGTGCCCGTTTTTCCGGGCGGCGTCAAGATTGCTAGGTTGTTTTGTCACCATATTGCATTTGTATCAAGGATAATTTCGCCAATTTGAAATCTTTAGGTCATAAAGAACAAATATAGCTAATAATAACTTTGATTTTAGTACAATTTGGGTGGCATAACAACCCAGAAAACTTGACGCCGCTAGGAAAAACGGGCACGAAAAAATGCATTAGTTTGCCAATCTGTAAAGTTCTCCATCTTTGACCCTGGACATGTTTTCCCCCTGGGGTAGCCTTTGCATCCTTACCAGTGATGTGATGTGCGAAGTTTCAAGTAAATCTTGCAAGAGTTCACGTAGCTTCAGAAGCGTTTTAAGCATGCACTGGTGGAATTTAAACTTTGCATTTCTCAAAAAGAAATCACAATATAGACAGGTGATTAAATTGGCCTTTCAATTAAGTTTTTTTTATATTAAATTGATTGCTAATGGAAATCAACCCAAGAAAACTACGAAACTGAGTATTAAATGGCTGTTTCTTAAACTTGAAAGTATGCTCTTAGTGAAATTGATATGAAATGATTGTACAACTGAATCTAAATGTAGCAATATTAAACTATTGGGAAATAGTCGCAGCGGCAGAACCGCTGCCTACGGTCCTTTAAATTGTCAATGTTAAACCACAGAGAAACTATGGTTAAACTATAGGGAAGTTTATGAAATTTTCATGACATACGACTTAATTTTGTAGTATAATAAAGTCCACGGTATCTCAACGGGAACCTGAACGGAACCAGAACGGAATCTCGCGCAAAGCCTTATACCCGCAACACTGGACGTTAAAATACATTAATAATTTCTAATAACTTATGGAATTTACATATAATATACTACGTATTGCGCATGCTTATAGTAAAAAGCAGCCATATAACACGATTCCCGGAGCGGTTTTCCCTTTTTCTCGCCGGGCATTCAATTCATCCAACAAAAATCGCCCAAAATTAAAAAAAATCTCTTGAATTCCCCACAAATCTGAAATCCCCACCAATTCTCCACCGAACAATTTTCTTGGCTGAAAATCGCCACTGTGGGGAAAATACCCACATCAGGCAACACTGCGAGATTCCCTCCCTGAAATGATTTTGCGCCCTCGGGGAGTACTGGAGTACCCGACCACATGGGGCGCAGGAATGCGTCTACAGCCACGGCACGTGTCGCCGTTATTAATAGGCGCCGCGCCGGCACAGGTGCATGGATGGTCTATTATTTGTGGCCCCGGCTGTGGGACCTTGGGACCCAACAATGACCTTGAGTCTACTATCTGTGTATCCGACTATCCATTAGTACCGACAATGTATCGTTGTCTTTGTTACCGGTTTACTTTATTATTTCGCCTGAGATCACCTCAATTATTTTCCTTTAAGTTATTTTTTGCAAAACTTTAGTTTGTAGGGAAATTTATGCATTTCTTTTTAATATACATTTGTTTAAAATGGATTAGTATAAAATAAATTAGTTTGGTTAAACAAGCATTTAATTTCAAGCCATTGGTCTGTATCATATAGTAGGATGATAAGATGTACATTTACTGCTTGATAAGAAGATCAAACGTTTGTTAAACACTTTCATCCGAACTTTTTCTCGTCGTTGAAATGTATTTACTTTTTTTGCTGAAAATAAACTATTTTGTTGATTTTTCATAATTTCTAAGCGAACCTCGGCGAAAACTCATTATACTTAATAAAAACTGCACAAATGAGTTTGAGCACTGTATACAGAATTTGAAAAAATAAAATGAAAAATGTTTTACATAATAAATTCTACTATAAAACCTTAAGTTAGTAAATGAATGTAGTTCAATTGCATGTATTAGTAATTCCAATTTATATTAGTTTATAATATAATATGGTTTGTGAGTTGTAAATAATATCTTAAGGTAAGCTGCAAATCTAAGTATATAGCTTAAGACTGAAATACATATTTTAAATGTAAATGTATATTTTTTTTATATAAAATGTATATATTAAAAATATATTTGTTGTTTGTTCGCAGAACACCGGCCAAGACCACCTGTTCGAGTTGCTAGAGCGAGTGCAGAGCAGCCGCCTCGACGACCAGCGCTGTGTGTTGCCCTCGTACTTCACACAGGTACTTCACACTTCACTCCGTACTTCAAAATTCACTTCATAACTTATACAATTACTTCACTCTATCCTCTCTTTGTACTTCACAATTTGTCACTTTGTTCTTCGAATTTCACTTCACAAATTAATCACTCTTCATCTCTGAGTACTTCACAATTGAGTTTGTACTTCAAACTTCACTGTACAAATTATTCCAATCAATCTTCACTTAGTACTTTACTGTTCATCCCGATCCCCTCGAAGTGGCCTACCGAAGTAGGCTATCTATACTTCATTCAGCGAGAGTGTAAAGTAAAGCCACACCTCCTGCATCAGCTGTAATGTTGACAGGCAGTGTCACATGAGTACCTGATGTTATAGCTACAAATCGCCAAAGAGCTTTATTAAAACCTGGAGCTGGAACTGGTTGTCTGTTGACAAAGCCAATTTTGGTTATGTTTGTTTGCAGTGAACATAGAATGCACGTGAGCTTTACAATAAGTAAATAAATTGTCCACAAGACAAATTAATGCATCCACAAATGCTTAATTTATTATTCATATCATATAGTATTCATTCAATTGAAATCACTAAGGGGAATAGCTGTGAACCATCCCTTGGATTATATGGACTGCCTCTTCTCTGATTGGTTCTTTTCTATACAAATGTTATTTAAAGGGAGGGGCTTTACTTTACACTCTTACTGAATGAACTATAGGCCAGAAATTTATTGGCCTACACACTCTATGTATTGATAAATCAATAGTTTGCTAGCATTAAACTTGCTCTTGAGGCATCGAAACACTAACCACAAAATGTAAGCGTCTTCCGTATTATCCGAGATTCTTGGTTCCGAGGCAGCCTCGGTCCCGACGACCTCGGATAATCGGGAGTATCCTGTATTAATGTCAATTGTATTCAAGAAAGAGTCGGTAGGGAAGATTTGCTGTACATAGTTGGCACGGTGTCCCCTAGATAGAGTCACAGGCGTTGGCGTGATGTTCACGCGATGTCGGTTAGGCCAGGGCTCAATTATTGTACGTAATTTGCTTATTAGCCGCCAGGCTGAGTTACTCCTTACATACCTTTCATACTACACTTATTAAGCCTGGAAATTTTCAATAATTAGAATAATAGAAAATATTTGGTTAAATTATTTACTTCAAAGATTAATTTACGACAGATGCACATATCTGATGAAAATTTAGACCGAAACTTGCCGTAAAATACCAATGTATATTTTGGCTCGCGCTTGGTTCAGTCAGCAGCTGTATAAGGAAATTATTCTCAGTTTCACATTTTCTTGAAATTTCCTGGGCTTGTTGCTTATAAACTGCTAGTGTGAGAGTCACGATAGCAATCAGTAATATTTGAGGTTCTGCTCTATGAAGCAGAGCTAATCATCCATACGCCATACCATTGACAATACACCTGTAGTAGACTGCTAGCCCAATGGACAAGAACAGACGCAAGGTTTTGACATAGTTATGACAGTCCTCAATAGATAGCGCCACCAGAAAACAATGTATTCAGTCAGGGTGTAGTTAAAGTATATCATTAGGTAGTTACTGAGAACCTAAAATTAAACTGTACTATATCTAAAGTTTATACCACGGTTTTTGCAAGTAAACCGCGTATCCATCTTCTGTTTATAAGTAGAAATAATTTAGATGAGGCGAGCACATTACTTTTTGAGATACCGATATAATTTATTCTATCTGAATCAACAATCGCTCACTGGCAGCAAGCTGCATAATACAGTTTACCGACCTAGGTTTTCTGACCGCTCTCGCCAGGTAGCTCTAGCGTCTTTGCTCACATGAATCGCCATTAGGTTTTGCATCTATTTAGAATATATATAATCTATGGCCATACTCAGTTTTTCGAATTCGAATGTCGATACTAAGAAAAGTTATAGGGAAGGACGTTCCGATACCGACTTCTATCCGATATTTGGTATCGAATCAGTATTTAAAAAAAGAATCGATATTGTCGGATCCAAAAAGTCGATACCGTGTGTATCGGTATCGGATAAGAAGATACCAGAGAAAACTAAAATATCAAAGGTTGTTTTAACTGTTAATACGGAATGTTTAAACAAATTAATATACAGGTTACTTAAACTCCCATTATTCCTGTGTTGCCAGAGCTTGTGACGTCAGTGAATTACCTATCCGGGTTTATTGTTCATCTTGCCTATTGGCCAAATTGTGTCCCTAAAGTCCAGGACAAGCATTTTTATATGTTGTCAGTATAAGTACCCTCTGAAACTAAAGATACCGTTTTGTCTCAGTTGGGCAGCCTCAAGTAGTTTGAATGTAGTATGGAGTTCCATACGGTTTGTTGCGATATCACCGAGCTTATAATTCTTATGTTTTTAATTTTCCGGGGGGGGGGGAGGGGGAACCTCATGTCTTGGACCCCTCTCCTCCACCGGAGGTTATCCATACCCTACAGGCCCCCGGTGTCTTCCCTGGACAGTTAGTTATCTGTCTACGCTCCTTAAGTGCACAGCAGAAAGCACCCCGCGCCTCAAGTGATCGACAAAACACCAAACATTGTGTTATTTTTATAATTATTAAAATAATATATGTTATTTTTGAAATT
Organism: Flexamia atlantica; assembly: GCA_035578135.1. NCBI lineage: Eukaryota > Metazoa > Arthropoda > Insecta > Hemiptera > Cicadellidae > Flexamia > Flexamia atlantica. Next base: position 2,224,853 of record JAQJVK010000054.1, on the reverse strand, counting down.
ATATAAATTGTATTGCCATTATGTGTTAAAAGTTTCCATCTTCACGCTGGACGGTCCATCCTCTGCAGCAATTAAGATTGTTATAAATTAGTCCATTGTTATTGCAAGGTCATCAATACGCACGAAAAGCACATACATGATTTTGAAACTACGGTCATGTATTTATTTTAATGTTTGCGTTTTAACAACGGTCAACAACGTACAGATGGTTGGCGTTCAATCGCCTGCAACGCTTCCATCGTGAGCGTGAAGAAATTAAAAAAACTTATTGACAGTAAAAAACCATTGATTATTAAGAAACAAAAAGTATAGTCTAATCAATGTGAAATTTGGAAGGCAAAAAACTTGATCATTCAGTAATATGGTTTAAAAAATTAGCAAATTCCGGTATAGAATTGAAATAAAAACTACATTTTTTATCCTCTTGCACTCCTAGTTTTGACGTTTTTAAAATAAAATCCGTATTTTAGCCCGTTAGAAGCAAAAATGTCCCAATTCAGGGATAAAAATCTTTAGCGTGAAATAAAACTCCTACCGCAATCTCAAATGACGAGTGCCAAACTATAATTTCACGAGTGTTTTTGTAAGCAAATCAATTTGAAAAATAATAATCACAGGTGACAAGGGTGTATACAATTGAATATTATCTGGCCAAAGGGCTTGTACAATAAGCCTTGACTCTGTCATGTTGTCATTTATTTAATAACATCATTAATAATTTAATAGGTGTTTAGGGGATGTGTCATTTAATTTAAGACAGTGTACTAAGTGAAATTGACTTTTAAAACAATAAAACCAATAATAAAGTTAAGTTTGGGAACTATATGTATATGTTCAAGTTAAATATATGTTTAAGTAACTCGACACACAGAAGAATCAGATCCAGAATGGCAAGGCTGGCTAATATCTTGTAACAGATTTCTTGACGCCGCTTTAGCTAGTTCGCGCGGCGTTGGGCGAGAGTGCGCTGAGTGCGTACTGTTTTATCGACATTCTAACTGTAGTGCACGGTTCAAAGCGTGGCGAGCGTTGTCCTTTACACCCTGCTGTGCCTCTCCTAAATGTAATCATAACAAACCCTGTATATTTCTTTTCACAAATAAATGTAGCATCCAGCGATATAAATATTTTTATGGTTAAAATGATCTGTAATTTATAAACAATAAACTATTTTAAGTTTGGATTTACAACACGAAAATGACAATAACGTAAGATTACTTTGTTTTATCGGTACAAAAAATATTATCAGAAAGAAAAATATCGATGATTAGTTCATCTAAATTGTAGTCACAAATTTTATTTTCACAAAACCCTAAGTTTTGTTTAATAATTTAGTGTAACTCGCTGGGAAAAGCCATTTAAGATCGCGCTAAGCGCGGTGCGGCGCAAGCTAAACTATCACTTTTATTTTAAATTCAAACAAATGAGCAAGAGGAACATTTATTGACTTAGAAATCTTTTTTATTAATAAAGTTTTGTGTCAATCCCTTACAAAGATAAACCACAATGTTATGTTGATTGGATATCATGCTATAAGATTACGGTGGCAAATGTATACATATACGAGCTCATCGTTGCATGTATTGAATGATCTTGTAAAATACCAAAGCAGATTAAACTTGGCCAGCTTATTCTGTAGCACATGATCAAGGAATGCTCTAATAAAAGTAAATAACAAATTGCTTTAATCGGCTTTTTTAACCGGCAACAAATAATACTTTTTACAGACACCAAATAAATATTACAAGTATTCCCACAGCAGTAAAACGTTTAACAGCCATGATACCAAGATGAAAAAAATTACATTACATAGTAAAATGGAAGAAGAGTTAGTTAGAAGCATCGGTAAATTTACAAATCTTACAACTACAAATTGAAATCATACCAAACTTTACCTAATTTCTAAAATTAGAAGTAATAATGCAAAAAAAACAAAGATATTTACATTATTCATTCGGAATTGTGAACAAAAATTCTTTAAGCTAATCAATTACGAAGGTAAATTTACAAATAAAATTAAAGGCACAAAAGGTTTTCACCAAAAGCATATCTGTAGTTACACATTAACATAATAAATAACATTTAAGATTGCTTAGTGACAATTTAAAATGATTTTTAAAATACAAATTAATTAAAAATGTTGTACAATGACTATACAGTGATTGTAAATTTAAATTGATCATTAATAAATCAAACATTTTATTTCTAAACTGTTGAAACAATTTTTTAAATTAAAACTGGTAAAAAATAAAATGTTCTTTTTAATTGCAGATTTAAAACTTATAATATAATAGAATATTTAGGAAATTACATATGTTTTACATTTACACTAATGGAATATTAATTCCCGATTTATGAATATTTTACATTTAAAATATACCAACATTTGTATAATTTTATTTTAATATATAGGCCCTACAACACTTTATCTTCTGGTTATTTCATTTAAAAACAAAAATTTTATTAAGTTATGTACACTAAGTTTTATTCTGTCCATAAAAAAACTGAAACCTAATACATCAATACCTTTTATTTTATTTATATGAACCTTGATAAATCTAAGACAATCAAATTAATAGTTAACAACCAATATGCTGTTAATTATAACTTGTCAGATTGCCAAAAATCACTTGCCGGATTGAATTCTAAACAATGAATGATTTTTTAATCTAAGTTGACTTTGTGGTTAGTCCACTTTGATTTTCTGGACCTCGTCTTACGAATAATTATTGATATAATTTACTTATAAGGTAGAATATTTGCTTTACCTTTTGTTTCTTCCGTGGTTGATGACTAAAGGGGTCGGGAGGCATACTGCTTGCAGATCCAGGAACTGAAGCAGGATCTAAGCGTTTTTGCTAAGACCATGAGGAAGGAGTCGTCTGAAGGGGTAGCGCTGCTGTATGAGAGGTGGCCAGTGGGAGAGGTGTGGGTGTATGAGAGATGGCCAGTGGGAGCCTGATGAGTTAGTGTAAGGGTGTGAAAGGCGGCCTGTGTAGTTGGCATAATTTTGGAAGGGTGTGAGGCGTTGGTGTGTCAAACGTGGCCTGTGAAGGTAGTGTTGGTGTGTTGAAGGTGGCCTGCAGGGATGGTGTCGGTGTGTGAAAGCTAGTCCCTGGGGGTTGTGATGCAGCACTTTCGGTCGGCGTCGTTTCTTCGTCAAGGTGATCCGGGGTAGTGATTGCAGCAGGTTCACAAATTGAAAATATTGTAGGAACAGCATCTTTCTGCAATCTACTTTTAGGAGAACTACTAGCGAAACAACCATGCTCAAAGTGGCGCTCGCAGACAACACGAGATGCTAGCGCAGTAGATGATAAGTCTATTAATCCCTCATTGGCACAATTTGTAACCCATTTTCACAAATTTTAGGATTCTTAACGGGAAAAGCGAAAAACTTACCCCTTTTTGTCTTTAGTCGTCAACTGGCAACCCCAGGTAGGCGCACTTTTTATGACCTCCAGGCATTGTTCATAAATATTTATTTCAATTTATTTCAGCATTTAAAATGTTCCAAAACGTCACTAATTACGCAGCACAACAATGATTTCTTGTAAAAAGTGAGTGAGGTAAGTGGCCGGTGGGACCATGCATACTCATCAAATCTCAAATTCGAAATTTGATTTTCTGCGCTACTAGGACAATTAAAACAGCACTAGTAGATATAGGGGAGTTTCATGTATGAAGAGCGCACCCTGGAATACGCCTTTTTCGCGAGATAACATGTTTTACTTTCTTCGCCCTATATACATAGTATATGGAGAAAGTATTGTCAAAATTCTCTAATTTGAGTTGTTAGTGGAAACATTTGTTTTACTGCGAATCCAAAAAAATGATTTTCTGGAGCAGTGCCTGTCCGTCCGTGTGTATAGATGTGTGTGTGGATGGATGTGTGTGTGAATGGATGTAAACAAAACGAGAGACGACACTAGTGGTCCGATTTTCATGAAATTTGGCATTTAGATATAAAGCCATGATATGTATTTTTGTCATTTTGTATTTTTAAGGGAATAAAACCCATAAAAACTACACAAATCCAAATTTTTCAAAAACGGCTCAAACGATTGAGAATAAAATTTTACAGTATTTAGTGCTTGAGATGATAAGCAAAATGCCACCACCCGCATCAGGTCTGTATACATTCTGGTTCAGAAGTTTTAGGGATTTAAATGTTAAAAATTCATATTTTTTAAAAGTACTTAAAATTATAATTACAAAACAAAATATACTTGCAACCATCAAGTTTTATTTGAAAAAATAAATAATTCAGTATTTGGAATTATTAGTCTACGTCGACTAGTTGTGGAGATAATAGATTTTTTAGTTTAGCGGTAAACGCAGTTCGTTGTCTCCGTTAATTACCAACCGATTTTTATTAAGGCTATTAAGCTATTAAGGCCAAACAAACGACGAAATTAGGTAAACAAACCTAAGCAAACGATAAACAAAGGATTCCTCTGATTTTTAGGTCAAAATGACAAATGGGCGCTGCTGGTGTGTAGCTAGCAGCGCCCACCTTATTTTCAGTTTTTTTAAACAACTAAGGCCAAACACTCGTCGAAAATAGCTAAACAAACCTAAACAAACTATTTAGGTTGTTTTCCCATTTTTTTCAATATGGGCGCGGTCAGCTTCACATACCTGGAGTGCTAAGATACCACCCCTTACAGAAAGAACTTATATTCAAATTAAAATTCAAAAACGGTTTTATTAAAAAAAAAACATAATTTTATAGCAGAATACATAAAAAAAATAAAAATGGAATCGCCCCCACAAAGACTGTCCATCTGTGGGTGGGGGCGGGTCTGATCAGTCCATCTTCTGCGGAAATAAAAACAATTACTTTTTACTTTGATTAATAAATAAAAACTACACTCTTAAAATTAACATTCTTTTTATACCTACTTAAAATAAGTGATTAATATAAAAAAATATATACATAACAACAATAATTCCTGTGAATCTTGATAAAGGGAAATAAGAAACAAATCTAATACAATAAGGTTAATGAAAATAATAAAAAAGAAGTTGCTAATAAAAAAGAAGTTTCTAATGAAAATGTTATATTCAAACTAGTATCAAAATTACATAATATCCATTTAACTGGTCTCGATGTTAGAAATTCATCACTGGGCATAATTAGAACGTATCAGTGCCTCCACGTTCTCAGCGCCGAGGCGGAGCAACCACCCACTTACCCTCTGCTTGTACACGGACAGGCTGCCCCCCTCTACCTTTAAAATATTGTTTGGGATGTTTCGGTATAGTGAATGAGCAATGTAAAATGAATATCGAATCATTGTTGAGAGATGCGGACGATCGGTGTTTATAAACAACTTTATTTATAAATATGTCATCAGCTCTGAACAGTGGAGTGTTTTGAGGGTGGGGTGAAGGGACGCCGCCGCCGCTGGAGTTCTGTGGAAATTAAGACCGTCGCAGCCGCCGCGCTGGCGTTATGCATTGCCGTGCTTTTCGTTGTGCACTTATAGACAGCAAATTCGAATAATCAATATGTTATTTTGAATGAACTGACCAAATATCTGATCATCCTTCGATTCACATTTCTTATTGAAAAATTTAGCAGCTCAGTAACAAAACAATATTTAAAACATATGTTACAGGATTGAGAAACCAAAAAATTGCAGCCCACCATTGAGTACAGGAATAAAATTCCATAACACAGTGAATTAAACTCTAATTTGCCTAAATTAGTTAATTGTTAACCTTTGAATTTAATGTATTATGAAAGTGAGTAGAGGAAAATATGTAGTCTAATACTGCGCATATTACATTCAATTTGCCAAAGACTTAGTATTTTTAATCTTAGCAAAAGACATCCCGCACCGATAGCAGTTAAGTAACTTGCGTGGGATACATTTTAACCCATTTAATATTTTTATGATGTTTTCATCAATTTACATTAGCCATCTCGACATTTTGAGGGTCTGCAGTGTCTACTAGCTTTACTGTTTACACGCAAGTAAACGTCGTCCACCGTAAATATCCCTGATATCATCAAGTTATATTGATTTGACCATCAGATAACTGAAGAAAAAAGATGGAAATTCTATGGAAGTTGCACCTGATATGTTGTTTCAAATTACGCCTGGACAAAATGTACCCAACGCGTTATATTTGTTTAGAATAATTCAATTAAGTTATCAGCTTTCACAGACTCTAGTCTCTTATAGTTTGATCACATAATAGTTTTAATTTGAGAGAATATTAATAACATATTACACAATGTTCTTATATCCATGTATAATTAAGCATGCACATAGACATTCTTAATTTGTGAATAAACACAAATCATACACATATGTCTCACTCTCAGTAGTATGATACAAAATAAAAACTAACAACAATAATAAATTACAGCTCATTAAATCTAAAATAATAATGAGATAGCGGTAATAACAAACAGTAATAATGATGGTAATTTAGCAAACACAAGATAAAAATTATTGATCAGTTTTCTGTACCTTAAATATGCGTGTAATAACTCTTGAATAACTATTTAATCAGCCAAAACACCAATTACATTAACTAACTATTAATTTAAATACTTATCACAGTTACATATATTATTCTGAGGATATTTGGGTTATACATCATCGGATGAAAATATATTTATCTTAAGTTGAAAGTAAAATAAATCAAAACAACATTATATTGTAATTATTCTTACTTTAGAGAAATTAGGTACTTTTTAAAGAAAAAACTTTTTTTATTATAAACGGTGTAATGTAGAAAACGGTATCCAAGTATTTGCCAAAACGCTCAATTTATGGCGCACTTAGGCATGCCGCAGAAGTCCGACCATTCCAGTGGACCATTCAGACCCAAATATTGTTGTGACAGCGACGAGACAGGAGGCAGTGATAACACGCGGCAACGTCGCGTCGCGCACAATTTGACAACGTTTATTTCCGTCCCGTGGTAAAGCAGTATGCTTGTTTCCCAAGGTCTCCGGTAGCTGGCGTAACGTACTAAGCGATAATACCGGTTACCAGATGTCCCATATGCTTGCTTATCTGTAGTATACTTCATCTGTGCTCGACACGACGCACAGTGGGGAAAATAGTGTTATCTAGGAGAGCAAAAGTGAAAAATCGAAAGTTATATTTCGGCAGTATAATTGCTACAGAGGAATCATAGATAGTTTAGTGATATGGAATCGGCCTTTGTTATATTTTTAATCTATTTTAAAAGGTCAGATAACCCGACATACCTGCGCTCACGCTCACTAACCTTTGTGACATCGAAGAAGATATTACTGTTAGAATAACTTGCATCAAATTACGAGCTATTTTATTGTTATTCTTTGATTGTATTTGAGTTAGCAGATCCATTGAGAGGTGAAAACAATCGTACATTGCTATATTAATTTGTATTTATGTACATTACAATTATATAGTTTCATAGTTATCACAATGAAAAAGTTTTTACATACAAGTATGCATTTCTATGCTTCGTTCGCCCTCGTTCGCCGTAGGAATTGCATAGTCTGAAAATTTAAAGTTTATTTTTCATGTTAATAGTGGTATAATATGCCACAACTTGCCCCTGCACATCCTATCATGTTTTTTTTTCGACGAATATATTTCCTCCTATCCCACCTTTTTTTGAAGATGTGTCTTGATTGGTCATGAAGCAAGTGTGCTTTTAATTGTGACATATAATTTAACTATAGAACGTATTTTAAAATGTTTCATGACCACAATTTCATTTCCAAAATAAATTTGGCATGACTTAGAACGGTACATTTTCTAATTAATAAAGTTTTAATGGATATAAGACATATTAATTTTCGTTGACATGAAAAAGCATATGGAGAAACTAATTTCTGTAAAATTAAAAGCCCTTTGGTTAAAGTTTCTTATAATTTACCTAAAACTCAAAATAGTTTTCCCTCATGGTAGCAAACACCGTATTAAATTTTCATGTTATTTTCATAGAAATTACCAAACATTTTTATGAACTATCAAAATGTTACCTAAATGCTATTATATTCTAAAGCCCGATGCTTTTAACTTATTTTCCCTAATGAAAGGTGTTTGATGTTTCAGGTAGGTGTGTTCGTGTTTAATGGCATATTTAAAGTATAAACTTACAATAATTTAACGCGTTGTATCGTGTGCTTTGGTTTTAATGATTTGGTTTCTTTCATAGCTGCGAATTTGATAAAAAATAGCCTTAATTTTTAAACCATTATTCTATTAAATATATTTTATTTAAGGGACACTTTCAATCAAAAAGAAAGTTTTACTTTATTTCTGGTAGACCAAAAGATTGAACCAAGAAACAATGCTGCTGTTATGAATTATGTCCTTGAAAAAGTGGCAAACAGTTTCGCAAACATCAAACATAGATGAAGATGAAATGGCTATTCTTTTCACATACTGATAAACATATTTTCTTTTTTGTAGCTAGTGTATCATGAACGTTAAGTAATGTGTTCTAAAAGCTATGTTTATAATTATAAGGAAGTACGCAATTTTTCCAATTTATTCATCTTACTATAGGTACTTCATAATTCGCTTACCTTGTCTTTGTTTAAAACTCCCATTCTATGTTTGTGAATTGTTTAATTTAATATAAATACTTATAATTAGCCAATCTAAATGCAATTTAAATTATATCAACACTGTTTAGTAATGTGGAACATGAGAATAACGTGCGTGATTTTACATTAGGCTGTATACGCGTTATTTTGAATTTAATACCTGTATATGCGTTCCTATCTTCCAGTTGCGCTCCACGCTTTTGTTAGAAGGTAATTTTCTTCTATATAAACACTTTTTAACCGATAAATAATGTACTTATTGGCTATATTTCAAATATGGACTTTTGCTCTCCTAATTAACTAAATTTCCCCACTGTGCGACGTTTTGTCTCGAGACAATCGAATCCTAAGAGTGGTATTACCATTGGTTATCTACTTACAAGTCGAGTGTATGTCAGAGATATTGCCATTGATTATATATATTCTTAATAGATGCAAAACCTAATGGCGATTCATGTGAGCAAAGACGCTAGAGCTACCTGGCGAGAGCGGTCAGAAAATCGAGGTCGGTAAACAGTATTGTGCAGCTTGTCGCCAATGAGCGATTGTTGAATTAGACAGAACAAATAATACACTTATCGCCAAAAATAATGTGCTTGATTCATCTAAATTATTTCTATTTATAAACAGAAGATGGATACGCGGTTTATTTAAAAAAAACCGTGGTAGTAACTTAGATATGGTACAGTTAAATTTTTGATTCTCAGTAACTACCTATTGTTATATTTCAACTACACCCTGGCTGAATACATTGTTTTCTGGTGGCGCTATCTTTTGAGGACTGTCATAACTACGTCTAAACTTTGCGTCTGTTCTTGTACATTGGGCTAGCAGTCTACTACAGGTGTATTGTCAATGATATAACTCACACTATAAACTAAACGATGTACGTTAAAAATTATTTGAAAACAGTGCTGATAAGGTAATAAACTGGTCATTGGAATAAAGTGGACTGCAAATTTTTAACAGCGTTTTTTACGTTTCTACAGCGTTATGAATAAGAATGTTTTTACTGCCGCGCGCTCGCTCCGCCGCCGCCGCGCCGCTCACCTTTCGATAATCAAGGTATAGTCTAGTAACAGGCAGGCTACAGGCTTCAGAAATTAATTTATTTCTAAAGTACTGTTATCTCAGCTATTAAACTACTTTGACGAATGAAATTCAGTAAACAATGAGGCTTTGAACGAAATATAGGTTAATTCCTTCGCAGCTTTATGTTTTTATTGGAATGGTTTCTCATAATCGATTAATACATAAACGATTGTATCACTGCGAGCCAGAGCGCAACAATGACTGTTGGAGTACAGTCTGGACCTAGTGGACCCATTTTATTCGCGCGCCTCTGCATATCTCAGTTTTTCTTTTATAAACAACGCCTGCTTCCAAATGTAGAATTCATTGTAAAAAATTTGCCGATTTACCAACATTGAACAATAAGGAACCTTTCAGTTCTTCCGAACTGCATGTGCAGTGAGTGTTGGAAGCATGTGCTCCATTATTGTTGGCCAGTTGCTGTACCTCGTCTGAATCGCGCTCGCCCGAGCAATGTTGACAATAAATTTCGATTATCAACTGATTACGGATCAATCTAGTAGTATTGAAGTATTTTATTAACTGAATATTGATTGTGGAAACTATCTAATGTCATTAAAGGAAAAATGAAATGAAAATCTCAATTAACAAAAGAGTTAACAGGTCTATAGGAATAAATTAATAACGACGTAAATATTAATCACAAGACTCTCAAATGTTGATATATTGTTCCCAAGAAAGTCGACTAAAGGTTCTCTTTAGGAATTTTTTCGCCGATGCTTCTAAGCAGAGTTATCATAAATCAAACACAAAGAATTGACTTTTTTAATTCGTAAATCGTGTTTTTAGTCATATAACTCGCAGTATAAACTAAACGATAAACGTTAAAAATTATTTGAAAACAGTGCTGATAAGGTAATAAACTGGTCATTGGAATAAAGTGGACTGCAAATTTTTAACAGCGTTTTTTACGTTTCTACAGCGTTATGAATAAGAATGTTTTTACTGCCGCGCGCTCGCTCCGCCGCCGCCGCGCCGCTCACCTTCTTTCGATACTCAGGGTATAACTGGGTGTTGCTGGTAACAGGATATGCGGGTATTAGTTTATCGACTGATAACACTGTTTTTCTTCCTAATATCACTCATCTCTATAACGCCGAATTCACACACGAATACGCAATAACTGTTATCAACGTTTTATAATATATATAATATTATGGAGAGGTGGTTTCTTAAAATTTTTCCCCATCTTGAAAAGTTATCGTCTATAGGTCTATTTTGGTATTACATATGACATAATAAATAGTATTATGTAGTGTATCTTCTTCGTTTCCATATCTTGATGTCATTTGAATGTATTCCCCAAAAAATTCTTCAACTTTATAAAATATTCCTTTCAATAGAATAATTTTCTTTTTTTAATCTTTTAATTTCTCTTTTTTAGATTTGATGGTAATTTATCATACAATTTCATTCCTTTGTATTGAAGTATTGAATACTTTCTTTTGAAGAGAGAGGTTATATGAGCAGGTATTTTAAGGTTTTGTTTCGAACGAAGATTTAATAATTTTGGAGTTTCGAAATATGATAGATTTTTTTGACAGATACGATTGTTTCGTAAACATTTTTAAAAATATGTTAAAATGAAAATTTGAAAGTAAGGGTTATTACCAAGTAACTACTATCAAGTATTGTAATTTCTAATTGCAATAAAAATGGGAAAGTCCCAAATGTGTAGGGGGTCTCAAGGAGGATTAGGGTGTTCCAGATATTGATGTTTTAGGTTTGAGTCCGGAACATTTCTCAATTAACCTAAATGATAGAGTCTAACATTGTATTGGAAGCTTTTGAAATGCCTTGCATTTCAAATTAAATAAAAAATAAAGCTTTGTTTTATGTCTTCCCTTTAAAGGACGCAAGAAGGTAGAATACCTACTTTTTGATTGAAAGTTAAGTTCAAGTGGAAGTTGAATTCTGTCAACCGACGCGACGGCATGACTTGTATGGTACGCCTTATAATAGATTGTTGCACCTCGATTTAGTTTTGAAATTACCTCCGTTGTCTTCGGCTTGTGCGTGCTGCCACAGTACTTCTGTGGTGCTGCGCTTTGTTCGCAGGATCTGTTGGTAACGTAGATTTTATTTTCTTCAGTTATGGATAGTCAATAGAATGCGTGACTATTGGTCCAACCAATATACGTTATATTTATTAATTATATATCAGTTTTATTCGTTACGTTTATTAATTATATAAATCAATTTCATACGTTATTATAATTAGCCTTGTTTTAACAGCAGAACGTTGATTCTTTTAACATGCATAATTCATTATTATGAGCAAAAGAACTTTAAACCGTAAAGAGACATATTAATAAGACTAAGCCTATCTTCTCTTTTCGCAGCCTCAATTGAAATGTATATCAAAGTGGTTCGTGGGAGCTTGAATAAAAGCGAAACTGTATTATTAAAATTACAATTATAAAATGTATACGAATAACTTAACACTTGTATCTTACACAAAGTAATCCACAATCATTGTTATGTTTAACCAAATGCCTACTGTTTTTAACTGAATGAAATAAATGAGTAAATGTACACCATTTACCATAAACGGGTAATCCCAAACTTATTACTTCATTTAATGAATTAAAATATTGAATGCTTATTCAAATTCATGTTTAAATCATTACAGTTGTCAGCTATTGATTGTCATAATGGTATTGTTGTATAGAAGCGTATATTGTAGTACAGTACACCTCGGATTATCCGGACCCACATTATCCGGATCCCGGATTATCCGGACCGGTCCATCCGAGATATTAAAAAATTCAAATAAATAAATAAATAAATAAAAATGCCTTTATTTTAGAGCGTTTCTCAGTTAACACTGCTTTGCAGAACAACTCAAGTCAATAACAAGTAATATATATACAAAACAACAAAAATATATACAGTTAAACACAAATCAAAAAATTAAGATAAACATTATTTGTAAGAGTCCTTCAGATATTTCTTAAATCTAGATTTGAAAGCTGGGACTGCCAGTTTCTTGAGGTCACAAGGGAGGCCATTATAAAGCGTGGGGCCGAAGTAGGAGAAACCTCTCCTCCCCACCTCCAGCCTCAGCTTTGGGAAATGAAGCAGCGCGCCATGCCGAGTACTGCGCTCAGCAATCTTCCGCGAGCAACAAGTCTCTCCACCAGATATTGTGGTTCCTGTTGAACCAGCACCTGGTGGACGAGACTGCAAGTCTGAAGCCTGCAAACGGCATCCGGTGGCATGAGTCCGGCAGCATCCCGAAAGGAAGAAATGTGTTCCCGTCTACTTAAATAGTAAATGAAGCGAACTGCTGTGTTTTGCAGCTTCTGAATGCGGGACATTTCTTTCCTGGTGATACTGTTGCCGAAAGCAGGAAGACAGTAATAGAGCACTGACAACACCAGAGACTGGACCAGCTGCAGCTTAGCTGCCTCTGGAAGGATGGAACGGTATCTGTACAGCCCTCGCAACCTTCCCAAAGCCAATTGAGAAACATAAGTGATGTGATCAGAAAAAGTGAGTCCACTGTCAAGTATTACGCCCAAAGACTTAACAGTGTCACTCACAGTCAGCCTTTTGTCTCCAAGTTTTATATGTAGATTGCCAAGGGTAATTCTTTGCGAAATAAAGAAAATCACGGCAATAACATGATTTTAGCGAGTTTACGGGTGAAATGCGCCTTCTAAAAGTCAAATGCAAATATAATACATTCATGTATGAATTGGGAATCAAAATAATTGAAGGAATCACATTGCCTAAACAGTACGTTACAGCATTTTCGTGGATGTAGTTTTAAGAATTGCTACTTGGGGCGCTAGTAGTCATCAACAAAGACGTAGCCTATGTCAATTTTGCGAGTTTGTTTATTGCTGTCATTTGATGTGTTGCGTTATTTCATAAGAAGAGTTAATGTAAGGAGTTTTGAGATTTGGGTTGGTTTCGCCATGATTATTTCAAGTTTGAGTTATTTTGAGTTATGATTATTTATTTTAACAAATTAAATATTTTAATCCGGCGTTTTATTCCTAACCTAAACCGCAAGTACGGTAAAATTTAAAATTATATTCGTATGATTAATACAAAAGTTTAGTTCTTAAATTTGTTTCAAAACTAAACCCCCGTAAAATTTGAAAGACTAACATGTACAATCTTGACACGCCGTTTACAGCATCAATTTAGCATGGGCTAAGGTTAAACTATTTAGGCGATATTGTAATGACCTCGGATATCCGGATTTTTTGTTATCCGGATCGGTGTTCCGCCACATTAATCCGGATAATCCGAGGTGTACTGTATTGTATAATCCTGGATTAAGAAATACATGGTAGCAGTGGCGGCTCGTGTGTAGGTTCAATGGTTCAGTGAACCCCCTAAAATAATCAAAATCAATATTTTGTTTAAGAAAATAATTGAAAAACCCATTGTTAAACATACTTTTATAAACAACATGGCAAAAAAACTATTGTTCCGTCCGGGCGAAGCTCTCACGCAACGCCGGCAGAGCGAGGTTCAGTTCGCCGAGTGAACCCAGCTGGCTGGCGAGGGGTGTGAGGGGAGCGGAGGGGGGCTTGCTTGAAAGCAATGGACTTAACGCTAATGCTCTCAGCTAGCGGCGAGCCGAGCGCTGACGACATTGGCCGACCTCTTCCGAAAGACTAGTTTCTTTCCTAACCACTTCTGTTTCAGCAGCACCCTACGGAACGCGAGCTGTAAACCTTGATAATGTTGTTTTAATGGTTCGGGCGATGTTTAAGTTTATTTATTTAAATATTGTGTGATTTCTATGTTGTTTTTAGTTATAAATACGTTTATTTCAGTTATGTGATTATGCGTTTTATTTTTAGCTCTGATTATTGAAAGAAAACAATCGGCGTAGCGGCCGCACCATAGCTTTCTGTAAGAACAGTAATTAAGCTATCGAGCAACGGTAATAACGCTATTGATTTAATTAATTTTGGATTTAACATTTTAATGTACATAGAAGCATAATACAATTTATCATCAATGGTATAGTGCCTTCATCCTATAGACTATAAGCATTACACTCGTGTAAAAGCAGGTATGTCAAGAAATGCAGGCACTATAATCTTGTAAGCATTTAACGTTTTTAAATACTGATTGGCTGATTGGCTTAAGACAATAACTCCAATATAATACATTAGTATCATGTATATGTTATTAGCTCTGAACCCCCAGTACATAAACTCACGAGCCGCCACTGCATGGTAGTAATACTTTTATTATTGAATCCATGGTAATATAGTATTAATTGTAGTGGATGCCGGTAATGTAGATTAAGTATTCGCCCAGGTGCCAGTCACTTCGCTCGGTAGCCGGTAGGGTGCACCACGCTCTTTACTCATAATTTTCAACAGAATTGACAGGTTTAAAAATAAAATACAGCGACAAGTAGGATTTGGGTTTAATTTTAATTGTGGAAATAACATAATTTTCTTGCAATACAACCAATCCCATTTGAATATTGTATTAAAATTGCAATATTTGGAATTTCTATACTTACGCTCTCACGAATTAGGTAAATTGCTACCTTGATAAATTGTACAAGTTCACAGTAATTTATTCAATTTCGTTAAACAATTAATTGATCACTGTTAGATCTTGCTCCAACGGAACAGTTATATTTGAAGTGCCTCCACCTTATGGGTAAGAAGGCACATAATACTAGTATACAACAACATACCGTAAAGAGATGGTCGATGGTCTCAACTGATACATGCTGCGTTGTTAAAAGAAAATATATGTATGTATTTCAAGGAAACTTTATTTGGATAACAAGAAACAGTAATCGTAATCACAAGCTAGAAGAGGTAAACATACAATGTGTATGTTATTGTTTTCCATCTCAGATGGTTATTTAAAAACCATCTAATATCAACACATCTTCCCTTCTTGAAAATAAATAAATAATGTTCAACTACAAATCAAGTCTTGAAGGCTTTCTTACACCACGTCCACTTCGTGTATGGTATCCTTCAATTTGACTTTCATTTGCTTGTTGTTGGAGTACTAAATGACCATTATTTTCCTCTTCCTCCGCGTTTGAGTTAGGTTTTGAAGGGGCTTCTTTCAAATGATACGAATTTCTTCTTAGCAAACTTCCATTTGATTCAACGTAATATGATCCTGGCGTTTCTGCTTTCTTTTTAACGACTCCATATTTTTGACAATCAGTAATCCACACATTTTGGAAGGGATTAAACTCTAATCTTTCCGTTACACGATGATGACGATCACAGTCTCTTTTCTGACGGTTTTTAGACGTTTCGTTCAGCTTCTTGAATTCTTCCATGTTAACATTACTAGGCTTCAATGGGCATTACTAGGCTTCGTTTATGGGAAGAGTGTCTCTCAGTTTCCTTCCCATCAGTAGTTGAGCTGGGCTATACTTTAATTCTGCCAACGGTGTATTTCTGTAGCTAAGTAATCCTAGTTAAGGATCAGCAGATCTTGAAATTATATTTTTGACTATTTTTACAGCTCCTTCAACTTTTCCATTGCTTTGAGGAAATCGAGGACTACTTGTAATGTGGTGGAATCCATATTCTTTTGAGAAAACCTTGAATTCATTTGATGTATATTGAGGTCCATTGTCGGAACGCACTTCCTGAGGTATACCATGTCTCGCAAAAGCAGTCTTCATTCTTTCAATTATACAGGTTGAAGTTGTTGAAGGTAACAAAAAGACCTCTGGAAACCTTGAATAGTAGTCAATTAGAACAAGATAGTTTTTCCCATTTCTTTCGGCCAAGTCTGTGCCAACAACTTGCCATGGTAGCTGAGGTAAAGGAGTAGAAATCAGTGGTTCAGGATGGTTTCGCCTTTGCTCTAGACAAGCAGCGCATCGTGAAACATACATTTTTATGTCATTTGTAAATCCTGACCACCAAACCACGTCTCTAGCACGTTGTATCGATTTGTGAATGCCCATGTGACCATCATGAATGCGCTGTAGAATATCACTTCTCAGTTTTGACGGGATATAAAGTGCACTTCCTTTCATTGTTAAATTTTGTTCAATGGCTAATTCACCTCTTACACTCCAAAATGCCCGACAAACTAATGGCACTTGAGTAGCTTTCCTTGGCCATCCTTCCGAAATCAAGTTTCTTAGTAAACTGCAAGTAATGTCGTTGTTCTGTGATTCTAGAACCTCTTTCATTCTTGTGTCTGTGGCCGGAATAGAATTAATAACATTTCTTTCTAATTCTTCTATTTCTTCATCTTGGAAAACGTTGTCAGGATCTTCATGTGTTTGGATTGGAGCTCGGCTTAGAGTATCTGGTGTGTAAAATGCTTTTCCTGAAACATGTTGTACTTTGTATGAGTATCTCATTAGTCTCATCCTGTATCTCTGTAGTCTTGGAGGTAATTCATCCATGCATTTCTGACCTAGTATAGACACTAAAGGACGATGATCGGTTAAAAGTGTGATCTCCTTTCCTATAATGTATGTAGCAAATCGATCGCATACCCAGGTCAACGCCAAAGCTTCTTTTTCTATCTGCGCTTGACGCATTTCAGCTGGATTAAAAGGTCGCGATGCGTATAAAACTGGTCTCCATTGTTCATCCGAAAGTATTTCGAGAACTGCACCAGCACCGAAGCTGGAAGCATCTGCACAAACTCTTATAGGTTTATTCACATCATAGTGGCATAGTACAGGTGGACTTGTAATAGCAATCTTAATCTCCTCAAAAGCTCTCTTTTGATCTTCCCCCCAGTAAAAATCATGCTCGTTCTTTAATAATCGGCGTAGAGGTTCTGTCCGTTGAGCTAGATTTGGTAAAAACTTCCCAACATAAGTAACCATCCCTAATAGACGGCGAACATCACCCTTTGACTGTGGATTTGGCATCTTTGTAATAGCCTCACACTTTGTAGGATCAGCTTCAATTCCTTCAGATGAAACAATATGTCCTAGAAACTTCACTCTTCTTGTATTGAAGACACATTTGTCATTAAGGGTGACTCCAGCTGCAGATAACTTTTTAAGCACTATATCCAGGACTTTGAAGTGCTCCTCTTCATTTTTCCCGAAAATAAGGACATCATCCATGTGACAAACAACCCCGGGAATACCTTCAAGAATTCTCATCATCTCTCTAGAGTAAAACTCTGGTGCACTGGAGATCCCAAACGGGAGACGATTAAAGCAATAATGACCAAACGGAGTTATGAATGTAGTCAACAACCTAGAAGATTCTGAAAGAGGAATCTGCCAATAACCACAATTAGCATCAAGTTTAGAAAAAACCTTTGCATCCCTAAGATTCGCAAGTGACTCCTCAACTGTTGGTAGTATAATATGCTCCCTTCTCACATTATTATTCAGCTTAGTCAGATCGACACAAATTCTGATCTTACCATTTGGTTTTGGCACAATAACAATACCTGAACACCATTCAGTTGGAGTTTCAACAGGAGATATGACACCCAATGTTTCCATCCTGTCCAATTCCTCCTTGAACTTTGGTCTTAACGGCAATGCTACTCGTCTTGGACATGACAATATGTACGGCTGAGCCCCGGGCTTAAGTTGTATGTCGTATTCCATCTTCATTTTCCCAAGACCCAAAAATAATTCTGGATACTTTTCCCTTGGTTCAAAACTTAAATTACAGTTAGAACTCACCTGATGAATCCAATGTAATATATTTAGCTTCTCAATAGCAGGTCTTCCTAAAAGTGGTTCCTTTAAATTTCGAAGTACAAATATTTCCTGTACACTTGTATTATTTTTCCATTTCAGTTCCCCTTTGAACACTCCTTTAATTTGTAACACATTTTCACATGCACCAAAAAGTTTGGAATTAGGAATTTCTAATGTAATTTCTGAAAAGTACCTGTAATACATTTCCTCAGGAATTACTGTAACATCGGCACCAGGGTCTGCCTTGAATTGAATGTTTTTATTGCCTACCGTAACAAAAATTTTCCAGGGCTTACTTGAAGTTTCTTGTTCGTTAACTGCTCCAATAAAAACATTATTCAACCTTTCAGCGCACTCATTATTTTGAAACACCTCACTGACATTCGATTTCTGTGTATTTTCAGCTTTCTTACAGACTATAGCAAAATGACCTTTAGTCGAACAGAATCTACAATTGGCATTTAAAGCAGGACAGAATTTCATATGACCTCATTCGAAAAATTTTCCACAACGAATGCAGGTATTAGATTTGGAACTATTTCTAGGAGTACTGGTGTTAAGGGCTTCCCTAGAAAAACTCTTTGAGTAACTACTAGAACTACCAGGACTCACATTTGTCTTATAGACCTTATCAACATTCAATGAATTATCAGCAAACTGATTTAAAACTGACTGTTGGTTTCGTACGGATTCACTCTGCCTAGCTTTTTGAACTGCTGTATCTAAAGTTAAGTTAGAGTCTAGCTGTAAAACTTCTGAAAGTTTTTTATCCGAAAGGCCAACAACCAACCTGTCTCTAATAAGTTCATCTCTTAGGCCCTTATAGTCACAAAGATCAGCTAGAGTATGTAGTGCTGTGACAAAACAATCAACTGTCTCATTTGGTTGCTGGACTCTCAGGTTAAACTTAGTCCTTTCATATATTAAATTTCTCTTTGGAATAAAATGAGAATTTAGTTTACTGGTAACTGTATTGTAGGATGCTAGTTCTGTATCAGTTAATTTGAAAGAATTTGCAATTTCTTCTGATTCTGCTCCCATCACGTATATTAATGTACTTACTTGGACATCTTCACTCTTTTGAGCCAAGCCACTAGCCTTACGGTACCTTTCAAATCTCTGAAACCACGTTGACCATTTCTCTGGAGTCCTGATGTTGAACTGTTCTGGCGGTTGTAGATGCAGCTGATAAACATCCATTTGATTGCACTTAAGTGTGCTTGCTACTGATTCATTGTCACTCATTTTGAATTTTAATTATGGGTATTTTTTAAACCACTTACTAGACACCATGCGTTGTTAAAAGAAAATATATGTATGTATTTCAAGGAAACTTTATTTGGATAACAAGAAACAGTAATCGTAATCACAAGCTAGAAGAGGTAAACATACAATGTGTTTGTTATTGTTTTTCATCTCAGATGGTTATTTAAAAACCATCTGATATCAACACACATGCGTATGTATGTATGTACTAGGTAAGAGTGATAATGATACTTGGATGTACTTCTTGATACAAGTAACAGTGGCTGACACTATCTGATACAAAATAAGAATATCTGAGGCTTTGTTGATTTAAGTGTGTCTGAGTAACCAGTATTAACATGGGAACTGCAAGTTACAACAAAAAGTATTTCTAGAGCAAAAAACAACAAGTGATGTAAAGTCTTTACATTATGTATTTATGTGCATCTAGATTAGTAAAGTTTCAAATATTCTTATTTTGTATCATGCAGTTAGTACTGGATGAATATTACAAAATTAATTTTAATTATTTTCAAGCACCCTTACGATTCTTACTCATAAATTGATAGAACTGTATCACCCTTATAGTACTAAAGCTCAGCATCAGTCTCATGAACTGATACAATTATATCGTCGAATACATAACGAGCATTGCCAATACGCCTATCGGTGTATTGCCAGTGTTATTACAGGTGTATTGTCAAGGGTATTAGGAACCAATAGGCTTAGTATCAGGCAGGTTCTTGCATCTGATAAAAAATCTGCCTTGAAGTATCTGATACCTTCGAAAGTAGTCTGTATCTGGTAAAAAGTATCAGTGACTGAAACTTGTACATACCTCAACAAACACAGACAAAATTAGTTACTGGCGTTGACATTACCCTAAGAGACAAAACCTTCGTCACACTAAGGCAGCCACATCTCAAGCCCATACGCAAACTTACTAACCAGAAATATTATCTTGGGTATTTTTTAACCAGAAAGTATTAACAATGAAAGGTGACATTTCGGTAATGTGCGAACTTATCCTTTTACGTTAATTAACGATTATCACTAGACAAAAATGAGATAAGTTATTTAATTTTTTTACTCAAACAATGAGAGCTACAGAGGTCTAAAGGACCAAAACCGATCCAAACATTCCAATGTTGGTACGAGTCCACGAGAAAACAGTTTGATCAACAGGACCTATAGTTGGGGTATTTTTACAATTTATTACTGACTGGAACCTAGAATGAGATTGATTTTAAAACTTAATATTTTATTGTTTTTGGGGAATTTGTTTCTGCTATGCCTGAAACGCTGCACTTCCAAAATTGTGTTAATATCAAGGCAGACATATATTCCATACGAAAACTTAGGAAAATCAGTAACTTAACAAGAAATGTTATCTTGAGTATTTTGTAGCTTAAAGTAAAATTTAACAAAACCAAAAACAGAAATGTCTTATTTGTTCCCTAAAGTGTAATAATCATTTACACTTTATAACAATAAGCATTTCGCGATTTATCCTACCCATAATCACTGTTTATTTTTAAAACTTAAATTGTTTTTCTATGAATTTAGGTCGGTCTCCCATACATAGTCAGTAGTTATTTACATTTTTCAAAGTGGAATGTAGTATGATTTTTTTTCTTTTCTCGCGTGATTTTCCGAGTAATCTTTTTTCACATACCGCTATGGATTTTCAGTAGAAAATCAAAATAATCATTATTTAATTATCATTTATGCACCATTCCGCTGCCGGCAAACAAGCTCGAATTTGGCGGTAAGGTAGATTCTCGTCTATTGCTCTGAGAGTTGCCCGAGCCAGACTTGTAGATGCTATTTTTAGGGTTGCCGAAAGTGTACACTGCCTCTTGGAGTTCTAGCTGCAGCCACAAGAAAGCGACACTAACATAATTACTGGTAACTTAGCTTTTAAAATCTTACATTAATAATATGTTTTCCCTGACAAATTTTAACCGATACAATATTTATTTTTTTAATGCATCGATCCAAACATATATTCAATATTATGTTTTGACATCTTAAAAAGGTCAAATAGTGATTAGTTCTCACTGTCACGTGCGTGCAACATAACGGATATGATCAAGATTCTGTAATTTCAAGAATGTCTCTGATAATTCCCCTAATTTGAATGTCTGCTCATTGTGCGCGAGCACCGCGCTGAACGTAATTTCTGCAGTCTTTCAACTTCGGTTGGAGGACTCATTTAACTAGATTGATTAATCTATAGCGATGTGTCGAGTCGAGTCGAGTCATTGGACAACTCATGTTCGATCCGATATTTGGTATCGAATCAGTATTGAAAGAAAAGTATCGATACCCCGATATATTACTCTGCACGCTGCTTTAACAGTACCACGCTATTTAGTCTATGGCTATAGAATCACTTTTAGAGTCTGTTTTGTCTTGTGGTAATTTTCGGTCAGGTGTAATTTTTCTTAGTTTGATCACAGCAACAAAGGAGCCCAAAAACAAAACCGTAATTTTCAATAAATAATCCAAGCTTGTCGTTACAAACCAACTCTGCAGGACAGAGCCAAAAATGTATTACGGAAAAAACAGTACTTGGGTTGTTTTATTCGCTACAACCCAGGGGTCAAAAAGTAATTTTTATAATTTCTATTTAAATATACAGTAATATAATTCTGAATTCGTTGATACTAACACATGAGAATGGAGTGGTGCGACGCGACGCGTCACCGAATGTCCCAATTTAGATCAGTCGAGTTGTTTTAGCGAATTTCCCCTATAGGGAAGAAGCTGTTACCGTAGGTCTCATGGTAAGACCTAAGCCTAAAACCATCATAACTTTTCTTTTTGAGGTCCTCAGATGCCAAAAACACCATTCGTTCACTTTCATAAATATATATATATATATCTATATATATATGTGTCTTTAAGCACGATAACTTGCGCAAAAATGGTCCAATCGGAATGAAATTTGGCATAGACGTGTAAAGTAGTAATTATTCGGACGAGTTCGTAAACCAGCCCGATCGGACCACCGGAAGGGGGGGTAAAGGGGGGTAAACCCCCCAAAAATGGGTTTTTTGAGATTTTTACATAGAAAAATAAAATTTTTCAAATTTTTATTGGCACCATTGAATTCAGCCCAAAAAAACAAACAATTTATTATTTTGAATCATGGCTCTATGTCCATTGGTTGCCGAGATATTGAAAGTGGTAAACACAGTACGTTGTCCCAATGTTAACCTTATGGGAAATAGGTAAAATTCTATATCTCGCTTATTTCTCAACATATCTTTATAAAACTTGGTAAATGGCTTCTTCTAGTTCAGATCTACTAAATATTGAATTAAAACCACCCAGTTTTAATATACCTGTAGCAGCAAACCTCCATACTCATTCCCCATGTTATTCTTATGGAGCTTACAAAAACATGTCAAATCTCGCTATGTTGGATCGAAATATGTTGTTTTGCACTTGAAATTCGCTGAGTATGCAGGTCTGCTGCAACGGGGGTATTCTGTAGCATCTGCTGCCATCAGCAAACGTCTTCAATTTAATGTTTTGAAGATCACACGTTTATTAGGATTGAACATTGCTTCAAGAGGATTTTATTTCATTCCTCTTCGAAAAAAATCTCAATTTTTATGTATCCCTACATTGAGCCATACTAGAATGCAGTATTTATCTACTCCAAAACTATCGTTATGTTAAATACATGTCTAGTAAAGTAGAATTTCAGAAATAAAATTCATATATTGTAGATGATTTACCATTCTGTTTCTAAAATAAAGATGACTTCGCACATACTATATAATGTGTACAAGCAGAATATTCTGTACTTTCTGTGCCTCTACCCTAGAATAAGGACATCCCCAACCACTTGAGACAAAAGGTGAGGAAAGGAAGGTGAGAGGACGACCGGAAGTGGCCGCCACGCGCCCCCACATCCGGTGGGGATAATGAGCAGTGCTAATTGTTGTACTTCCGGTGCCGTGTTCATTGTTTGTAAAGCAGGTTAATTGTTAGGTCAGGTTGTGTGGTTGTGAGGGGGTTCTTTCGACAAGACGACGAGTCAGTTCTTCACTTGAGCTTTTAACGCTATGTACAAATGTATTCCTAGAAAGCAAAGATTAAAGTCAGGCAAGCTTGAATCAATACAAAAGTGCTGTACACGTTTTGATAAAAAAAATTCAGTTAAATTAGATATTAATTCTTGACAATACCTTGCTGTGGCAAATCAATAAGACTCACTAAGATTTTCCTAATCTATAACGTACAAAATGTTTAAAGCTTTTTGATCATTTCGAAAGCACTTACATAAGGCAAGGTTGATAATTCTCAAAAAAATGTTTTATATGGGTAGCCTATTGTGAAAGAAAGCAAGAATTCTTTTACTATGTATAAATTAATTAAAGATTGAACATAGTCACATTAATTCTCTTCAAACCACGGGCCATGACCCTTAACCATTCAATTGTTCGATGTCACACTAAGTTTAAAGGATATAAAAATTCCAATTAAAATTTCTGACATCATATTTTTCAGAGCTTTTCAATTTAATGCTTTTTTAAAGCTCAAAATAAGAAACCAAATCTATCGCATCCTAACCCGAGAAAAGTGATAAAATCAAAGCGGGAAAGTGTAAACATCAAATAAACAAAATAACAACAGTTTTGACCCCGCGAGTAATAGGGAATCAGAAAATTATCTTTGTCAAAATAATAAATCGAATCCTTGGCAGAGAATGGACTAGTATCGCATGTGTTTGAAACACAAGTTTACAGCGTTTTATTTGGAAACATAAGTTTTTAAAGCAGTTTGAAGAGTCCAAGTTTGTCATCGTCTTCAGCATAATGGATCCAGTACAGTACTGTCGGTGCGCGCTGTGTGGTATGGACTTCATTTTTGGTTTCTCTGTTCAATATTTATCATAATATTAAGAAGCCCTATTCTGATGAATGTCGTTAAAGCAGTGCTGCTATTGGCGAAATGGGTGCAAATATTTGCGGGTAGTGCAGATTTAACTCAAGATGGTTCACACGACCGCCGCTAGGACGTGCCACCACTGCCTCGATGTCACAATTGGTTGAAGGTTAGGGTAAAAACAGCTTAGTTCCTTAAAATTACGATACTGTTGTGGAGAATGTTATAAATACTAAAAGGTCTTAACTTGTAACATTTAATATCTGAATATTTAATCGGAGTAATAACACTGATTATATATATTCTAAAGGTGTATGTTACACCTTTAGGTGTATTGTCAATGGTAATAATCATCGCTATTTCAATGGTTTGCTTCTCAAACATATATATGATTATGTTTTCTGTACATACCAGAACACCCTTCATAACTTTATGTTATAAAATGTGAATCATAGTTCTGTCTCACTGCTCTACTGAGGAACACGTGAGCAGTTATATTTGAAGCTTTCATTTCGTTTCAAACGATAATGAGGGCACCAAGTTCTGAGTTTGTTCAGAATTAAATTGGGGAATTTTTATAAGTTTTTGTATGAGTGGTAAGACGAAACGACGAAACCAAGTTTGTGATTGTAATCGATACGAGTTTAATACCATTGATTATCCTCTTAAGGTGTATTTTATTTTATTTTATTTACATGCTTTGATACAGTATGAATACCAATTACATCAAAGCAGTTCACTATAATCTAAAGTTCACTGCGGGGTTTCCTAAGCTTACTACAACGTCTTATAAATTAATTAGAAATACGACAATAGAGCAACAAAATAGCCAATAAATATTAATAATAAATAATAAATAAATAACATCAATAATGTTAATTGTCAATGGTACACCAAGTAGCGCTGATGCATGGAATAGTTGAAGCTGGCTCCGTGTAGTCTTACAGCAGTGGTTCCAAAACATGTTGGATGGCGACCCAACAATGAACCCAAAGATTTTTCGCGACCCACCATTGTTATTAATGTGTGTACATCAAACCCGACGAAAAATAGACCATAGCAAAACAATAAAATGTATAAGATTTAGCCTATAACATAGTCAAATACGAATGTCGAGTTTTAAGGCTATTGCATTTGTATTGCAAGAAAAATTAACTCTTATTTTGGATGAACAACGTGCCCTGCAGTAAATGAGGTGAAACTTTAATGTGGATTGAGTTTGAAATATATCAAAAAGGCATTACAGTTTTTTTCCATTTGTGTTTTTATTGCAAAATATGATATTTAATTCCTAAAACCTGTAAGTGGATCCTCTAAAACTAAATAGCCAGCTAAAAAGAATATTAATGTATTGTTAATGTATTGAGATTTTATTATCAACGTGTTAAGAAAGAATGATCCTGAAGGAGAAAAATTCCGATATTTTCTACTGCAGATGATTTCTATGTTCACTTTTGAAATTAATGAAAGTTAAGAAGAGACTCCAACGGATTTGCACCGTAATGCATCCAAAAGGATATTAGCCTATGGCTTTTTCCTCTTTCACGTTATTACTATAGTATTCCATTTCATACATTCATTATTTAGTATTTAAGTATGTGTTATTTGTGCTATTATGTTCGACAGTTAAATGATTAATATGCTCTTTCAATAACTTTGCCCTATTCCCCATAATAATTTGTTCATTACCATGTGTGTTGCCCAAATATAAAAACATTTATTTACTTACTTGTGCCCATAATTTAATATAAGTCTATGTCACTATTACCCTCCTCAGAAAGAAAATAATTTATAAGATAAGAATATTAATTTGCATTCATTAATAATCCCATCATCAAATATTCACCCATAATTTAGTATCAGAATTTCCTATCTATCAATATAATATATATATATATATATATATGTAAAGAGAATTGCAATAAATAAAATTTAATATAATACTAGATTAAAAAATAGTCCTGAAGGAATCTAAATTTAGTGTTCAGTGAGTAATTTATATTAAAATATGTGTTCAACAATGTGATCATCAAGATTGACAGCAAGAAAGGCTCTGGAGGGGCTCTTCTCTTCAAGATCTGGTGGTGTATAGAAGCTTTTGTAGGTCACAGTACCTAATTAATGCAAATTATCCCCAGTAATGGACTAGGACGTTGCATTTCCCTAGGACCATTTAGTAGGGCTGATTGCTCAAAGAAATACCACAGATTAAAGTCATTTCCCTTTTTAAACATTCACAAGAAGAGTGGTATGAGCGAAGAACTTTTGTAAGCTGATGTGGTAATATCCTCCATTTTGTATAAAACCCAAGCTCTAAGCCAAAAGGACAATTTGAACAATATTTTATAACATTTATCTGAAGAAATAACATATTAGCCTATTGAAATAAAAAAGAGACTATATTTTCCAAATTTAAGTTAATAATTTTGTTACAATCAGTAAACTCAGTGCAGCAATTGGAATTTCCTGAAGGGACAAACCCAAAATTTCATAAGAAATATCTATCACTTATTTACCTACAACTCAATTGAATTTAATTTGAACTCATCATTCTTATTTATTTTAATATTATTCAAGACAGCACGAACACCCTTCCCTGAGATTGAGAATCAGAATACAAAGAGGCATTACTGTAAAAAAACTTTATTTTATTATATTTAAACCTTGTAAAGAAAAGCCATATGTTTCCCCACTATTGTAAACTAATTGTTGTTAATCCTTCTAGAGTCAAATGTCAGCCATTGTTTTCAAGTCAATAAACTTATCTTATAAATTATATTTATTTGTCATTATTCTAGTAAAGAAACCTAGGATTACACTTACCTTGGTTGAAGACAATAGGAATCATTTATTTAATAAGATCAAGCCAAGCGTGGGTTGTAAGAAAACAACCAAAATAATTTTGTACTTAGCAATAACGGATAGAGCAAGCCGAGGGCAACATTTCATTCAAACACGAACCGAAAGAGCAGTTTCTTTACTTATTAATTCAAAAATTAAAGGTCTTAAAAACAAAATAGGCTGTAGGCGATAAAGAGATTACATTACGTAATAGGGAGTTTCATAATTTCTCCCTCAAGATAGTTCTAAAAGCACTTCTTAAAATAAATCTAAAAATTAATTACTCCAGACAACTTAAAATTCATGACGTTTTCAGTAAAAAATATATCTTTCAATATCTGGAGGGTTCAGGTACAACAACAACGAATAAGACCAAAACGAACTTCATCCTGAGATCAGAACCGGAGATAACTATGAGAAAACAACAACAAAAAAACAGTTAAATTTGGAAACGTCCATAAGAAATATATAGGGAGGAATTTTTGTTTGAGTACATCTCGAGAAAAAAGTAATATTTTCAAAAACGGATTGTGGCGTTGTAATTAGCGTGAAAAATCTCTAATTATATGTTACAGCGCTACATTCATATTTAAAAAATACCTTATTTCCAATATGGTGGATCCAAGATGGCAACTGAAAATCAATACCAGATGAAAATGGAGTATTTACCCCCCAGTAACTATTGGCCGTGGTTTCAAAACAATATTATGGAAAATATTCGTTTGGACACCATAAATAAATTCGGCACTGTGAACTATATTAAATTTGCCCAAAAATGCCTCTATGAATCAATTATAAAGTTTGAGTCGGACCGCAATATAAGGTTAATGCCTAATTTCTTATTCCTTCTTATTAGATGACTGGACTTGTCTCTAACCTTTGAGTTTGTTTCGGAATTAGTGAATATCCGAAACAAAGATGACAAATTTTACACAAAACCCAAATCTCCCCCTATTAACAACCTACGCGACATTTTGCGGGGCCGGTAAAACATAAAATTGTCACGCTCCCTCAGATTTTTAAACGACTAATTTCCCTCGAAAGTTCAGGTTAGATGTTCGGCCCTCGTCAAAAGTGAACGAAACCCCTTAAAAATTCCTTTAAAAGTGTAGAATACAGTAATCGTCTTACAGATAAAACGATCCTCAAAACCCAAATAAACGACATGGATCGGCTGCGAATCACACTTGACTGGTTATTGTAAACGTAGGGGATCCGATTGGTAGTAAGATGCCTCCTCCTTCGTATTAACTTCATTTCTCTGCCTTATTCATAAGTTCGACCCAAGGGATAGGCTGTCCTTTGAATTGAAAAATTTATATTTCTGAAAAATGTTCTCAAGTAGCTGGAGTTTTGGATACCTACTGATCGCCGTTTTCATTCGAAGTTTTCTGAAAACTAAAAATACAAGGTTCATCTTTTTACTATGATTATTTTAGTTGGAACCTCGTCGCGACCCACCTAAAGCCCTTCCGCGACCCACACTTGGGGAACCGCTGCCTTAGAGTGTTATATACAGTGATGTAGTGTTATAATCACCAAGACCTATTGTTGGTGCATGCTGTAAGAGTAGCGCAAGGTTTGTTTAGTGAAAAACAAGTTTGTATGTAGTTTACAGTTGGGTACATTTGAAATGAGTGTCAAATGTACTTTCGCCCTAATAAATGTCGGTAAGGTAGTGCATGAGTGCATGTCAACATACATACCCCCGCCGTAATAAGGCTAATGTCAGACGGGGTGGTTTTTCCCGCAGCTTGCAATAGTTCACAAATATTTACTTTAAAATTGTAAATAAACATTAATAATCAATTATTTATAATATATGTAAACAGATGCTAGTTAATGACAAATATTTATTAATTATTATTTTACCCTATAAATAAAATCAGAAGGAAATTTATTGCTTTGTTAATGTAAATCACTTGAGAAATTTGATTGTATAATACAATACAGTACCTTTGCCCATAGTTAATTTTAATGTAAGTTATTTATTAGGTAAGAGTAAAGCTATCTCAAGTAATTATCTATATATATAAAAGAGGAAGTATGTGTGTGTGTGTGTGTGTGTGTGTGTGTGTGGGTATGGTCCCTATAGACGCCCAAACCGCCCAACGGATTTTTATGAAATTTGCAGGGATTGTTTACCATGTTCCCAGGATGGTTTTTGTCAAGTTTGGTGTAAATCCATCCACAGGGATCTGCCCCACGGGCTCCTAAAGATACCATGTTATTCAAATGAGCTTTTGGTTTGTTTACAAAAAAACATATGATTATACTTAAAACTCCAATACACTGTTCTATATAAGACTGTGACTTGATGTAGTTCCTCATTTTTCCTGCAGACTGCATCACACACAGATACAAATTGTGTGTTTACAATTAACAGCTGACTTGAAGATCCTTTTTCACACAGTCTGCAGCACACTTAATTTTCTATAATTCTTTGTCAAACTAACAGCTGTAGTTAAATATTGAGTTTGTTATTATGGTTGAATGTCAACAAACCAAATAAATTATGTTTACCTTTTTGTGCTTAAAAACGTGATTTGTTATGTTTTACATGTTCAAATGCTTTTCTAATCATGTATAATTTTTTTTATTTGATGAATAAGCCTATACAGTTAGTTTTTTTTTTCATTTTAAATACTCCACCAAAAGTGTTATAAATATTGTTTTTTGTTCTAAATATGTTATTTTGAAATCATTGACGCTTCTTAAGAGTATGAAATGAATACCAAACCAAATCAATTAAAGTAGTATTTTATTTTAATTAGAAATGACGAAGCAAAAATCATTAGTGGCAAGTTCAAGGGAGAAGAAGCCTTAATTCCAAGAATACCTTTGATATCCTCTGAGTTACCATTTGATTTTAAGCGATTGCAATTTCCATTACGCCTTGCTTTTGCAATTACTATTAATAAGGCACAAGGACAATCCCTAAAAATTGCCGGATTGAATTTGGAAAATTCATGTTTTTCCCACGGGCAATTATATGTTGCATGCTCACGTGTTGGCACGCCCACAAATTTGTATATCTATACACCAAATGGGAAAACAAAAAACGTTGTATATCCTTTGGCTTTAAAGTAAATTAAGTATTCTTCATTTTGATGTTTCATTTTTGTGTTATTTTTAATACAGTAATTTAATAAAAAAAAATTTCATACCTAGCATTAATCAATATGATATTTTTTATTTAAATATTTAATTATCATGGGCGCAGCAACGCGCGCCGGGTAACGCTAGTAAGCCTATATTTTTGGTAGCCGGCGGTATACCAGGTCACAGTTGTCCCTTTTTAATGGCCTAGAAGAAATATAGTGACCTGGGTGAAGAGTTAATACTTTGGTAAGATCTGCCCTTATTCATCTTTACCTCCATTGGACTAGCCTACCAGTGATTTTAAATTGATATTAAAATTAAATAAAGACTAAAGAAAGTATATAGCCTACATACATCAAGAATAATTTTTGACATCAAGAAATTTATTAATAAACTTTGACTGGAGAAACTTCATAAATTTGACTCAATAAAATTTTCCCATCAAAACTATTGTTGAGGAAAACATAAGTTATTGGTTTATAAACAAACTCCTTATTAGTGACTATTTTATAGAGATCACCATTATCCTTCCATAGACTTTCAAGCTACAATTACATTTGATAATTAACCATTTTCAAAATTAAAAGTATCAAAATATATTATCAAGTTAGATATTCAATGTTTCGGCCAGCACTTACCTTAGACCCGAACCAAGAGACTCTTGCCATCCTTGATAACTAGCCTGAGCATGATTCAAATATATTTTGTATAATTAGCCTTCAACTATAAGACCCCTAAATTGTGAAACTTTGTAAATCCCCTGTTTAGTTAAAAAGAGAGAAAGCTTGTGATTTAATTGTCAGTAAACCTATATTTCCGTTGTATCTCAGCCTAATTATTTTAGAATAGCCTAGATTTAAGTATAAATAGTTAAAGAAGTAAGAGATATTATCCACTTACCTTAATTCAATCCTACTAATAATAACAAAAGAATCATACCCAATAGATAGGAGAAGAAATATCGTTTATTTATTTAATAAAATATCTAAGGTAAACAAAAAGAGAAGTAACAAGCTGTTGTGCGGTTTTTGCCGCCCGTGAAGCAAAATCACATGATTTAAATGGAGGTTGCCACACCTCCATCCGCGGCTGAAAACCGCTCAACATCAGCGGGAAATACCGCCCAATGTGACATTACCAAATTGTCGGTAAAGCAGTGCCGTTGTTGACGAAATGGCTGTAATAACCCGCCGGTACTGCATAATCAACGATCATTTCGTCAACTCAAAGTGCTTCATGCATCTGCCGCTAGGTTGTGTCACCTCTGTCTTGCTTTCGTAGTTAGTTAGAAATTAAATTAAAAATTACTGAGTTTATCAAATTGTATTACGTAGTTTGAAAAATGTTGAAACTGTTATGAACTCTCGAATGATGACAGTAAGTATCTGAATATCTAATTCGATTAATGATTTTTGCAACTCTGACGATTGGACTCCCGCAGGTTCGTATATTCGAATTTCGTTTAAACATTAGAGCACCAATCTTTCAATCTTAGAAGCCATGGTTACAACTACTAAGTTATTATTGCTCTGCATTGGTCCGGCTGAGCAGTTATATTTGACGCCTTTAATTTGCTGTTGGGCAAATTGGAGGCAATAATCTATATATATAAAGGAGAAGGGGTTTTATATCGGACAGCAAATCTCCAAAACTATAAGACCTTAACAGTTGAAATTTGGCACATGTGCTTCTCTTGGGTCTTAGATGCACACTAAGAAACGGTTTTACAAAATTCCCAAAGGGTTTTGCCTTATGGTACTTCAAAGTTTTAATGTTAAATTATAGGGAAGGATATAAGGTTGTCATGGCAACCTTAAGAAGTCTGACAAATTAAATCCTAAAAAAAGACAGGGGAAGTTTTTATGTTTCCCACGGGTGAAACCGTGTTGATCAGCTAGTACTCTAATAAATGGAAATATGCCAAACGTTTACATTATCGTGCTGATTATAATGGGTGCCGGTGAAAGGGAGTACCGAGGACCGAGTAGCGACAGCAACATTTTTCGATTTGTTGATGTATCGGTTTTCCGATATATCGGGAGCAATATATCGATGTCTACAATATCGACTCCCAAAATATCGATGTATCGGGAGCAATATATCGATGTCTACGATATCGAACCCCATAATATCGATATATCGGGTTAACGATACATCGAAAATTTTACTTCGCTTTTTGACAAGAAAACTGCTTATTGTGAATTCAAATGTGCAAACACAGGGAATATTAAGTGTTAGTTAAGTAAACAGAATCACGAAAAATGTTATCTTTAATTTCAAACATCATGAAAAAAATAAAGTTATACACTTTCAAAAAAACTATGCAAATACTTTCATAGACCTGACTCCTGCACTGGCGAGGTGGTGAATAACCTTGAACAATCAAAACAATAAGATGTGGGGGTGAGGTGAGAAACGAGACAGCTGTCGCCTGTCAGCATAGCCATCTCTAGATGGTTATGCTGTCAGTCCCAAAGGGTAGAGTGGGGGGAAGAATTCGCATGCAGGCATTCAGGGGAGCAGGGCAGCCAACTGAAACGTTTGTAGACGAAAAAAGGGGGACAATTTAAATAAAAAATGAAACCGCTTTAAAATTAGTGGATACTTAAAAAATACATTCAAAATGTTATATGGGTTTGCGATTGGAACTTGAATTTCCAAGAAAATTACAAATAAAATGACACTTTTTGTAATTTTATGAATCCGATATATCGGACCAAAAATATCGATGTCTCCGATACTATCGGGATGAATTTGTCGATGGCGATATATCGATATATCGGGCCCAGAATATCGATGTATCAAAAATATCGATATATCGTTGCAATCGATATCTTGTCGCCAGATTGTAGCGAGTGTTCGTCAGTAAAAGTAGCAGTACTATATTGCTTGTATTGTACCCCTATTATTGATATTGAGATACTGGATACTGTTACAGTCAAAATAAATTTCTATGAAATAGGCCTTACCTGTTAGTTATCTAAACATTTCTTATGAGTTGGGTTTCTTAATAATGGCCAATTAATCAAAGAGTATCAAAGGAATGGATTCCTGAGTAATTGATAAATACAACTTTATTGCTAAATAAAAATAAATGCTTATGAAAACAATTAGAAAACAAGAAAGTTGAGTTGTGTATATTTAGGTTTAATTAGTACGGTCTAAGCGGGACTTACGAGTAGGACTTAGTTGCATTTGTTTAATCCGTATTTTAGGCCTGGTTTATATGTTTTTACATTTGACACATAATCAGTGATAACAAAAGACACTTAGTAGTGAAGAAAAAAATATGCTTTGTTTTCACTGGCTACTTTTCACTTGAACTCGCAACGGTGTAAACCTGGCTTTACTGAGAGTCGCTAAATTTGTAAGTCTTTGGTTAGTACTCAGCATTGACCGTTCCAGTATCCGCTGTGTTCGGAACTAAGTTGAAGAGTAACAAATAATCGTTCAGGCAATGTACTCGTTTGTTAGCTTGTAGACGACGTCCTGCTGTAATCGCTAGAATTCAGTGATCGATTTCTTTAGTTTTCAGTATCCGCATACTTTTGAAAAGACGAGTACCGAGTACAAAGTAGCGATTACAGTTACTTTGGCACACCTCTAAATAATCATCGCTATTCCAGTGGTGTACCTCTCAAATATAAGTACAATTCAACTTTGTTTAGATGCTGGAACAGCCTTCTTGTATTTACCTTATACCTTTAAACTTACCTGTTTCCTGTAACACTGCTCTTTTGAGCACCGTCTGAGCAGTTATATTTTAAGCCTTCATTTTACTATTAGTGAAAGTGAAGGTAATATTTGTGACCATAATTGATTACCAACTTACACGTGAAATGTCAATGTTATAATCACCAAGTCCTATTGTTGGTTCATGCTGTATAAGAGTAGCGCAAGGTTTGTTTAGTGAAAAAAAGTTTGTATGTGATTTAGAGTTTGGTACAGTTCGCGCATTATATCTCTAGCTATGGCTTCAACGCTACTAACCGTGTCTTAATCATTTTCAACATTTGACATTGGTAAACACGGCGTTTGAAAATCAGCGGGGCCTTAGCAAAATGTCGTAGAAAAGTACCCCCTCTCCCCCCCCGCGTCTTGCAACCAGCTGACACAGCCATAACCGGACATATAATGCGCGAACTGTACAATTGAAATGAGTATCAATAGCGGTTTGTGTTAAGAGCGCAAAGTACGTCATTGCAGCTCGAGGATTGATGGCAGCACGAAGCGTTAGCACTGTGCGGCCAAACATTTCGAGAGGGACAATGAATATTTGTGCTCCTACCACTATTATTAAAAAAAAAAATTAACTTAAACAAAAGTACATTGAGGTTATATATGCTTATTCTATTGGAAGGAACCGGAAATAGTGTATAGGAACGCCGACTGAGAAATCAGCTTATTTAGAGCAAAGCAATTAGAATCTAGAATACGGTAAGTGTCATGGGATTTCTCGATTTCTGACTATTGGAAACTGGTCTTTGGTGTTTGACGTCATAGTTGTCTCTCTTGTGTGCCACCTTAACCTAATAAATAACCCTGGTTTAGCGAGCGGGAGTGAAATGAAAGCGGAAATGAACAGTTTTACGTACTCTTGACAGGTGCGTCAATGTGATTATTTCCATGTAGTGGTGGAAAGTTACTTTCGACCTGATAAAAGTCGGTAAAGCAGTACAGTCGGTATCAGTCGGAAGTGGTTGTAAATACCTGACGCCACTGCATAATTAATGATAATTGTCAACTCAAAGTGCTTCATGCATCTGCCGTTAGGTTGTGCCACCACTGTCTTGTCCTCTTAGATAGTCTTTTAATCAAATTTAAAATGACTGAGTTTATCAAAATGTATTGGATATTTTGAAAAATGTTCAAACTATTATGAGCTTTTGAATCATGACATGAAGAATCTGAATATTTAATTTGAGGAATGGTTATTACAATTTTTTCGGTTAAACTCCCCAAGGTTCGTATATTCAAATTTTGTTTAAATATTAGAGCATCCATACTTAGTCGAATATCATAGTCATCAACCCTATGGCTCGGCTGCTCATTCGTGCTCCGACTGATTAGTTATATTTGAAGCCTTTAATTTGTCATTGTCAAATTGAAGGCAATAATTATGTCATGTTGTAGATTATATTAATCTGAACTGTTTTGAGAGCACTGGAAACTGACATTAACAATTTTTGTTATACAATTTACAGTCAACCGTAATACTAATACACATACGTAATGCCACGTTATTCATGGGCCGTTTATAGTGAATCTTATTTAATATCAATAATGCTGTGATTTGTTAAAGGATAAGAAAAAATTATTCTTCATTCCCTTTATACAAGGTGATACAAAGGAACCGGACATTTTTTTAATAAGTAGTACACAGGAGTTAAAAGGAATAAAATGGTGTTAATACTGTACATAGTGAGGTAAACATTTGCCATTTGTTACCAAACAGTCATTTTTTGAAGATGACGTCACGCATATGGCGGCCGTGTTCTTCTCTACAAATGTTCATTTTGGTCTGAAAATCATCTGAAACTCGGGTCAGGAGGTCTTGTTCAATGTCATTGATCTCTTCTGTGATTGCAAACTTAAAATCCTCTAGAGTGCTTAAAATCCTCAAATTTTAAGATTGCCAACTTCAAATCCCCAAATTTTCTTTACCGATACGCGGTTCATGTTCAGCTCTTGAGCATGTTATCGCACAGATCTGCTTGGACTCCTTATCAATGCTGCTATCACTCTGGCGATGTTATCGTGTGATCTCTAAGTTCTAACAAGGCCTGGTAGTTTCTTTCTTGTTTTATTCCCAGTTGTTCGGTACCCTGAAACCCATTTTAATAGCGTATTTCGGCTTGGAACCGTTCCATGGCGTTCAATATTAAAATGTCAACGAAATTCCCACTGGGTTTTGACGACGGATTCACTATTTTGGACAAAAGTATCAAATGCGAAAACGCGATGGTCTACGCCCCACTGAGCCAGTTCATCAAAAATGGCAAGCCTCACTGAAGGTAATGACATAACCTCAATCTTCCTACCACGTGCGACAACAATGGAACAGCTGTTTAAAAACATCCGGTTCCTTTGTGTCACCCGGTATTTATTCTTTTAGTAGTTAGTAAATACCAGCACAATCATCAATAGAGAGTTTCTTTTCGAGAAAAAATCACTACCGTGGGCAGGTCTTTCTCACAGGACACCTCTCTATTGACCGGAACCGTGGTAGGTGTGCGTTCGAGGCCTTCTCAAACGTTGTGTTCTTGCGTTATTCAACTCAATCCCCTTCAGTTCGAATTGCAAAATTAAGATGACTCAAAATTTTATTTACCTTTAATTGTGAAGAAAGATCGTATGATTTTGATTTTCTCCGAGATCGTAATCAATTGCACACAACGAGTAACGAATTATACTCAGAGTGGGGTGGAAGTTGTTTTTAAATAGATATAAAAATAACTCCTGTCTCTTGGACGTCAGCATTGCAGTACATTAATTGGCGAAAAATCTGCTGTGCATTAAATGACAAGTTTACGATACCAGCCGGCAATGTAGATTTGGTACTCTACACTTGCTGGCGTTTGACGCTTTCGCCGCTAGGTTGCACCGCCACTGACCCGATATAGTAGGGAATTGATTACCCAACGGTATATAAATCAAAGTAACTCTACGTACGTTATGGTGATGAAAACCCTGAAATTAATTGGTTTAAAAGCAACACATGATAATGTCGACTCTAAAAAATTCCATCACATGTTTTGTTTTTACCAATGTAGTAAATAAATGATCCTGGTTTTGTAAACATAAATATGTTTTTAATTACTAATTACTATACAATGTTACAAAACATTAATTCAAATTGGATTGGATCGAAAAACAGCGGATCTTAAATTTTCACTTGTCACATTCGTATTAGCATTGATTATTCTCTACAGGTGTATTGTCAATGGTATTAGTTTTTGTCTTCCTTTTAACTCATATCTTGTGCAATTTAACCATTTAATATCAATATTCCATATTATATTTGAATTACTTTAAATTTACCCTTTTGATGTCGGTATTTCAGACGTTTCACTGTCGTAATGGTACGAAGGGCTATCTGCCGGCAATGTAGATTCGGATATGTACGAGATGCTTGTATTTGACGCCGTAGCCGCCACGCTGCGCCACCACTCCCCCGTTATTGTAATAGATTATACAACCAACATAGAATATTACTTACAAACGAAGTACTTTATATTAGTTTGATAAATTTTATGAGCGTTATTATGAGCTTTAAAACTGTTATCATAGTTGTTTTAATGTCCTATTCCAGCTTATGTCTATTGCCATTGCTGTTCAGTTATTTAAATTCTCGCACGTATGTTTAATAACATTTGTATACATACTTAAAAATTCACATACATTATTGTAATTAGCCATGAGGTTTTGGTTAACTTGTACATTCACGCATGGATGGACAGTAATATTTGAATCCGTCACTCTGTCACTCTTCTTGAGTGATGGGTAAATTACCATGAGAGTAATACTAGAAATTTTAATTTCTGATCTGTAGTTCTATAAATATCAAGATATACGATAAATTATTTTTATCTCAATTTATACACGCATGACTTAAGTTTTCATGACAGATTAGCTAATATTATGTTTGACACCGGGTGTCATGACGGTGACTTTAGTTAGTTTCGGTCTGCGAGGCATAGCAATCTAATAATGAATCATGGCTTCTTACACACTTACCTTTTTTCTAAACCTAGTTTAAAGACAGCCTTAATAGTAACAAATAATGGTCGCCATTTTGAAACGGAAAAATATTTTTTGCAATTACTTTATATCTACCTTGAACACTATACCAAGTTTCATAATTTTTATCTTTAATGGTTTTTGAGATATAAGGTTTTATTTAAAAATACAAAATGATGATATCTTAGTAACAAAGCCACCATGAAAAAATGTTATTTTTGATTTTCTTCTTATTTTGTTCAATACTGTTCAGCCTATTTCCGAACTACCTATTTTTTTGTACTTACTTACGGGACTCCCTGTTTTTTTAATTTTCTTTAAATTTCCCTTTGGATGTCAGCATTTCAGTAGATCCACTGACGTAATGGTATGTAGGGCCACGTGCCGGCAATGTAGATTCGGATATGTACGAGGTGCTTGCATTTGACGCCCTAGCCGCCACGCTGCGCCACCACTCTCCCATTACTGTAATAGATTATACACAACGTACGGATAATCTACAAACGGATTACTTTATATTTGTTTGATAAATATTATGAAAGTTATTGTGAGCTTATGCCTATTCCAGCTTATGTTTATTGTTGTTCAGTTATTTAAATTCTCGCACGGATGTTTAATAACAGTTGTATACATACTTACAAACTCACCAACTCAATTTAAATCTGAAGTTTTCCTCTTCGGTTAAAATAATTTCTTACAATTAATTGTTCATTTATGCAAGATTGGACAGTATGATTTTATTATGTCAATCTTCTTGAGTTGAGGATAAAAACCATGGGAGATACTTCTATAAATAATGCTACTTTGAGATCTGTAGTTCTGTAAATATCTAGATGTATGATAAATTATGTTTTTCTAAATGTATATACGCTTGACTTCAGTGTTCATGATGAGTTTGACAGCGAGTGCCATGACGGCGACCAGTGAGTTTCGGTCTGCGAGGTATAACAATCTGATAATGAATACATACTTTAATGTATGTATGTATGCTATGTATGTATGTACATGTCGGGCTTCTTGCACACTTACCTTTTTTCTAATGCTAGTTCAAAAGTCTTAGTAGTAACACATAATTGGTCATGTCAGCTCTATTTATTGGATGGTCTAATCGTGATATGAATAAAAATACCCCCGTTGCAGCAGACCTGCATACTCAGCGAATTTCCAGTACAAAACAACATATTTCAATCAAACATAGCGAGATTTTACAGGTTTTTGAAAGCTCCATAAGAATAACATGGGGAATGAGTATGCAGGTTTGCTGCTACGGGTATATTAAAACTGGGTGGTTTTAATTCACTATTTAGTAGATCTGAACTAGAAGAAGCCACTTACCAAGTTTTATCAAGATGTGTTGAGAAATAAGCGAGATGTAGAATTTTACTTATTTCCCATGCATAAGGTTAACATTGGGACAACGTACTGTGTTTACCACTTTCAATATCTCGGTAACCAATGGACATAGAGCAGTGATTCAAAATACTAAATTGTTTGTTTTTTTGTGCTGAATTCAATGGTGCCAACAAAAATCGGATTATTTTTATTTTTCTATGTAAAAAACCCCATTTTTGGGGGGGTTTACCCCTCTTTACCCCCCCTTCCGGTAGTCGGATTGGGCTTGATTACGAACTCGTCCGAATAATTACTACTTTACACATCCATGCCAAATTTCATTAAGATTGGACCATTTTTACGCGAGTTATCGTGCTTAAAGACACACACACATATATATATATAGATATATATATATTTATGAAAATGAACGAATAGTGTTTTTTTGCTTCTGGGGGCCCCAAAACGAAAAGTTATCATGATCTCGGGCTTAGGTCTTACCATGAGTACTACGGTAACAGCTTCTTCCCTATAGGGGAAATTCGCTAATAAACACGTTTGTCTTCATAATTAAATGTTTATTAATCTTTCTGCATTCAAATAATGCATATTACATATTGAGGTCAATATCATGCACCAAACATAATATTAAATTATTTTATTGCTTAAAATAGACTATTTGTTATTCTCTCTTGCAATTGAAACTACTTGAAAAACACTAAATGATAAAAATGAAAGTTATTTCTGTCTTAGAGAATAGTAAAACATCCTATGCATAATAGGAGCTTTAACAGCAGCGGGTTCTCAATGAATAACCTCTCTTAAATGCGATGGGTTTCACTGAAATCCCTCTTGGTTATGCGCTTCCGATTTTAAAACATCTTAATTAAGCAGGGAGTTTATTTTTTGTTTGGATAGTAGGGCCTAGTGCATATTATTTTTATTTACGATAACGTTTAGTTTACATTTTACATTTTATAGGGCCATTGAAATTATCAGTGTAGTTTATACAATAAACAAATCAACATCTACTCTTTCTACTGTCTTTAATTAATATCCAAACAACAAACTTAGGCAACAAACTTTGGGTAAGACTAACAATATCCCCCCAAAAAAACGCAGAGACAATATCCCTCTCTGCGCGGACGCGTCTTTTTGGGACGCGTTCAATATCACTCTTTAAAATCTTTCTAAATTACTTTAATTAGGAATTTTAACTAATTCCCTTATAAGTTCCTTTAGAATTTTAATACAAATTATTTAATAGAACGAAACATAATTTGAAACCCGCGAGAACATGTCGGCCCAACCTGGTGAGACTGTCGGAAACGCTCCCGGAGTTACGTCGTTACAGTAAGTTTATTGACGCATTAAGGTGTGCCGGGCATAGGCCTCTACTTCCGCATACTAGATTACACTATCGGATGGTGTATTATGAATGTACGATCAATAATCGACTACAACACTCGCGTGTGGTGCACATCGATATATCGATCGCATCAGGGTTGTTGTGGATGATTACCATGGTAGCTTACACATGCTATCAGACGTCGATCTGGTGAAGCGAATTCCTTGTTGTCTTCTTCATCACTTTCTAACGTTTCTTCATTGCATGGAAGTTCATTTTTACTGACTGTGTCCTTTAATTATTAAAATAATTCAATTGCAAACAAGTATTGGTTTAAAATTTACTTTTTAAATTAGACGTCAATCGGGTTCAGCGAATTCCCTTAATTGTTATCTACTTCACTCTCTCCCTAACGTTTCTTCGACGTAAGACAATTAATTGTATCTTCCCCTTTCTATTACTGCATTTAAAAAAATCGACTACAAACGAGAATTGGTGCAAAATTTACTTTTTCAATACAATTTAAATTGAAGCGTGTAAAACCTTTTGGCAAGTTACTCTAGATTTTGAATATTTTCTGGAGGGCATTAATTTATTTTTGAATAGGTAGAAATAGATAAAAAGAATATTGTGTAGAAATATTGTGCTTATCATTAAATGAAATAGTAATATTTATTCATGAAATAAAATCCTAACTTATTTACCTCGTACCAAACGCTTTCAGTTTTCTGTCTAGTCATATAAGTGCTAGTATGTATAAGATTAGGGGACAAATTTATGTCTTGTTATGTTTTATTTTCCTAATGTTTTTAAGTTAAAAAGTCCATTAATTTTATTCTGTTATATTTTTAGTGCGTTCTTCTAGTGTATTACATAAGTCAATCTTTATTTACTTTTGTACTCTGAACTGTAATTATCCGTAGTATATGATACAATTACATTGTATTCTATGTAGTATGTTTAATTGGCTTTTCTGGAATAAGTTTTTTTTTCTCTTCAATGATGAGATAGGCTTACTACGACATAGAGTGGGAGACGCTGCTCGCTCCTTCGCGGCTTCATCAAC
The DNA here is from genome assembly GCA_035578135.1 of Flexamia atlantica. Classification (NCBI taxonomy): domain Eukaryota; kingdom Metazoa; phylum Arthropoda; class Insecta; order Hemiptera; family Cicadellidae; genus Flexamia; species Flexamia atlantica. Next base: position 2,182,966 of record JAQJVK010000054.1, on the reverse strand, counting down.
CTTTACTTTTTATATTTAGATTCAACCATTCTGTGTGCATGACAATTTCTTTTGTGAGATTGTTAATTCTATTTTTGTTTCCAGGTAAGGCAACAGCTACTAACGCTAAGTGTTGGAATGCGTTGTAAGTTCATTTTAATTTTTTTCTTACCAAAAACTCAAAATTTTTGTGTCGGCACATAAAGAAATGTAGCCTATAACGTTCTATAGCTTTTATTTTTACCTGCTTGAACGACATTTCATTGCAGGCCAATCAATAGCTTGGTTGCACTAAAACTTTACCCCCCATTTTAAGATATTGATCGCAAATTATGGTGATTATTGAACAAATATTTGAATAAAGAATTTGTATAATAGTCGCATGGGGTGGGACACCGTTTGCATATTTGTGGATTTCATAGGTGTATTTACATTTAGTAGCTTAAGTAATAGCAACGACTGAATCATCTATAAATTCAATAATACTCTTCCAGGTTTGAGTTATTACGCAGAATTTAGTACCTGCTGAATCCGTAAAAGATATTTCGTCGGAAGTGTGACACATAATACAAGCGAACAAGTATTAGTGTAAAATTTACTTACAACCGCAACACGCCGGTGTCTCTTGTTATTTCATATGCGTGTGAGTTTATGTGTTTTATCATTTTTTACTATAATTGGGGTTTTGTATGTTTGGGGTACGTTTGTGTTTTTACCTACGTATTCTTCGCTTAGAGTCCGTAAAAACGTTTTATCCATTCCCATAGGTTGGATACAGTTGTTAAATCCACAAACAAGCGTCATTAATGTCACAACGGATCTATTTAAACGGAGGATCAGATTTTCGTAAAATAAATAACTTTTAAATATTGATAATATTGTACCCAGTGCCCAGTGCCCAGGTAAATGATCAGTGTGATATTCAAAAACATGATTTTCACTCAAAACACCTTGGCGGCTGCTATTCCTGTGACCCGCGCAGTTGTCCCAGGCACGTGAGGTCAAGGTCACGTGATGTCGAAGGTCACGTGAGCCAGCCAAGGTCACGCGGCCCGTGTTGTGACTCACGGAAACCCCTCAGTGCTGCCCCCTGATCCCCAGTAGGCTTTCCGCCCCCTCAGTTCAACCCACCACAATACTAACTTTTCAGTGATTTTCAGGCACCGTAAATAAAATTATTACATGTTACTTCCCTTTTACCCTCTAATACAAAAAATAATAACAACAAAGCTAACCCTAATTTCATGAGTATTACTATTTTATGCAGAGAATCATATGGCATTAATATGGTTTTCGCCATGATGACAACCAACATTGTAAGCATAACAGTCTGCGCTCTTATTGTACACATTTATGGATAAATTATTCGATTTTCACTTAACCTATTTTTCAAAGACCGATGTTATTGGAAATCAAATGTTATACATTGTGGATTATTATTATTATCTCACTCTATTCTATTATTCTCTCTCTTCTATTATTATTTTTCTCATTCAGCCCGATTGTGAACGGTTGAAATATTCAAATTCATTCAAATAGGCTCGTAAAAAGTGTTGAGTATAATTCGTGTATTACGTCATGCGAGCATTTCCTTTTTTTGACATCAAACTTAAATAGCAAAAATACTCTAGCTTAGGTCTATACAAAAATACATAATTATTTAAGAGTGCAGGATAATTTCTATCTGTAGTAAAGATGCCCATGCATGGTGCAGTTCTAAAATGAAATACAGGTTGATAAGTTTTTAAATCTCTTACTTTATCTCATATCCCAAATGTTGTGGTTTTACATAACAAACCCCTGACTACCCAATAAGTGGATGCTTCTTAATTCAAGTATTTTTCGTGGAATCAATATATCGACGTTATCGCTGCCTCAATGGAAGTATCCATGGAAGGTATTACACAACCTGCCGTGTGGTATAACCACGACGTGTGCGTGTGTGTGTGTGTGTGTGTATGTGAATGGAAAGGTACGTGTGTGTGAGTGTGTGCGACGTGTAAGTGAATGTGAGTGTGTGTGAGTGTGGGCGGAGATAGCGGCCGAGATGAGGGCATAAACTGGAGGGTTAATATCGCGTTATCAGCTGATAACCAGGTCGTGATAACAGGGCAGCGCCGGGGGAGGGTGTCAGTGACTAGTCAGTGTCTGTGGCGCTAGTCAGTGACTGTGACTAATCAGTGTCTTGATGTGGGCCAGTCAGCCAATCCCCATTCCCAGACAGGTAATATTTTAAATTGATAAAATACTTCTTCAACAAAAGAAAGCAATAAGATAAATATTAAAGCTAAAAAAACAGATTCCGTTTAGCATATTTTTAATGAATCGGGCATACTAACAGTTTATAATTTGTATATTCATGGAAAAACTATTTTTGCCAACCAACTAAAGATCCCGTCAACTTCAATCAACAGTCTCAATCATGATACCAGATATAAAGTGGACCTTCATCGCCACAACCTTGAATTTTATAAAAAAAACCTCTTATACAGGGCTTAGGTTCTTACAACTGCCAACATCTTTGACTAGAAAATAATTTTAAAAATTTCAAAAAAATTTAAAGGACTTCTTAATAACAAATCCGTTTTATTCTATAAATGAATTTATGGAGTTTAAACTTTAAATATTGATTCGGATCTCCAGAAACATTTAACCTATGAGAATAGTGAATAATTTTAGTTTATATCTATTGTTTAGTGATATGACTCAATTCAAATACATGTAAAATGTATTATTATTGAATAAAGAATCATTTAAATTTGAATTTGCAATCACACGCTGGTCACTATCACTCAGATTAGGCATCTTTTTAGAGATTGCATGTGATTGATTAAGACGAGATTTTAAAGAATCGTTTAAAGAACCAACGTGAATTGTTCGGTACTTTTCACCATCAGTGAAAATAAAAAAATTATTAATTAATACAAATATATTAAATTACTTATATTTTAGTTTTTTTTGGCTAATTATTATATCTTTAATTCCAAATGTATATCCTTTAAGATTAGGCATAAGAACCTCTTTTCTATCGACTATTCTTAGCAACTTTGAAAGAATTCAAATCGTTTAGAAAATGTAAATTTTTGCTGAGACTAACGGGCAAAATAAATGTGAGCTATTAAAAGATCACCACTACCGTTCAATTTTTTCTGTTAAATTGTATAATAATTTGAAAACAATTTAGTTGCACTCATAATTTGATCAAAATAAGAATGAGTAAAATGTTTGAGGATAGTAGAAAACTGAAGTATCTAAATTAGGTTACTCATTTACATAATAAAAAATTATATTAGGCTAATTTTCTTGCTAATTTTCCTGCCAAGCGCCTACTGTTTTAGTGTGGTCAATATAAGTACAGAATAAGTTTTGCTTCCCCACAATTGAAGGCGGTTACTTTGCGCGTTGATTTTTATGTAATAACTTAGTTTCTTCATGGTCATGTTATATTCGAACCATGCTTAATCTAATAAAAAGAACAGTTCCTAATAAATTTAAAAAAATTGAGCAATGTGTTAGCAATATATTTATTAGTTTTGTCTTGTCGCAATTGTTTTAATAACTCACAATAAACCAGTAATATATTCTAACCATTGAAAATAGTTTTAAAAAATCAAGGATAAAACATCATTGAATGAGTGTTTGTTTTCTTAATTTTAACGTAAAGCAATTTTTGTGAGATTACAGTAAGCCTTTACAATTTAAAGAAATAATTCAGAAAGGGTTATTCTATCAAAGTTGTATCATCTGACCAACGAAGTAATAATAATAGTACTAGTATTTTATATACTCTAAAACTAATATTATTATTTTTTAATTTAAACAAATTAAACGTAAATACCAAATAGACGGGAGGCGAAGCGTAACTATTACCGCAGAAGGTCAAAGGTCAAGGGGGGGATGAAAACTTAATGAGATTTCAACAAAACATCGCCACTCTCGTTACGGTTTATTTTACCTTTATTCTGCATTTTAATGCGGGATCGTTTGCTTTTTGTTAAGGGACTGAAGGGTTTCTCTATTGTGTTTTCTTAGTAGATTAAAATGTTCTAATTGGAGTGGTCTTTCAGAAAATACTATCGCAGTCTTCATTATAGAAACTAAGTAATAGAGGTGAAGTATTTCCTGTTCTTTTAAATAGGTACTTTAATTTTTTTAGGTACAACCTATTATAAATGTTAATTAATAAATTGGCAAATGTTGGAATTGTCATTTATTATAACGTTTTAAAGGGGTTTAACGTTTACAACTACTTACTTTAAAAAGAGTAAATTATTTCTGCAGATAATTTTATCATGAATTATTGTTTTTTTTTTTAATTTATTGTTGATAAAATTAATATTTAACAGCCTCAAATTTGTAGGCTTGACAAATTTAACATGCAGTTTCAAATGTGTATGCTTCCGCGTGATGTATTAAATACATAGGTTTTCCTTATCAAAATATTGCTAAGACTATTCATTCTCACAGTTCATATAGCTTATAGTTCTATTTTTACTTAAATCGAAAAAATAAATTAATACATAGAAGAGGAAAATGTTTAATATTTTTAATAATTTCCAAACCTTAACCTTAAACAATCCTATGTTATCATCGAAATCCTTAAGGTAAGTGTATTCATTCAAGATACGCGAACGCATGCTAATTCTTGGAAGTAAATGAAATAAAATAAAATAAAAAAAGAAACATTGTCATCGTACAAATAAATAAGGCAAGTTTCAAAAAACCGGTACGAGACAGCGCCGTACCATGCCCTCGACATTTTACAATAGCGTGCAAGGAACTGATAATTTGAATATCAGGAAGGGTGATCATGGCCCGCGTGGAATCCAGGCTGAAGCTAAACACAGCAGAGTACACAGTACAGAGTGAAAGTGACACTGACACACTTCGCACGCGCCGCGCGGGGAACGGTCCTGGTAAAGACTGGAGAAAGTGTCACAGCTTGACGGACTCTCCGAACGCGAGTTCCTTGCGGAATATTTAAAAAGAATCATCGATTTTTGTTTACCATAACCGCGATGTTTATAACGCAAAATAATCTGAGGAAATCTTGTTTTCGAGAATATTAATAATGATTTTTTATGGAAAATCAATTAATTTAAATCAATTTTGAAAACATTTTAAATTTTCCTTTTACATTTGGTAGGGATTAAAATAGATCGCGCGGTGTTAAATTAGTTTTGAAAAGCCAACTGGGATATGTAGTCTTAGGGCCTAATTCGTCAATACTGCCTCTCTCAGTAGCCTGAATATAGCATTGAGTCAAGCCAGACTGGAGACACATAATTGATTTTTTATACAGAATTCCTCGTAAAAAATGTACTTAGCTGTTTCAAATGAGGAAAAGAATTCGTTTAAGCCACCCATTCGTTTAACGTGTAAAATTCTGTCATTGCGCCATTAGATTAATCGCAAAATATCGAATCACGAATACTTTTACCGATATCGTCATGTATTTAACCTGAAATAGTGATGATAAATGGTATTGACTTTGGATATTTCAGGGTCTTCCTATGAACTTCCTTTGCGCGGACTGCAGCTGTTAGTCGAATATACGACCAAATCGACGACAAATTGGCTGTTTTGCCTTGGCTTGGAGGACGTGAAATCGCTTGGCAAGTGTCCGCCATTGTACCACATTGTTACTGTCTCAAGCTTTGTTGTCGAGATTTCAAAGCGGTATTTACTGTTGTTGTTATAAGAGCGGGAAATATGCAGTGTTGTGAAGGGGTAAAAACATACTTTGGCGCTTTGAGTTGTTTCTTTTCTCGCTCAGTAGTTGTGATTCTCTCCTTCGAAAAGCAACGATTTTGTTATTTGATTTGTGTGGTTTTTCGTTTTTGTGTTCTGGAAGAACAAAACTCTATTTAAATAATCGCCTGGGCAGCAAAACTAATGTTTAGGTCTATAATTTGGAAATTTTTAGTATGTACTTGGACATATTTATGGTGATTATTAATAGTGAATATTCCTCATTGATTTTCAATCACTAATCAGATCAGATGCATGATTTCAATATTTTAAGGTAAAATTCGTTGTTTTACACTGTATAAAAAACACAATATTAGACATTGTTTGTAGTTCAACTTTTATGATCGTCATAGAGTTTCTCAGATTATATCATGACTTAGTGAGCTCATCGAGGGTAACTAGAAGAAATTAGAAATTCGTCCGGGTTTGATTGCAAGATAATGTGAGATGGGGTAAAATATGTCCGTATTATAATTCGCTTTATACCAACGAACCAAAGTAAAACATTACCAGTTGAGAAAATAAAAATAGTTTCACTGAGAATTATCAGGAATTATTGAAAAAGTAAACTAACCGTAAGCCCAAAACAATCCCCACTAACTACCTTTTATATCATCCCACAACATCAAACAGTCTCCTAACGAGCTTTTAATTTTCCAAAACTCCGGCAAAACTCGAGTTACCTCCACGGAATGAATCGCCGATAAACATCGTCTGAAGTCGGGTGAATTGTTTTAAATAATACAGCAGGCAGAACAGCTGTTACCCCTCCGGTGGGGTGGTGGGGGGAGTAACGGTCCCCTCCCCTCCCGCCGCGCAGTGTGAGTCGAGCCGCGACTGTGCGAGGTGCGAGAGGCCGTTCTTTGTCTCTGCTCGCCGGTAGAACAGGCTGTGGTGAACGAAAGTGAAAAAAACTTACGTACTGAAAAGTTAAAATCGTAGGGAAGAGTGGTAAAGTTCCGGACAAACCGTGTGGAGTTCCGATGTGGTCTCGGTTCAGTGCGCGCCACCTCCTCTAGATCTCACCCTGGCTTCTGCAGTGTCGCGCCACCTCCTCTAGGTCTCACCCTGGCTGCTGCAGTGTCGGGGGACGCCGAGGGCCAGGGCTGGGTCAGCTCGGTCATGGGAGTGCTGCGGTGGAGGGAGCGCAACAACAACCGCCACTCCGGGGACGGCAACGGCAACAAGCAGCTGGCCGCGCCGGCTAACAACGTCAACTTGGTGAGGGTTCTACAGCAATTAAAAAACTAAAAAGAAATATATGTTATCACTAACTATATAGAACCTGGTCCTATACAATAGCTTAAAACCTCTAAGGGATTACGTTTGACTTAAAAGTATAATAATGTAGTTGCGGTAACGTGGTATAAGGAGCCGGCATCGTGGTGTAACAAAGATAAGTTACGGTTCTACAGAATAAGGCAAAGAAACAGTAAATAAATTTCGTCCCAAAGTAAAGAATCGTTTTTATTGTGTATTTTACGGTACAAACTATTTACTATATTGTACAGTATGGGTACAAATCTTTGCCCATGCCCTATACATAGAAACAAAAAAAAAATACGCGGTTGAAGCCGGTTGAGTAGCTCATAAGGAACAGAGCTGCAGGCTGCATATGAATAATGGTTAGGGGTGAGTCTGCGTTCATCTATGAAATTAAGACAACAATGGACGTCTGAAAAAGTGCTCTTATTTATTACTAAAAGTGAGTTTTACTAAAACTACTATGCCGCTCGTCGATTACTTAAGAGAGATGAACTACAGTGTCAATGAGATCGTTTCTAAAGGTTTGCTTCTTCATCTTCATTTCTTCACACGTTTCCTCCGTGGAGGTGGGATGTATAGTCTGAGAGAACAATACCCGCCGGGTTACAATGAGAATAAGAGGCGGTTGAACTCATAAACGAAGGCTGCAGGCCGAAGAATGGGAAGGGAAGGGTCTTAGATGTTTTCCTAGAATAAAGGAGAGTGCAGTGGGCATTCTCTAGCCATGAAGGTCTATTGCGTCGCCTTTCAAATATTTTTAACTGTGAATGACAGGATTTTAAGGATATTAGAATGATTTTATAAGGACGATTCAACAATGAAATTCCCGGTGAGGTGACAATGTCCCCCTCTTCTGTAAGTAAAACCGGTTATACTGTTAAGGGGCTTGATCTTTGTTAATTTTTCACCCCTAACGATTACACAACGCTTTAAAAACACACTGGAAATAAACTAATATGATTTTTTAAATACTCTACTAAACGAATAAAACAAAATTCTACCTGGAAAAGAGTAGAGCACTTGAGCACAGACTTATACGGGCCTTTTTACAACGATTTAGTGTATGGATTTGGTTTTATACACTATCAATACGTCTTTCAATATGAAAGGAAACTCTTCACAACCAACGGCATAACAATAAACTGTCAAAACAGCTTCATAGGTCGTGACATTAGGCGGTATACCCTTTTAAAAGCCAGTTGATTCAGTAATGTTTGTTATGCATTTTTAAGATGTTGTAACAGTCTAGCTATTCTTCACGAAACCTAACGCTACCACATGGTTCATATGACCGCTTTGATGAATTGTGTTTACGAAATAAAAATAGCTGCGCAAGCAGTAGTGTGTAGTGTGTAGAAACGCGGACAAAATCTGCTGCGATTTCAAAATCTAAATATCAAACAAAAGGTAGAAGAAATTCCAAGACTTCCGACGGCGAACTTGTAATTGGAAGGAAACACTGCTGTGACGTTGTTATTAGAGACGGCCGTTTTGCAACAAAATTGTAGTGTTTTCTATGATTGCACATAATCATTACATCGGTTTGTAATCCGTGAGAGGAATATTAAAGGATTGTTTCTAGTAGCTGTGTATTTCGTAGACAAGAATTAAACTAAGAAAAATATTGCTTTATTTAAATAACATTTTGAAATGCTATACTGCCTGTAATCTGTAAAAAATGTTTTTTACGTAGAATATCGAGAAAATGTCATACCTACTTAACTGAGAATGTGTTAGCCTAATTAATTCTTCTAAAAAGAGTTTGTTTGTTAAGTATTTTCTCATTAAAATGTTATAAGAGTGCAATAAACATAATTGGTTGTATTTTAACCGTTTTTATTATAAGTCTTCTAATACAATGGCTAAACAAATTTTAATAATTATAAAATACTGTCGTATAATGAAGTTTAAAATAATTATAGCATATTAACTGGAAGTCTACGACATCAGTATAGCCTACTACCAAGTTTTACGAGCAAAATCATTCAGCTTGTACTATTTATGTGAAACGTTTTTGTCTTCAGAAAATGAATTACACCCACACCCACATTAAATTTAAATACAAGATTAGGGTCATTGAGATGCATTTAGGTAAACAGGAGAAATTTTTATTTATTTACGTATATACACGTACTGGAGTGACCTGTCCCTACTGTATACAAAAATAATAACTTTATTTAACTTAACATTACCAAAACAATATTTCTTTGGAAATTTAAAAAATATTAAAAATTTAAAATACAGATAATTTAATCTATTGGATATTATGTATACTAGGCCTTCCTATACTATAATTTTCCATGGGCTACCTTCAGTAGCCATACATTTTATGAACTTTAATAAAAAATATTTTTTCTTCATATTTATTTTTAATTTATAAGACTACTCTTTCCTCTGCTGGTTAAAGAGAGAAAGGCGCGGAGCAAATCAGGATATATTTTGAAGGAGAGTTTAAAAAACCCTACACTTACACTTCCACCAAATTCTGGTCCTCTCGAAGTTTAATTTTAATTCAAAATACGACCATAGATAAATTATTGACAGGAATAAATCAATAATTGATGGTAAAACAAATTAATTATCTCGCCTATGAAACAAGCTAATTGTCATTCAACACCATGCGAACACTGTAATTTATTTCCATATAAATACAACACTGCAGTGGATTAACTTTTATTAGCCTACGTTCTCGAAGACAGCCAATTAACTTTCTACACAACCAACAGCCTACTGTCGTTATCAGTGTTATCAATGTCTGACCCGGTGTCATTACTGTCTACGGTCTTGTGTCTGATAACGCCATCAAACGCCGCCGCGATCATGTTAGCTAATCCCTTGTGACATTAGAAGCGAATTGGACATTTAAAATGTTTTTAACAAAATTTAACCTACGACACAATAATTTTTCTTACACAGAGTGTTTTTTAACGCAACCCAAAACTTTATTTTATCAGCGAATGATTATTGCCCCAAAATCCCCGGATTTGACCCCATTATATTATTTTCTTTGAGGAGACATAACAAGTAAGGCCTTCGAAAACAATTCACAGGATATTCAGCTCCACAAAAGAAACATAGCAAATTTTATTCAAGAAACTCAAAGTGGTACTTTGCAAAACGTGATCAGGAATTTGATGGAGAGAACACAACTTTATATAAATGTCAATGGCAGGTTGTTTCAACACATAATGTAAGCTAAATGTGATCAAACTTAAATTATAGGCTATATGAAATGCAAAGATAACCAAAAAAATAATCATGTCATATTTATATGTGCATTATTCAATCTTAAAATTGGGTTGCGTTAAAAAAACATCCTGTATAACCCAGGTAAAACCTCAACCCAGCTATTGCATGCCGATCGTTATTTTGTGCAATTAAACCGATATTTACTGACGTATAAATGGGAACATTTCCGGTGAAAATATGTAACATTTTATGTAAGTTTTCTGATATTTACTATATTAAGTAACTATTTACAGTAAAAAAAACTGTATTGAAGAAATAAAAACAGGTTTTTAACGTTTATACAAAAATAATACCCCCGTTGCAGCAGACCTGCATACTCAGCGAATTTCAAATGCAAAACAACATATTTCAATCCAACATACATACCGAGATTCAACATGTTTTTGTAAGCTCCATAAGAATAACATGGGGAATGAGTATGCAGGTTTGCTGCTACGGGTATATTAAAACTGGGTGGTTTTATTTCAATATTTAGTTGATCTGAATTAGAAGAAGCCATTTACCAAGTTTTATCAAGATATGTTGAGAAATAAGCGAGATATAGAATTTTCTTTATTTCCCATAAGGTTAACATTGGGACAACGTACTGTGTTTACCACTTTCAATATCTCGGAAAACAATGGACATAGAGCAGTGGACATAGATTCAAAATACTAAATTGTTTGTTTTTTTGAGCTGAATTCAATAATGCTAGCAAAAAATGGATAATTTTTTAATTTTCTATTCATAAAACTCAAAAAACCCATTTTTGGGGGGGTTCACCCCTTTTTACCCCCCCTTCCGATGGTCCGACCGGGCTGGTTCACGAACTCGTCCAAGTGATTACCACTTTACACGTCTGTACCAAATTTCATTAAGATCGGACCATATTTACGGCCGCTATCGTGTTAACAGACATATATATATATATATATTTAAAAATTCAAACGAATAGTGTTTTTTGCTTCTGGGGGCCCCAAAATAAAAAGTTAACATGGTCTCGGGCTTAGGTCTTACCATGAGACCTACGGTAATAGCTTATTCCTTTAAGGAAATTCGCTAAAACTTGTCAGAACCTTTTTCTCCGTCTCAGTTTAAACACAAAACTACTTATATTTCATTTTTTCGGAAATTTAGAGGTAAATCCCTCCTGTAAGAGAGTGGTAAAATCGCAACAACCGACTCTGTATAATCCTATTGCGGCGTAAACTCGATAATGTCGAAGGGGGGGAGAAGGGGGGGACGTCGTCAAACAGTAACGAATGTAGGAGGGGGGGAGATATATGCAAAATCACGTCTATGAATAGGTAGGTAATATAAGTCACGGTTATGTGGAACGTGCAAGAGCATGTTTTTGTGAAAAGGAACATAGTGTGAATTCGTCGAAGTGTGAACCATCGACCATGATGAAGATTTCTTAAAGATCAGTAGTCACTAATAAAGCACGGTTCTATTATTAATAAGTAATGATTCCTTAAAATACATAAGTTTAAAAGTTTCATTCCTTAAAATCAATATAAAAATGTAATAAGTCTAAAGAAGATTATGACTTCAATAAAACCGAAAAGGATCTTTAAAAACCTGCAATAATGATGGGATTTTGAACAGTTCTTTCCTGCTCCTCTTTGTGACTTTAGAGGTGTTTTTTTTTTCAACATTTAGCACTGATATTCACTGCTTAACGTTCCCAGAAAGCTAGAAAAGTTCGTTAACTGCCTTACATAGCATAACCATATTTTCTATCGAGATAGCCCCTAAGTAATATAATTAATGTTGAATTAAATCACAAGCATAAAGTTTTCACACTAGACTCCAACAGCCCACACGTGTATGTCTGGAGCTGGAAATATATACGACTGGCTGTCGCAATAAAATATACACTTCTTCCCGCTCACTGCGACAACGCCGTATTTCTTCTTCTTTCCTCTGTTATTCGACTATTTCTTTCGTATTTCCACTTTTGCACCAAGGCGGTTTACATATTTTACCTTGTTATGACTGATATGTTGCTGGTAAGAAATTTGAAAATTAATTGTCTTTTTAGGGCTTTTTATTGATAGGCTTCCTAAAAAATGCAATTTATTTCGATGCTTGTATTGTTTTCTAAGTCGTATTATATTCAAGAGATAAAATAATAATTATCCACCAATAATTGTCCAAATAAGGGAAAATGACCCAGTATTTAATTTTGTGTGGAATTCTGCCGATTGAATTTTGGTACAGAAATTTATGGGCGTAACCAATATAGCGGATTAGACTTTATAATTGAGCATGTAATTTTTTCCGATAAAAATACTTATAGCTTCATGTAAAACGCAAAAAATCATATTAATTATAAATCCTGTTATGCTACTTTTTCATCTATAAAAATAATTTTCTCACCTTTTTCCATCAAAATTTATTTATAAAAAAATCAACTAAAGAAACCCTGCTCAGCCATTTCCCCCAAGCAAAAATCCCTGCCCATCTCCACAAACAAAATAAATTCTCTCACCTAACCTTTTCCACCAACCTCTAACTAAGCCTAACTCGACCGTAGAGTCAATTCCCGCCAAGCCAGTCCCAGTTAACGTCGACAGCTGATTTATCTTTCGATTCATCACTCGGTGCGTGCGAGATCTTATCCCCTTCGCTCCATTTTCTTGATAACATCCATTTTCGACTACCTTCATAACCGAGGTACTTTCATCCTGCAGAATAGATTGGTTCCACTCGGGTCCGAACCAAAGACCGATCCGATCGCAATTTGTTGGAATTGGTTTCTCATCTTTGTCCAAGATCTATTGGAGAATTGATTGTTACGCCAGTATTTCGAGAAATTTCGATTTTCTTGTGGTTAACAGGATTAAAAAATCTGTTGAGTAAGTCGAATTACTTAATATTGGGTTTTTAAATTTTTCAGAGCGAGAGTGAGAGCGTGGTAACATATAAGGATCATTAAGGAGATTTTTGTAAAAGAACATGTATTATCCAATTGATTTTAAATGAGAAGATCTTGAAACAACCAAGATGACTACACGATTTTAAAATAATGAATTTGCAAGATATTCTTAAGTTATAAGCGAAGAGAAACTTTTCCTATTATGATAAAAGAAAGAGTCGTTTTTACTGAAACGAAATCTAAGTGCAAACTAAAAGTTCGGTTCGAGCTATTTAAGGGTTTACAAGTTCTGGTGTTAAAACAACTATTTTTTCGTCTTACATATTTCCACTTCTACAGTATTAGTTTAACCATTATAGACTAGGAAAACGATTCTGGAATTTGTTTGTCACCGAGGAATATTTTTGTTTGCTTCTTTTGATTCAATAAAATAAAACATCAAACTAGATAGAGGTATGTAGTATATAGCCTAATACGGCACCAGTATTAAAAACATTCGTTCGTCTATCATTTATTTTATATATAATAAAGAAATATCTTAAAAGGTATATCAGGCTAGTTACCTGATTTATTCTTTTTAACGTTAAATCAAGTTTCTTATCCACTAATGTGGTAATGGCTATAAGAGAAAAGGAGAAAGAGAGACATGAATAACATCATGGGTCGAGGTCCCATCTAATCGAGTTTTATACCGCAGGCTTAATCTAAAAGTCAAGAAACTGATTTAGTTTTCAATAACATATTTTCTGCTGACATTTTTCGCCTCCAGAAACAATATCTTGCCAAACTTTAGCAAATTAAAGCTTAAGGTTGTTTTATCACTTATTCGGCCACCCTTTTCTTCATGTGGCTTGTTTTATATTGTTTAAGAAAAACTCTTTATTTTATTCGATTCTAGCGTTATCAGGCACCCTGAATAATCGTCCTGTCCGTGCATTGTTAAGGTTTAAAGTTTAAATCGACCAATTATCCTGCCGTTGTTTACTTTGGCCCAAGATAATTGGCCAATTTGTTAAGGCGGCGCCGTTCAGTTCCAGCTGTGACGTATTAGGTGGTAAAAACGTCTTACAATTTGTCGCTCTCGTCTTTTCTTTGTTTCACTCGAGATTTATTAGTGTTTGGCAGTATTTCTCAGTTCAAGCAATGCCGTTTTTCATTCTTTGTTTCGGGTTTCTTTTAGTAAAACGAGTTTGTTTCTAATTGAAGTTTATTTATGTGTTAGGTTCAGTTATGAAATACCATTTACAAAAAAAATTCTTAAATACGTTTTAATTACTGTTCTCGTCCTCTAAAATATGGTACAGTACACTCCCAATTATCCGATGTCTTCGGGACCGAAGCTAAGCTACCTCGGATAACACGAACCTCGGATAATACAGAGTTTACGTGTGTTTTAAAGTTGGGCTATAATATGACCACTTCAAAATGTATTATTAAATCTAGTATTTCCCAATAAATACGACAATGAAAGTTCTTTCGAGTTGAAAATTATAGAACTTTAAATAGAGACACTTGTTTCACGCATTATTATAACGCTTAGTAAGAAAATGAAAACGTATATTTAAGCTTAGAGCTGCCTCGGATAACCCGGAGTCTCGGATAACCGGGGCTCGGATAATCGAGAGTGTACTGTATATATTTTTGATCACTGAATTGATTACTGTTCATTGTTGTACATAAACTATTTTATGATATTCTTCTGTCCTCTAGACTCTGTGCGATGCAACTGTACTCTTGTGAATTCCCGTAATGACGTTGCATGTGACACTCTATTATCTAAATTGCATAGATCCGCCCATCAGTTAATTGTGTCCTGTTTCATACCCAGGTACTGTTTTGCCGGTAATGACTTTTTAATTAATTTAAGCAATTACTATTAAGATATTTTTATGGCTTTATCATAAATTTAGTACATTCATATACTAAATTGAACCCATGCAACTTTAATTTTAATTTACTTAGTATCTAAAAGTCTTTAATTTATTTTAAAAATAAAATTCAGAAACTGAAGTGAACTCTGAGGAAATGGTATAGCAATGCTGGTAGGTCTTCTTATCAAAGACTTGGTCAAAAAATTCTTCGAACATATATAATATATCTTTTGACATTGAAATATATTTTTCCGTGTTATGTTTGATTTTCCCTCATTTGTCGCAGTGACTCTGAATTTATACCAGCCGTCAGGTTTATTTAAGGCCTTCAAAGGGGAATGCGATTTGATTCATCAAAGTTGATTTGTAAGGTTTGAAATATACCCGGTGATTTCAATGAAGGTAATATTGATGTTGCACTCAACCCTAGAAGTGACATGAATGGTTAAGTATGAATAGTGAATGTTACCCCTTTCTGAATAGTGAATAGTGAATGTTATAGGGGTGGAATCCCTTGTATGAACTTTTTTATAGGCCTATACAATCTTTGATACAGTATAGAATGTAAGTGATTATTACTAAGTTAATATTTTTTTATTTAGTAGCTTATTAGTTACAGCGATTACCGCATAATTGCTGAACACGTGGCTAAAATAAAATGAATTTATTATACTTCAGAATTTAGTTTAGGCCTACTTTAATTCTGTTCTTTTTATAATAACTAATAACACTACTTATTATTGTTAATTCAAAATTGCATTTACGTTTTGTAGGAAAAGCTAGTTTACTCTTAATCAGATACAATGAAACGTCTTTACATAAAAGAGAAAAATTCAAGTTAGGCCTGATCAAAGACAACATATTTTCCATGAGGAAATATTCACGAAAATTAATCTTTGCAATAAAGCATTACTGCGTTTTATATATCGCTAATGATAACTTTGGCTTTATCAAATAAGCATGCTCAACACTTTTTTATCATATCTAGAGAAGGTAAAGACTTTAATTTTACCATGAATCTTCCAAAGCAATAAGGTCAATTAAAAATAATACTAACATCAATTGCATGACTCGAATAGTCTAATTAGCTCCCTTGGCCCTCTATTTCACCTGCCGCGCCGTCCCCTGGGCCACCCCTTTGTTACTCCCGGTTGTTGTCAGTCGCTACATCACCCAGTGGGGCGGCGCCCCATCGCAGGGGCGGATCGTGGCTTTGTCCCCTCCGGAAGTGGCGAGATTGTCTCTCACGTACCGGAAGTCCAGGTGCCTTTGTCGACCCGCTTTTCCCATAAGCTTCCGGCGGTTCACATGTTCAGGTGCTTTTTTCGCCTTGAGTGTCTTCGGTCATTCGCGGTTTCCGTGAGAAGTGTGATTATAAACAAATGATGATTGTTTATTGTTGGTCGGAGGAGAATAACCGCGCCTGTTTACACTGTTCAGACCGTTGCTTGTTTGTATACAGTAGTGCAGTATAACCATGGACTATTATAGGGCCGGAATCATTAAAGGACTGTCGGCTGACGTTTGTCTAGAGAATTCAATTTTAATGTTAACGCTACATGACTGTTTTTGATACGTTTTACATTGTATAAGAGAAAACAGTCTCTCTTGGGCGCTGTAATTACGTAATTTAGAGTGTATAATATTATGTAGTTAGAGTTCGATTAAATAAAAAATTAATTGTTTGAAAAAACAGTCAGTAAAACAAATTTATACCATGTTGTATTTTATTATTTGAACAGTTTTGTCTTACTAATTTTTCCTAAAAAACATTGTTTTGAAATGGAAAACGGTTAACCTTTAAGCCCAGTCGTCATGAAATCACTATATAAAATATATTTACTCTTTCCACTATGACCGAAATTACCAGCGTACCGTGCGGAACATTGGGGACGTCAAGAGAACTCTTGTTATCAAACCGTATTGAGATTAATCACTGCAATAAATAACTGCCCTCAGATTTAACTGCGATCTCCTTCCGTACAAACATTGAAAACATTGAGCTCACCCTCTATAACTTGTCTCGGAGCAAATTATCGTCTATCTTAGTGGCTTTCAGCTCTTAAGTCTCCACTCTACACACCGCTGCATGGCCTTCCCTCCTCCTCCTTTTGAAAACCCCTCCTTTATACCCTGACACCGAGAAAATTATCGTCCGTGGTTTTCAGCTCTGCAATGCCATAATGTAAGGCAGGTTTTTAGCCTCCACTATTCACATCGTTGCATGATCTTCCCCTCCTCCTTTTGATAACACCCTCTCATACCCTGACACCGAACAACTTATCGTTCATCTTATTGGATTTCTGCTCTACAATATCGCAATTTATGGCAAGATTTTAGTCTCTATTGTACACACCTCTGCATGGTCTTCCCTCCTTTGAGAACACCCCCTTTTACCCTGGCACCGAACAACTTATCGTTCATCTTATCCTTGATACTGTAATGACACTTAATGTCTTTTTAACACGAACCTCGATAAGAAGACTTCCTTGTCAACAAGACTCTTCCCAGAATCCCCTTGAGAGTCTTCTTATCAAGGTTCTACTGTATTGGCTTTCAGCCCTGCAATATCATACGTAGTGTAAGGCAGATTTTCAGCCTCCACTATACACATAGCTGCATGGTCTTCCCTCCTCGTTGTGAGAACACACTCTCATACCCTGACACCGAACAACTTATCGTTCATCTTATTGGCTTTCGGCCCTGCTTATCGGAATGTCCAGCAGTCTTTAGTCTCCTCTCTCTACCCACAGTTGATGTTTCCCTCCTCCTCCACTCGCCCCAGTCCCATTGTCACACGACGGCCGTGTCGGCGACACACACCCACTCTGGTGACGCCGCGCCGCCGCCTACACTACAGGGTGTTGCACAACTCCTGGCCGAGAGAGAGAGAGGCAAATGTCACGGCCCGGAGCGCCCGGCTGATAGGCTGATAGGCTGATAGAATCTGCCGCCTTCTCCTTGTTATCTTTCGTCTCCCTCGAGGATTTTGATATTTGTTTCGGTAAGCCCGCTCTTCGGTGAGAGGCGAATTTTGTTACGAAGTAGGATCCAAAGTCTCAAGATTTTGGCAAATTGCATTGCATCTTTTTCGTTGAAACCTAATTAAAAATATTTATGTATCAAAATAAAAACATATTTATATAAGCTTGAGTGTTATTGATTTTTAGTAAATAGGTTTTGTCTTTGAAAATGATTACTTTCTGTGATTTGTATGTATCGAGATCAGTTTGAAGTTTCAGGAGAAAACCCCGATTAGCGTTAGTAGATACTATAAATTTTTATCGATAACGAACTGTAGGGTCTAGTGAGGTTAAAGGTTAAAGTAAGAGCGATTTTTTCACCTTCTCTTCGCCCGGTGGGAGGACCCACTACATTATTTTATTTCTACTAGCCTATTCATGTATATTTCTCCAAGTTCTTTTAAATGTAAAAATCGAGCAGTAACAATATCTAACTTTCACCATAAATCATACAAAATGTTTAACTGTATCCAATGTCAATCTTCTACACCTATAGATGATACCCAACGGTCTTCAGCCTAGAAGTGAGAGAGAGTACTTACAAGTTGGTTCTATACGGCTAACCTTATTAATATTTTAGTTGATATTCAAGTCCACTTAATATTTTATTGTACGGAGTTGCATATTTAGTCTTTTAGACATTGGTGCAAATTAACGACTCATCTGTAAAGCATCCTTTAACCCCCTAATTCTAAGACGTAGCATTTTAACGGCTTAGTCTTTAAGATGCGTCCACACACAACGACGTATCCAATACGTAGCCCTCAAAACGACGTTTCCGATTTGTAGTCCTCATAGCAACGTCTCCAATACGTAGTCCTCACAACGACTTATCCAATACGTTGCTCTCTCAACGACGTATCCAAGACGTAATCTTTCAAATGCGTATCCATGATGGAGTTCACACAAAGACTTTTCTAATACTGAGCCCTCACATAGACGTCTCCATGACGTATCCCTTACAGTGACATTTCCAAGACGTAGCCTTTCAACCACGTCTCCAATATGGAGTTCACTCAGCGATGTATCCAATACGTAGCCCTCAAAAAGACGTCTCCAAGACGTAGCTCTCGCAGCGACGTGTGTGGCAGAGTGGCGCAGTATCAACATGTGTCACAGACCTATCAATGAGACCTCTCACCCCCTCCCCCCCAGTGTCGCCTCGCCGCGGGGGTGACGGGATGATTAGCAGTTGAAATATTGTCTTTCTCGGTTCTCGACTTCTCGGAGCTGGGAATACTGTGAGACTCCATTAGTTAAAAAACTACATTGCCGCTTCGGCACTACAGTTGCGAGCGGTTAGTGGATTCCGTTACTTAAGAAAGGCCTATAACTCCTTATTCAGTTTACAATTTTAGTATTTAAACTTTGATGCGTTGCTTATTATTCTATGTTTTTGTTACAGGTAAGACAATCATTGGTTGAGCTTTCACCCTACATAACCGCTGTAAGTTGAGGTCGATTTGTCTTACTGTTAAAATAGGAACATATTCCATTTAAGAAATTAATTTTTCTGCAAGTTTCATAGAAATGGTTCAGATAAAAGGAAAATTAGACGTTTACCAGTTTATGTGCAGTTATCACTGCGCGATTAATTATTATATATATGCTTCAAATTGTGCTACAATTTTAATACCTTGTTGTAAATGGCATTAGCTGTAACGTGGCATTGTAAAAATAAATAAATAAATAAATAAAACAACTCTT
Organism: Flexamia atlantica; assembly: GCA_035578135.1. Classification (NCBI taxonomy): domain Eukaryota; kingdom Metazoa; phylum Arthropoda; class Insecta; order Hemiptera; family Cicadellidae; genus Flexamia; species Flexamia atlantica. The sequence continues at coordinate 2,163,260 of JAQJVK010000054.1, read as the reverse complement.
CGATCCGACATGCATTTTAAATTTCACGATACAGGCAGGGTTTGATAATAATATAAGAATACAATAGTATATTTCGCAACAAGGGCCAAAACCCTTTCGGCCGAGGTGCGAACACTATTTTTCACCACACTACACAATGAAATATACCCTAAATAATTAAACAAAACTGATTATTATTTGACTCACTTGAAAACAAAACACAGCTATGACAATCATATGATCGCAACTATCCTGTCTTGAATGCCGTATAATTAATTTTGTGATGTTCTGACGTTGTTTCAAGCAAATACACGATCAGCTGACTTTCGGCCCTAGGGCCCCCAACGTTTTCGGTCCTGTGGCGGCAAATGGTGTGTTTCGGTCCGCGTTTGACATTTGTAAAACAGGTGATTTCATCGTAGTGTGGTGAAAAACACATTTATTTCTTCGATATTATCCCCTAAAATATTATTTCCCTAAAATTCAGAAAGCACAATGGCTCAGAAACATATTTCAATAAATAATCTACATTCACCCCGGATACAAGACGAGATCGATAGCAGACGGAGTACAAAGCATGAATAGAAGTTTGCCCGGCTGTCGGCACGCAAGGATGGTTTCAATCCAGCTCTGAGCCCGAGAGACTGGATACATTCTACATTCTACAACAATGCCGCCCACGCCTGAGCGCGCGGTCGCTGCGGCTACGGCTACGTGCGGTCACTGGAACCGTCAATACTGATTGGATTAAAATTACTGTATTGAGAATTTGGCGAGGTGATTTATGTACTGGTGAGATATCAATGAAACTGTTTGACTGCGGAGAAAAGCGTCAGGTTCAGACCGTTATGTGAACGGCGGATTAGGTATATTACTTATTTACTTGCTAAAAAACGTTTATGAAATAGTTTCTTTAACTGTTAATGAGTTACGAAGAACATTTTTTGTGTAAACATATCATATTTTACCCTTATAATTTATATAATAATAATAAAGAGAAAAAAATAATGCTTAGGCTAGCAGTCTGGAAATAGGAATGCTAAACATTAAACATTAGGGATTTACTTTATTAAAACTAAACGTGTAATTTTATGTTGATTATTACATTCATTAGTTATATTTAATGAACATTTCTCGAAACAAGATAAAATAAAAAATAGGCCTTATTCAAAAGAAGGTTTTAACAATAAAAAGTGAAACATCGTATATCTTGTAAATATATTATGGGGTGTAAGCAAAATATTGATGACTAACTTGGTAATTCTGATTGAATACTCATTTTGTACACTTTAATTTACCATCCTACATCCTTCCTTTCAAGCCGCGTCTCGCTTTAGGCTACATAACACCAATCTACTTTGTTTACTAATTAAGCCAGGTAGAAACCCGAGCAAAGGCCGCGCTCTAGTTAATTAAATGAACAAATGAACCGGGGAACTAATCACGTCTGGCGGCCGAGCTGAACACGTGACCTTGCCACGACAAAACACGACACGACACGACACAACACGACAAAACACGACCGCGACACGCGCAATCAACGTAATGAGTCGATGGGGAACTCATTTACGCCAACTGAACATACCGTCAACAGCAGGCTATTGTACCAGCCTCAGCGCACTTTGCGGTGTCCTCCTGGGAATTGGATAACATTAGACGATTTGTTTTGTTTTACGAGGTTTTTAACATATTTTGTTGACTCAACTTTTCATTTATCGAAAATGATTGGTTCCATTTTTAATCCAGATTGATTCAAAATGAGTTTTTTTTAATTTTAATAATTATTTTTATCCAACCAAAATTTTATCAACAACTCGTCATGGGAAGCACTTTTAGGTTATTTAAACCACAGAGAAAGAATGGTATTATTCTTCTCTGTGGTCAAACGTATTAAAACTATACAATAAATATGATTAATAGCTGCGAGATTGCAGATACTAATCGTCTTTTTGATTTTATAGTTTTCATCATTAAATTACAATTTTTTTTATTTAAAGAATAAATTTTAATTGTGGAACATAATTAAACAAATAAATATTGAATACAAGGATTGCCATGATTTCTGTGTTGGGATTTCGATTATTATTACAAAAATCATTTGAAGTTACCTCAAATATAGTTAACTCAAATATAGAATTTATTTACATTTACTAGTAAACTAATTTCCTCACGAAATAATAATTACCTACTATGAAAATTAATTTTAAAGCCAGTTAGGCTAAGATAACGTTTCAGTAAAATATGTGAAATTTAAACGTCATCCATCCCTTCTCTTCTATTAATCAAAGGCATATAAATTACTAAAGTGAATGCAAGAAGACCCTCGGTGCATAATACCCTCACGCTACGGCCAGCGAGTAATGAATAGATATAAAGCCAGCGCCATGCAACTTGCAGCTAGCCGTCCAGGTGAAACGAGTTTCGTCTTACTGAAGCGAGGAGTTATTAAAACTTCACGCTGAATTTAAAGCAGAACCCCAACTTTTCCTGTACAGTCATATTGAAGTTACGCTTTTAAAAATAAAATCCATCCATAATTAATGAGATTAAATTCTTCCAAAAGTTCGTTGTACAACACAACTTAAGGCTGGTGATTTTATTTTTATTTTCTGGATATTTTCTGCAAATTAGGCTAACTTTAAATCGCCATTGGAGAGTTTTTAAAATGTGTTATATTATGGAACGAGTTCATGAGGAGAGGGTGTTCTTAAGATACTTATTTCAACACATTTATCTTAAGATATTTATTTCAACACATTTATTTAATATCGTACCAACCATACACACAGTATATACTGTCTTGAGTCTAGAACATGGAACTGTGAAATCTTCTATTCCTCCTTACTTATTTAATACGCTAGGATTATTTTGTGATCAAGACTCCTGCTTTTCTGAACCGATTTACCGTTTTAAATAATTTTGTCGTCGCTGGAAAGAGCTTGGCGTAAAGATTTGCAGGAAGTAAAATTTATGAGGGTTGTGCTAAAGGGAAGAGCCCTAGACTCCCTTAAAGCTTCCTATGTGTCAATAAGATTTCACATGGGAGTAGAAATTTCAAGTTTCAGCTGATTAAAGTAAACTAACGATCTCAGCAGACGATATCAGCAGACTAACGAATCTAAAGCTGCAGCGCAGCGCATGTCCTCCAATACAGTCCTTACAAATCTATAAAATTACAACAAATTGTTTAATCTTTAACAACGGCGATTGTGCAAGGTATTAGTGTAATCTTGAATGTAATGTCCGCAACGGCGCGGCGTGTACGTGTCGCGGCAGGAGGGAGACGCTCACGTAATGGCCAGGAGGTCCTTGGCGACAGGATGCGGGGAGGGCCGGCTTGGCAGCCGCGCAGGATGGCGTTGTCATAATCTACGGTTACCTGTATAATGGAATAATAATCTAACTGTACGTAATCAGTTTTTAGCGAATTCCCCCTATAGAGAAGAAGCTGTTACCGTAGTACTCATGGTATATATATATATATATATATATATATATATATATATATATATGTGTGTGTGTGTGTGTGTGTGTGTGTGTGTGTGTGTGTGTGTGTGTGTGTGTGTGTGTGTGTGTGTCTTTAAGCACGATAGCGGCCGTAAAAATGGTCCAATATGAATTAAATTTGGCACAGCCATGTAAAGTAGTAATTATTCGGACGAGTTCGAAAACCAGCCTGATCAGCCTACCGGAAGGGGGGGGGGGTAAAGGGGGGTAAACCCCCCCAAAAATGGGTTTTTTGGGTTTTTTTATATAGAAAAATACAAATAATCCAATTTTTGTTACCACCATTGAATTCAGCTAAAAAAAAAACAAACAATTTAGTATTTTGAATCACTGCTCTATGTCCATTGGTTACCGAGATATTGAAAGTGGTAAACACAGTACGTTGTTCCAATATTAACCTTATGGGGAATAAGTAAAATTCTATATCTCGCTTATTTCTCAACGTATCTTGATAAAACTTGGTAAATGGCTTCTTCTAGTTCAGATCTACTAAATATTGAATTAAAACCACCTAGTTTTAATATACCCTTAGCAGCAAACCTGCATACTCATTTCCCATGTTATTCTTATGGAGCTTTCAAAAACATGTCAAATCTCGCTATGTTGGATTGAAATATGTTGTTTTGCATTTGAAATTCGCTGAGTATGCAGGTCTGCTGCAACGGGGGTATTTTTTTTTATTGGAATCTTCATTTTGTCTATAGTAATGCATCCATTACTTTAGGTACATGTTGTATTTGATGGAAGTTATTGACTTATTTATAGGTTTTCTGAAAGTGTAATCATATGCAGGATAAATAAGTATTTGTTGAAGTGTATATTATTTTAAGTCTAGCCATTCTAAGATATAGGGCAATAAACCATTAATTATTTGCTTAAAACCACTATAAACATGATTAATATTTGCACTAAGGATGCAAAATTAACAATTAATCCCATTTATTTCGAAACATATAGCTATTATTGGTTCTTATAATGAGATAGCTATGCTATATGGTTGATCGTTATTTTGTTATTTTATGAAAGGCATGAAAAACTACCCTTTTTCAAAGCCAATCTTCACATTTCACAATAGGCTGAACCAGTGAACCTTACTTAACATGATAAGTTTAACTAAACACGTCTTTTTAAACTGAATTACTTAAACTGTCTGTAAAAATAACTAACAAACGCTAGAAATATCCGACATAATTATTTCTGTGATGCAGCAAAGAGAGTTGATTCCAGCAATGTACAGACAAACAACCAAAAAAGAATGAACGCCCGATGTAAAATTGTACCCCTGGTTAGTATGAAAGAGGTTTAATAGTGATTCCATCAACAGCAACACAATTGCATACGCTCTAGACCTTCCATTGGAAAACACTAGCAAAATTGAAATCTTTCGTCGATTAAAATTTCGAGTAAAAGTCAGAGGAGTCCAGATTTGCACAATACAGTCCAGTTGCAAATGCTCTTGGCCCACCATTCGGAAATACATTCGAAAATTCGGCAAAACATTCGAAAATACTTGCAAAACCAAAAACCTTCCGAGTGATTAACATTCCGAGTGAAAGTACTGTAAGAGGAACAGTCCGGATCCGGGTTCGCAGGATCGACCATTTCCTTATCCTTCCCAGCCGCCTGTGTCACTGTCAGCGCGGGTTCCGAGTTCCCAGGCCCGCTATCTGTCATTAGACGGCCTGATGAACTGTTGAAGCCACAATGGCACAAAGGTTCTGCGGCTTTGTCCTCGGCCCGCGGCCCAACAGGCGGCGGCGGTGGCGGCCAGGCTTCGTGGGGGAAGGATTAGGCTGTAGTCTAGGGGGTGGACCATAAAGAAGTTATGGTTCCGCAGATCTATTGCAGGACTAGAATTGTTGGTAGACAATTTGTGAAATGCAACTGGAGAGTCTTAAATCCCGATAAATTAATACCTCTCTACATATCTTTGTTTCTACAGCGGTTTCTTGTCACGTAAAAAGCGTTAAAGTATCTATGTTAACACCCATATACCTCGTGAGGAACGTTTTGAAACTTAAAAAGTCATTACAAAAGTGAAAGTGTTACAAAAAAGGCATTATTTAGTGGAATCTTTGGTTTGGTGAAAAACAGTTCATGAAGTTATTGAAAATGTATTCAATTATACAATTTGTTGAACTTTCAAACTAAAACACCCAGACTAAACAATCTTTATCACCTCAATGACTTTTATAGGGTTGGTTCCTGGTTGCGACTGCCATTTCGATCAGACGTCCTTCGTTTTTAAAATAAGAAAGGTGCTAACAAGTGAAATCATACTAAATGAATGTCTTAAAACTTAGGGAAAAGTCTTGTATAACTTTGAAAACCGTACAGAAGTGTTTTTATTCAAATAATTTCAGAAGAACCTCAATAAGAAGAAACTCGATAACACAAATACCTTGATAAAAAGTGCACTTTTCAAGTCTCATTGAGACTGTGATGACATTTAAATGTCTAGTTAACACGAACCCCAATAAGAAGTCTTCCTTAATAACGAGACTTTTTCCAGAATCACTTCGAGAGTCTTCTTATCAAGGGTCTACTGTAATAACAAAACTAAATATTGATTAAGGAATTTTTATATTTATTTCATAAACGATGATAGAAATATTTGGTTTCTATTTTTGGAAAGTAAACCTTTCACCTTTATTAATCCATCAATAACTAATCTGTTCGTCTTGGAAAGTGGCAAGGCAACGCTGGGCAGCCTACGTTCATAACTCATTCATTTTCTCATCCTACACTTCATAATTCATTCATTTACTCGTCCCACACTCGGTCCTCATTTGTTTTTGCTTTCAATTGCAGTCGAGCTGTGTTTACATTTCATAATACATAGTTTGAATTTATTATTCGACGTTGACACTGTTTGTAAAAGATTAAGTTTAGACATACACATTAGCCTCAGAAGGAATGTTTTGCAATTATGGTTTTTTTAGCTCACTTCGGAGTTTTGCGAAATTAGTGACTACAGTATTAAGTGCAATATTTGATACATAAAAATTTGTACTTTATATTCTCTCCGTTAAGTTTCTTGAATTTTAAAAGTGCAATTATCATAGGCTTTTATAATTTTACTTTTTTGTTTTCAAAGCCAAAGATTATAGAGTGGGTTCGTGGTTTGCTCTAATTTCAAGACCTTCAAGTAATCGTGCCAACCAAAATGTTAACCTTAAATTGTTAACAAAGAAAATCTCATAAAAACTGTACATTCGACCGGTGACAAACTTTTAATTGGGATTGTAAACCTTGGGAAAGTATAATTTTATTTAGTCATCGCAGTGTCGCGTAGCTACTTAACTTTGTATAAAGTCTACATAAACCCATTTCATGACTTGGTAAGAAAATAGGGTTGTAAACACTACAAGCAACGAGATAACTGCAAAGTTGGACGTGCCATATCATAAGAAGCACTATTGACCTTTGAACAGCTAATGGTGAGAGAGTGCACTTGCGAGGTTTACAAGAGCGTGGTTGTAGCGAAGTTTGCCGAGCAAAGTTCTGTCGGTTCACTAACGGCCAAGTTGGGCGAGATGAGGCGAAGCCTTTCGGGAACACTCCTCCATCCCTATCTACCCGCTGTTTTCCAACCTCGGTTTTAAAACTTTTTGACAGATCCATTCAACTTTGCCGTACTGAGCGAACGTTCGGTTCAGTGTTTACTACTGTCTAGACAACGAGTTTTGTAACTTTACGTTACCTGATGTTTTTAGATAAGTTTTAGAGTTTGTGGTTTATGTTTACAACTAAATAATGTGCTATCACGACTCTCTGTTAACACCTTCTATCGTGCCTGGAAGTTTAAATGTTTTGTAAAACGTTCTCCTTGTCATTCACGAATCCGTTTATTTCACTCGACAGTTAAGTCAGAGCAATATAATACAAGAAATAAAACAAGATGTACAGTAAAATCGTCAGAAAATGTTTCCAGGTTTTATCTAAGTGATTTTATCTATTTTGACCCTTGCAAGTAAATTTATTTATTTAGCTGCATTCAGCATCTTTTCTTTAATCTTTTAAAATTCTAATCCATCTGTACAACAGTAATTATTAAATACAGTAACCTCGAAAGGAAGACACTCAAAAACACAAAAACCTTGGTAACAAGGAGATTAATTAGAAAACTCCCTTGGTAAACAAGACTGTTTCCCGAAACCCCTTTAGAGTCGCATTACCAAGATTCGACCAATTATATAGCCAATTCAGTTCTTAAGAATTATGGACTCGGATTGGTAAAGGCCCATGAGCTTTAAAGTAAAACATTTCAAACACAGGTTTATTTCGACATCCTCCCCAAATAGACCAGTAAGATGAATACTGTATGGATAGACACCCTCCCTGTACCCTCGTTATTTCTCCAACTCCTGAATACGCTTCACTGCTCTCTAGCAGCACAGCAGAACTGATCGGATACAACGTACTCCAGTGGCTCCACTGCGAGAGGGAGACGGCGATGACGTAAGAGGGAAAGCTGGACACGCGTAGGATGGCGAAACAATGAAACTGCACTTCAGTCGCTCGCCACTCCACTTGGCATTCGTGCCCACTCGCCCCAGTCACTCGCCACTCCACCTGGCATTCGTGCTCCCTCGCCCAGTCACTCAGCCACTCCACTTGGCATTCGTGCTCACTCGCCCCAGTCACTCGCCACTCCACCTGGCATTCGTGCTCCCTCGCCCAGTCACTCGCCATTCCACTTGGCATTCGTGCTCATTCGCCCCAGTCACTCGCCACTCCACTTGGCATTCGTGCTCACTCGCCCCAGTCGCTCGCCACTCCACTTGGCATTCGTGCTCACTCGCCCCAGTCACTCGCCACTCCACCTGGCATTCGTGCTCCCTCGCCCAGTCGCTCGCCACTCCACTTGGCATTCGTGCTCACTCGCCCCAGTCACTCGCCACTCCACCTGGCATTCGTGCTCCCTCGCCCAGTCACTCGCCATTCCACCTGGCATTCGTGCTCATTCGCCCCAGTCACTCGCCACTCCACTTGGCATTCGTGCTCACTCGCCCCAGTCACTAGCCACTCCACTTGGCATTCGTGCTCACTCGCTCCAGCCGTTCGCCACTCCACTTGGCATTCGTGCTCACTCGCCCCAGTCACTAGCCACTCCACTTGGCATTCGTGCACACTCGCCCCAGTCACTCGCCACTCCACTTGACATTCGTATTCACTCGCCACTTTACTTAGCATTCGTGATTACTCGCCCCAGTCACTCGCCACTCCACTTGGCATTCGTGCTCACTCGCCCCTGTCTCTCGCCACTCCACTTGGCATTCGTGCTCACTCGCCCCAGTCACTAGCCACTCCACTTGGCATTCGTGCTCACTCGCTCCAGCCGTTCGCCACTTCACTTGGCATTCGTGCTCACTCGCCCCAGTCACTAGCCACTCCACTTGGCATTCGTGCTCACTCGCCCCAGTCACTCGCCACTCCACTTGACATTCGTATTCACTCGCCACTCCACTTAGCATTCGTGATTACTCGCCCCAGTCTCTCGCCACTCCACTTGGCATTCGTGCTCACTCGCCCCAGTCACTCGCCACTCCACTTGGCATTCGTGCTCACTCGCCCCAGTCACTTGCCACTCCACCTGGCATTCGTGCTCCCTCGCCCAGTCACTCGCCATTCCACCTGGCATTCGTGCTCACTCGCCACAGTCACTCGCCACTCCACCTGGCATTCGTGCTCCCTCGCCCAGTCACTCGCCACTCCACCTGGCATTCGTGCTCACTCGCCACAGTCACTCGCCACTCCACCTGGCATTCGTGCTCCCTCGCCCAGTCACTTGCCATTCCACCTGGCATTCGTGCTCATTCGCCCCAGTCACTCGCCACTCCACTTGGCATTCGTGCTCACTCGCCCCAGTCACTAGCCACTCCACTTGGCATTCGTGCTCACTCGCCCCAGTCACTCGCCACTCCACTTGGCATTCGTGCTCACTCGCTCCAGTCACTCGCCACTCCACTTGACATTCGTATTCACTCGCCACTCCACTTAGCATTCGTGATTACTCGCCCCAGTCTCTCGCCACTCCACTTGGCATTCGTGCTCACTCGCCCCAGTCACTCGCCACTCCACTTGGCATTCGTGCTCACTCGCCCCAGTCACTCGCCACTCCACTTGGCATTCGTGCTCACTCGCCCCAGTCACTCGCCACTCCACTTGGCATTTGCTCACTCGCCCCAGTCACTCGCCACTCCATTTGGCATTCGTGCTCACTCGCCACTCTACTCGGCATTCCTGCTCACTCGCCCCAGTCACTCACCTGACCTTTAAACACGAGTGAGCCCCGACCCTTGACCCCCGCCACTCCACTTGGCATTTTTGCTCACTCGCTCCAATCACTCGCCACTCCACTTGGCACTCGAGGCTTGCATTCCAGTGCGACAGCACGACAGTGCAAGTACGACTTTCTCGAGTAACTGTGTCACTGTGTCCGTGGGGCCGAGTGTTGTCCATGTGTAACGACACTTTCGACAGCTGTTCTTGTCGTTTCGGCCCTCCTAAAGCGGTCGTTGAAATGATGACATTTACAAGTCGCCGCCGGCGCTGGGGCGTGTTGTTATGCAGCGTGTGCGTTGCCTTTGGGGAGTTGGAAATCCTTATCCAAAGACTGTAAAATATATCCTAGCACCGAAGAAATGTAACTGGAACTTATTTCGAACAAAAGAAACCGTAATAAAGTCTTCGCTCGTAAATCAGTTCTACCAGCACAATCAGAGTAAATAAAACTTAAGAGCCTGTTTTTAAGTTGCATTGTGCAATGTATCAATTAAAATGTTTTTACAAAATCATTTAGTTTTCAGTGGATTTTATTGTTTTTTTAAATCTGAAACTAGAATATGCCAAATTAAAAACATGTTTTATAAAAAATTTAATTTTGGCTTGAAAACTTAAAGAAAAGTTAGGGATTGAGTACAGTTAAACTGATGATTTTAGACTACATTTAGAATGAATTCTAAAGAATTGTTTTTTCAAAATCATTTAGTTTTCAGTGGATTTTATTGTTTTTTTTAAATCTGAAACTAAAATATGCCAAATTAAGAACATTTTTTTATAAAAAATTTAATTTTGGCTTGAAACCTAAGGAGAAGTTAGGAATCACAATTAAACTAAACTGATGATTTTTAGACTACATAGAGTGAATTCTAAAGAAAACTTATTCGTTCTGAAAGTATCCATCGAAAGTTCGCGTAGTTGTCGTTGAAAGAGTAGTGCACTCAGTCATTCACTTGAGGTGGTTGTTGGTTATCAGTCGCAATCTCGAAGTAGAATTACAGTGCATTCAGCGACTTCACTAGACCGAAGTCACATTCAGCGATTTAGCGAGAGAAGCCGTCGAACATCGAACACAAACTGCGATAAGTTCTCGGCCTTCTAGAGCCGCGAGCGGGAATAATATAAACTCGCGATTTTAGCGAAACCGGGACAAGAGGCTCTCGACATTCACGCTAGAAATGGGAGAGAAGTGAATACGAGTGGAGTCTGAGTGTTAAATCCAGCGTGACGTCTGGCGGCCGTTGCCGGTCCGCTGATTTTATGTGTAATCAAATTTTATTCTCGCATTTAGTTTTTAGTTTTGTGATTTTACACCGATGTGTTTCCACTTCGATTCATACGTTAAGAGTCGTTTACTCTTTAATGGATTCATTTACTGCCGTGACTGTCGTGGAAATGACTATCGCTTTCTTTTTTTTAGAATCATTAATTTTAAGTGAGTTTTTATGTTTTGGATTTATTGTGTTTAGACGGGTTCGATGAAACGTATTGTAATACTAAAATCCCATTTTTATGCTGTTTATTATGCTGTTTATTTGCTAATGATTTCCCAAAGAGTTTACATTTGACACGCTGAATACTACAGAAATATGATTCTAAACTGCGTTTTGCACCTAACTACCTACAAGCCAAAAACTGCTTCTCATTATTACAAAAAGCCTTTTAAAATCTGCAGCTTACAGGGTTAATATTTGTTTGTCATTGTATACATTAAGGTCATAATTTGTTAATATCTGCATGAGAAAGTTGACAATTTAGCCAGACAGTAAAAACTGATTCGTTTACTGATACGTTGAGTAAATAGCGATGTTTTGTACACTATGATCTGAAGTCGCACGTAACTTAAAACCATAAGTGCTTTTATTCTTATTCTTTCCTCAACAAAATTAAATGTGCTAGCGATAAACATGTATATATTATACATTAACTGGTATGAATACTAAAAGTACACGTTAAAAAACTTGAGTGACCTCTATAGTTTAATTATAAAGAGCATATGTATACGGTTTATGAAAAGTTAATTTTCTTACTTTAACAAAAATGTCTTTAGTTTTTAATCTATGTTGATGTAAAAGGGAAACGAGTTCGATGTGAAAAAGATAGAGCTTCTCTACAAGTGTAATTCTTGTAACGAATATTTATTCATAAAAACACAAGAGAAGGAATAATTTGAGTTTTCCGCCGTGGAGAATTATTGCATTACAATTGCAAAACAAATTGCTGCAATTATTTCACTGCCGCGAGCACTACGACGTTACATCCTCCACGATCATTTGGAACAGTAATATATTGCAGTTTTATTACATTTGTCTTGACACCTTTATGACGAAAAATAATTAAAAACAAAAAAGGAATAATTTGGACTCGATGATTGCGAATATTAACTTGATTTAGTGCCTGTTGATGATTACGAGCAGATCTGTTTGCTGTTTAAAATTTCAGTTCTCACGAGTTATAAGCCTTACCATTAGGTTATCAACCTACACACAAGTGTTATATCAGTTACTAAAGACGTTGTTGTTCTATGCTCTATTTTCATATTGATACAAATAATACAGCATATCCTTCACAAAACTAGTCAAGGATTCATCCATGTCTAGGATTTTGGAAGTGCTTTGTATAGTTACCATTGTTACCATTTGAAATAGCTACTATAGTTACTATTATAATGCAACACTTAGAAACATCAACAAGAAGAAAATAATCTCCCGGGCAAAACTGGAGCTATCAGCTAGTTTCCTATAAAACAAGCTTAAATCCTCAACAAACCCTGATACAAACGGATTAAAACATAAACATATCAAACCACAATCCTTTTAAAACATTGGATTAAAACATGTGAAACATCGGATATCCGGGCCGGCCATTGGTCGGTAGTTGTGTAATGCTGCGGTTACAAACACAATCTGGTGTAACGGCGGGAAGCCAGTTTATCGGTCCCACAACTGGATCGGGTTAGCGGGGTCGGCGCGTAACGTCCCGTGAGCTATAGGTTGGTTCAAATATCATGGCCCAGCACGACGAAAAGATTGATGTTTATTTTTATCGTTGGTATTGTGGGCGGCCTGGCCTGGGCCGTGTTATTTGACTAGGACTTTAATTTGGGCTGATCGCTGTGAAGAACGGTTCTTTTTTTGGGAATCGACTCATTTGATTAATGTGCTTAAATTAAAAAGTTTTCTCAATACTGTAAATTCACAGTTGTCTTAAAGATTTTAATTTGTTACTGGTTAGCCTGCTTTGACTTTTTATATATTAATTAGCATACCTTCAGTAGTGAAGTCAATATTCTTATAATTTAAGTAAAAATGGAATTACAAATGTCAAATAGATCCCTTATTTATTTATTTAAGAACCATACGTAGACTAATTTAATATCGAATAATGAAACACTATTGTTAATTAACACTACTGAATAATATCAATAGTTTGTTAATTATTTCTGAATATCAATTATTATTATTACAAATTTATTTTTCTGCGAGTGTAAAAATAATAAAAACAGGTTTATATTACCTCAGTCTAACAGCTTTTAGTAAATCCACATGGACTACCGGTTTCAGAACGTTATAATTCCATCTTCAGGTCGACTTCAACAAAAACCAAACTTGAATATGAGTCCATTGTCAGTAGTTAAAATACACATAAAACATGGAAGATGGAATTATAATGTTCTGAAACCGGTAGTCCATGTGGATTTACTAAAAGCTGTTAGACTGAGGTAATATAAACCTTCTTTTATTGTCATATCAGCTTTGGAGGCTATTTCATATGAATAAATGTAAAAATAATTTTGTCATTTTTTGACTTTAATAATCTTGTTATATTTTAAAGAGCTATTATCCTAATATCGATTGCTCATAAAACGTCGGATTAAGGCTATGGATAATAACATATCTGCTTGATCAAATTAAAAAAAAGTACAAATAAAACAACCTTGCAAATAGTGCAATATTCTATTTTTATTTCATATTTTTTGTAGTCCATATTATACGAAGTAAACAATGAAAAACATTTTCCCCCTTTTACCACTAAGGAACAATTCCAATTCACAGATTTCGTTCTCAGAGATCACCCCTGTGAACACTCGTTCCCGTTATAGGCCGATTCAAATAACAAGGCCCAGACAGCAGGACTAATGTTAACTTCAACAGTGGGCCTTTTATTTGATCCTAACTACACACACCCGGCTACTCGTTCGCACAGCGAGTTTCATGTCGGTAACTACCCGGCCAGCACGCCACACGCCGCACGCTAGACCATCAGCAGCCAATCCATCTGCAGTCTGGTTATGGACTGCGGCACGGTTTTTGAAACATTACGCTTATTTGTGAGAGAAAATCGCCCCTGCTAATGGGATTCGCTCCGTTTTGAAATCCGCTAAACGGCTAAACGGGTTTGTGCAATATCCTGTCCACGATTTATGGGGGTGATTGTTTTGGATCTAATCGGACCATCTGTTCATTATTTAGGTGGAATTGAATCTCGTGCAGTAGGAATCGCAAATGTTCTGAATTTATGATTTTTCTAATTCATTCTATTTTGGAATACAGCCTTAGTTATTAGTGCATAATGGCAATTCTATTTTTGGAATTAAGATTTTATATAAAATAAAAAAAGAATATTACGTGTTTGGCCAAAAATTTTTGTTTTCTAATAAATAACTTAACTAATAAAACTAAAATAAATTACATATAGTGGGTTGAATATAAATCAGTGGGTTGAAGTAAATGGTATTATATGTATATGGAATCACTTAGCTTTAGCTACTGATATGTATATTTTTATATATTGTTAAATTAAGTAGTTTATTGTTTACCAAATATAAATATCTATACTAAGTTATAATATGTATGAATGATACCAATTCTAACGATGTGTAACATAAATGAAAGAAAACTAAAGCAAAGACCGTTTTTCTTAGATGTTCTTCGTCTTGAACTAACTCAAAGCTACACCGGGTGTCTCATGTAAAGTGAACCAATAGCTAACTTTTTTGTTATAAATCTGACAGAGAATTTCTTACGGGGCACTTCCCTTAATTTTTAACGCTGCTTTTTGTAGTCACTATGAAATTTAAAAATATGGCCACCATTTTCCAATATGGCGGGCAACTTTGACTTTTCTTATGGAACACCCTATATTTTAGGGCGTTTTTGGATTTTACGCTTAATTTTAGGAACTTTTTATTCTTTCTAATTTTTTTGTAAACTCAATGGTTCAGGAGATATGAGAAGTTAAAGTTTTATTTTTCCCCATTTAAAATGCATTGTGTCCATTTTCCATTGCATTGTGTTCATTGTGCAATGAACTGTGCCATTCCATGTATTCCTTTTTGAATAAAATCATATTTAAACTAACTTATTTTTCCCCATTTAAAATCCATTGTGTCCGTTTAACTGTGCCATTCCATGTATTCCTTTTTGAATAAAATCATATTTAAACTAACAAATTTCCACGACTAAAAAGTTATTTTATGATTAAACCTCAACTAAACTAACATTTTAGGCACTTTTATTCTTTGGTATCATTTATTAAACCCAACTATTTTCGATATACAGACTACCAAAAATGTTCCAATGCTTTTTAAATGGGAAAAAATCTAACTTTAACTGTTCATACCTCCTTAACCATTGGGTTTAGAAAAAATTATAAAGGGTAAAAAGTTCCTAAAATTAAGCAGAAAATCCAAAAACGCCCTAAAATATAGGGTGTTCCATAAGAAAAATCAAAGTTGTCCGCCATATTTTTAAATTTCAAGGTGACTCCAAAAAGTAGCGTTAAAAATTAAGGGAAGTGCCCCATAAGACGTTCTTTGTCAGATTTATAATAAAAAAGTTAGCTATTGGTTCCCTTAAGGTGAGACACCCGGTATATTAAAATTAATAAGTTCAATATTACTACTCAAAATTATGCAGTTTTTATTTTTCATTGATTTATTGCTAAAACCTACCTGTAAATTAAATTAATTTTGATTTCCAAAAAATTTAAAAAATAGTAAAAACACACTATTAACATTAACTTTGAATGAACTTTGAACCATGGCCATCTCTAGTAGTAGAGATGGCTATGACTTAACTCTTACGATCAGTGAATTTACGATAACGCAAGTTTACAACTGATATGAAGACAAGCCATTACAACGGGTAGTTTACTGGGACGTTTACGGGGTAAATATCGCGGTATGGGTGGGGGAGGGGGGGAGGGGGTGGGGGAGATAACGCGGGAGTAGCTGGTGGAATCGTCCAATCGTCGAGCGAGCTCGCGGATTTATATATTAATATAAACAGTGCTTCGCTGTCTCTTGCCGTCACAGCGGTCCTTGATTTAAAGTCCTCTTTTTAAAACTGTCTACTGCATGTTTCGACACCCCTTCTTATCTGTCGTTTTTAATACATTCTTGCAAAAATATTTCTTCCCTGTTATTTAAAAAAAAATCAGTATTGTGTGTTGGTATATTTTGGGCTACAGCCAAAACTACATTACATAGACACTTGATCTTGGTGTCAAATTAAAGCTTGGAATCTCATGATCTGCTCTAAGGTGGTTTATTTTTTATATCTTTGAGGGCTTAGGCCCAGGATCGTTCTAAAGGGACCTATTTCAAGGATTTTGGGAGTGCTTTGAGATTTTGCTACAGAATACAGCACAAAGAAACAACAAGATTACGGCGACATGAAATAAACTCCCGGGCAAAGCCGGGGTTATCAGCTTGTAAGTTATATTTCTAATTGGTTATTAAACCTATCATATTCATATTTTTATGAATAGTTTTTTTTAAGATGCAGTTGAGTATTATGCTGCAATAATTAATCAAAGGATATATTCCGAATCATTTTGGAAGCAGAAATTACCTTGATTAGAATAGCAGGTGAGGTAAAACCCTCAACAATTACTCGATCAATGTAGGGCATAAGCACACAAAAAACCACCCACCATCGAAAAGAGTTTCAGACAGAAAACAAATCGAGGAACATCGAGTGCAGATTCAACTTGTGCCAGACTACAGCAGAGCGGAGCGTGGCCAGCGCATTGATCTGGAGGCAGTTAAAAAGCAATCAGATAACAATCAGGGGGCACGCACGGTGCTATACTGTACACGCGGGCAGCGCCGGGCACCGGGCACCGGGCATCTTGTTACTGGGCAACACGCTGGGCATTTCACCGGGCAGAGTACACGCTGCAAGCTGGTGATTATGTATTGTTGGCGAGCGAACCGCTAGCGAACTGATAGTGCTGGGATCTCTGGGTAGCGGTACACACCGCCAGTCATCGTGCGAATGAAGAGAGTGTTAGCTGTAAAAAACTGGTCAAAATACCTCAAAGAAACTTGT
Source organism: Flexamia atlantica (assembly GCA_035578135.1). NCBI lineage: Eukaryota > Metazoa > Arthropoda > Insecta > Hemiptera > Cicadellidae > Flexamia > Flexamia atlantica. Next base: position 2,146,155 of record JAQJVK010000054.1, on the reverse strand, counting down.
ATAGGCCCGTTCTTAAGGGACTGATTTAAATATGAAGTATAGGCCTCACTGAGCTCAAGTAGTGCGTGTAGTGCGTGAATATTAGATAAAAAACAGTATTATTAAGATTTTTACCTGCACCTTTTATGTATGTCAACGATTTCTAAAAACATTTTTAAGTTTCGGCTTTTTAAATCTTATACGCAAAACCATTGTATTTGTCATATATATCATTATTATTTTTGTATTTTCCAATATATTTTTCCACATGCTCGCAAGGTCGATGTGATTTGATCATTTACTGACGTTGTTTATTAGCACTTTACTCGTGTTTAAAGTTGAGAACTGTTTTAACCAGATCGTATAAATCAATATACAAGCTAGACCTTTACATACTCTAGCTTTATTTTCCAAAATTCTCCTCGGCGAATAAAATTTCCTCCGCTGTATAGAGCCACCTCGTTCAAAAATAAAGTTAATAATTTGCTTCATAATATTACGTTAGCAGTTAATATAAGACGCTTGATTGGGAAAATCTTGGCTGGCGTTTTTGGGACGTAATTTTTCACACAGTAAATTTATGCATATTATTATGAACTGTTTTCCAACTAAAAGACTAAATTAGATTCCGATTCTGGTTTAACGTGAAGTGAGTGATTCGCTGTTTGGAAAGAAATACACAATATTTATTTGATTTTCCTCAACAATAAAAAGCTTTAGCATGCAATAAGCTACGGACAGCAAATTGGAGCTACGGAGCAGCAGCGCAAAAAATCACCCCATTTTTCTACCATATCATAGTCACGACTCATTACCTCCTCCACATACGGCGGCGCAGGCACCTGGAGACACGCACCGCCGCCGCAGCCGCCGAGTGTGGCCCTACATCAGGGCCTTATCTGTTGGAGCAGCGGGGTAGCGGATTTGTACCCCCCGGATTTGTACCCCCCACAAAAAATGCTACGTCATTTTGACGTCACAGGAGGCGGGGCCTAAATCGCTCGAGAAACAGCCCGCGACTGGAAATGTACCCCCCATTACATTATTAAATCATAAACACGTAATTGGTTTGAAATAAAATTATTTTCCTTAAGACTGACCCCGGATTTGTACCCCCCGGATTTGTACCCCCCATGGTCAGATTCTTAAGTCTGACCCCGGATTTGTACCCCCCGGATTTGTACCCCCCGTGGCCAAATCCTCAAGACCTACCCCGGATTTTTACCCCCCGGATTTGTACCCCCGTGCTCAAATCCATTTTGACCGACCATGGAAATATACCGGGTCAATATTCATTGATGTTGTTGACTTTTTTAATTAGCTGTCGTAAATCAACTGCTGTTCGTAAAACTATTACCTAATATTATTCTAGGAATATGTCTTATTCTACGAAAATCGTACGTTGCATGGGTGACGTATGATTTTTATTCAAGTATTTTTGCAATGAATTAAACATTTAACGAAAGCCAAGTAAAAAACGTCGCTTTTTGGTTTCGTTTTTAGAATATTGTAAATACAATTAACATTTTTAACAGATGAATTGGAAAAGAAGTTCAACCTCAGGTGTTTAACGATCAATCTGGAATGTAATTGAACTCTACGTAAAAGGGCGGGAGTACATAACAGTTTTCTTGTCGTATGAGGGTTTCCCGGGAGGCAGGAGGTCAACAAACATTTTCAAATGCCCTCGGCATGCCTCTGCATTCCTAAGTGGACCTGATGGAAAGTACCGCTCCTCCCTCGGTAAGTGCAATTTATGGATTTTGGACGTTATTACTGGAAACAGTTTACTTCCTTTGACGACACATGTTCTTCGTAATAGTTAATGACTTTCAACGCACATAACAGTTTTCGCGCCGTGTATGGGTTTCCCGGGAGGCAGGTGTTCAAAAAATATTTTCAAATGCCCTCAGAATTCCTAAGTGGCCCTGATGGAATGTACCGTTCCTCCCTCTGTATGTGCAAGTAATGGGTTTTGGACGTTTTCAATGGAAAGAGTTTGCTTCATTTGATTGACACGTGTTCTTCAAATTAGTAATAGTATATTACGCAACGAGTGCGGGAGGTAGGTGTTTACGTGCGAGCATGATAGTTCACGCGCGACGCTTGCGGAGCGCGGGAATTTCATGCGAGCAACGTAAACACCTTCCCGGATGAGTTGCGTACGATAGTTTTCGCAACACTACCAGCAACAAATATACAGGGTAAGTAAAAAACAACACGTTTATGAAAGTTAAAAGATTTAAAAAATATTAATTAAACTGTAGAGAGAAAATATGAACCAAACTATATTTATCTGTGCGGGGGAGTTAACAAAAAGCGTTATCTCTGCTGTTCAGCGACTGAGTAAGCCTTTCTAGGAATACTTATCGTCACACAGACGGCAACAATTGATTAAATAATACTGCTCTTTATTAACCTATCGCTATTAACTGTAACTAGTCGCAACCTGGGAAACCAGTTTATTTACAATTGAGATATGGTCGTCATAGTTAAAATGTGTATGTTGTGTTTATGTATAATGTATGTAAATTGTGTGATATACTATTTTTTTCTTAAGTTGGCAACATTGAGCATTTACCGCACTCGTGCGGTAAATGCTCAATGCAATCTCTTTACCGCACTCCAGCTGATTTGATACCTCACTACAGCTGATATTTGCCGTACTCTTTTGTAAACGGCGACTTCCCACACTGAAACGGAAGCGGAAATCGGCTACTTACTAGTGTAGTGTTGCGAAAATAACTTAACCACAATTTGTTCCTAGGTGCAATGGAGTTGGAAATCCTTTGCTCGCGGAAAAGAATTTCATGCTTTTAAGTGATCTATAATAGTTCAAATTTAGACGCAAAGTTCTCATGAGACTTATGAGCTAATTTTCAGGAAGAAATAAGTCGGGAAATATATTGATAGTTATGTTCCTGAATCAATAATAAAATTTAAGGGTATTGCTTTCATTCTTTACTTAATAAGCCGTTAAGAGCCTGCTGTACTACTCGCCATATTAGGTTTAAGTCCCTTAAGAAAAATGTTATTTCTCTTGAACTATGCTTGGCTTTGAACTGAAATTACTCTTTTACCTATGAAATTTTATGATTATTACTCTTGGTTATGGTTTTCTTATTAATATTTAATAGAGAACTGCGAAGACAACATTTTGAAATGTGTTCAATTAATAGATAAAATGTACATGTGACTCAAAAACGTGTTATCTACAGATTACTTTGCAGAGAAAATCTAATAACGTAATAAAATGTCGTAAAACGTAAATTTTGAAGTTGTAAAGTTTAACATTGGCCTTACGAGTTGCCATGATGGCAACGAACTAAACAAGGAAAGTTTAAACAAATAAAGTCATCATAACAGCTATTTGCAAATTACAGTCATCTAGGAAACATTCAGCGTGAGAAATGAAAATTACTTGGAGTAATAACAATTGCATTTATTATTCATGAATATTTTCGAATTGTTTTTATTTATAGTAATTGGATTAAATTGTAAACATAAAATAATACCGAGCAAGGCTTAGTTCACCAGGTACTAATTAAATAAGGGAATTAGTGAATTTATTTTGTAAATATTTAATTTATTTGTAAATAATATGTGCTGTGACTGATACTTCTATATAAATAACTAGCTGATCAACACGGTGTTACCCGTTGAAAAACAGAAAAACTTCCTTGGATTTCAGATTTAATTTTAAGGTTGCCATGACAACTACATGAGCTTCCCTATACGTTAACATTTAAACTTTGTTGTATCATAGGGCGTAGCCCTGAAGGAATTTTTAAAAATCCGTTCTTAGTGGGTGCTTATGCCCTGAGAGGAACGTTCATGCAAGGTTTCAAGGTTCTAGGTCGAGGTTCTAGGTAGGCTGTGTGATGATAGGTCAGTGGTATTTGACAAATATACTGTAGATTACAGAAATAAAGCTGATTTTGATTTTATGATATTCATATTGAATGCATTCGTTAATCATTTAAATCAGTAGTCAAGACGCCAACCTCCAGTATATATATTATTTTAGAATATGTTCTAACGGACAACACTGCATTGATCTCTGATCAATTTTTATCAAATACTCCAAGTAGTGCGGGGTGATATGTAAGCATTAGACCCTTCCGTTCGATTTGCATGTAAAAATTTATTTGCTGATTTTAAATTATTGACAATATATTTAGTAGTAAAAAACGCCCAGTTGACATTTTTTATCTCATTTTCTTACCACCGAAATCTAATAGAGGGCATAATCTAATAGAGGGACCTTATGATCGAGCCTAAAAATAAAAAGGGTATAGTAAAGAAAAGATACCATTTTACACTAGGAAAATTTCTATAAGAGTGACTTGTGCGTTTTTCTGTCACATTATTCATGCTAATAAAAGTACTAAATGTTTTTCCTAAATATCTCCACCGGAAGTGCAACATTTTCAAGATGGTGTCCAAGATGGTGTCAAAAGCGCTGAAGACATAGAAAATAAATCAATTAGGCAGTGTATAAGCGAATTTTGTGTCATAATGCCGCTGCCAATAATGAAGGGAGGTAGGAACTTCACTTTAACTGGGTAAAAATATTTTCCGCCATCTTGGATCCGCCATATTGGATGTGAATTTTTTTCAAAAGTAAACATTGTGTTGTGACCCATCATTACAAACTAGATTTTCACGGTGATTGCAATGCTGAAATCGGTTTTTGAAAATCTTCATTAGTTTTTAAGTTATACCCAAACAAGATTCTTCTCTGTACAAACCTTATGGACATTTCAAGCTTTACATTTTTTTAAGGATTATAATTCTTATACCTCCGGTTCTAACCAAAGTATGACGGTCGTTTGAGTCTTAAAACACTCAGTGATATAACGGTATTAATTAAATAAACTGTCAGTTTGAATCAGAGTGGAAATAGACTGAATTATCAATCATAATTTAACATACAATTTAATTTTTCTAAAACTTATTTTGGTTAAAAATGAAATATCTCAGGTTTTACATTAGATAGATTGTCACTTCTGGTCTTATATTATTCGGCAAATAATTGGCTTTCTAACGATATATTGTAAATTGGAATCAGACGAATTTCAGGTGAGTTATGATCCTTCATTCGATGTAAAATTTATTTTTTTGCACATTTTTAGTTTAGTTAAGGACTTGTACCCTCCATTCTAACAGAGGCTTGAAATTTGCTAAGACCTGAAGTTACTCACATTGATTTTGGTTTTAATTTAAACTATTAATAATTCAAATCGTTTGAATTACAGGCGAGTTATAAGCCTTAAACTTAACAGGAATTCTGTAAGTAAATAAATTTTAAATTTAAGGAAGGATCATAACTCACCTGAAATTCATCTGATTCCAATTTACTATAGCTCATATGAAAGCCAATTATTTGCCGAGTAATTTAAGTCCAGAACGAACAATTTATCTCACGTAAACCCTGAGTTATTTAATTTTAACAAAAGTAAATTCCAGAAAAAACTCTTTTTATTTTTAATTATGTAATATCACTCAGTCTCTTTCCGGTTTGATTCAAATTGATGAATTGATATTACTGAGTATTTTAAGACCCAAATGATCTATATACGTTGATTAGAACCGGAGATATAAGAAATATAATCCTTAAAAATATTCAATGCTTATAACTCCCATAAGGATTATATGAGAAAAATCTTTGATTAGGTATATCTTAAAAACGAATAAAGATTTTCAAAAACGGATTTCGGCATTACAATCAGCGTGAAAATCTAGTTTGAAACAATGGGTCACAACACAATGTTTACTTTTGAAAAAAATATATTACATCCAATATGGCGGATTCAAGATGGCGGCTAAAAATGTTTTTCCAGTCAAATTGAAGGTCCTACCTCCCTTCAATTATTGGCAGTGGTCTTATGACACAAAATTCACTTATACACTGTGCAAAAGATTAATTTACTGAATCATTAAAGAAGATTACCTCGTTTTTTCTCTATTTTGGTAGCCAACTTGGATTGGGGTGTATATAAGAATGAAAAACATGTCAACAAGTCATTTTTTCATCCAAAGGTACTCATTATCAATTTTCAAAAAAAGTTATTTAAAATTTTACAAGCCAGTCGAACGGAATATACATACCATCCCGGACTAAAGTACAGAATACCAAAAAATAAATATGTTAACGTCCAAAAACCATCAATTGTACTTACAGAGGGAGGAACGGTACATTCCATCAGGTCCACTTAGGAATGCCGAGGGCATTTGAAAATGTTTGTTGACCTCCTGCCTCCCGGGAAACCCTCATACGGTAAGAAAACTGTAATGTATTTCCGTCCCTCTACGTAGAGTTCAATTACATTCCAGATTGATCGTTAAACACCTGAGGTTGAACTTCTTTTTCAATTCATCTGTTAAAAACTTTAGTTTTATTTACAATACTCTAAAAACGAAACCAAAAAGCGACGTTTTTTACTTGGCTTGCGTTAAATGTTTAATTAATTGCAAAATACTTGAATAAAAGTCATACGTCACCCATGCAACGTACGATTTTCGTAGAATAAGTCATATTCGTAGAATAATATTAGGTAATAATTTAACGAACAGCCGTTGACTTACGAGAACTAATTAAAAAAGTCAACAACATCAATGAATATTGACCCGGTATATTTCCATGGACGTCAAAATGGAGTTGAGCACAGGGGGTACAAATCCGGGGGGTACAAATCCGGGGTAGGACTTACGGATACGGCCACGGGGGGTACAAATCCGGGGGGTACAAATCCGGGGTCAGACTTAAGAATCTGACCACGGGGGGTACAAATCCGGGGGGTACAAATCCGGGGTTGGACTTAAGAAGCCATGTTTAATTGGATTTATATCAATTATGCAACTGTTCAGCCAACCGTGAGATGTCAGTTGATCAAAATACATAATAATTTATCCGTCCTAAAAGTTCGCGGCCGGATTTGTACCCCCCGTCCTGTGACGTCAAAATGACGTAGGCGTTTTTTGTGGGGGGTACAAATCCGGGGGGTACAATTCCGGCGACCCGGAGCAGCTGCCTCTCACCTGCCCTTTGTTGACTCGAGTTGATGGTAAAAACTTCCGCTCCGGTCTTTGTGGCGCCGCGAGGCTGCCATTATGATGGTGGTGAACGTATGTGTGTAATATGTTACGTGCTCGAATTCCCCCGGTTGGTAAAGTAACATCATGTTTGGTGAAATACAGGTGATTTTAAACGCAACCCAAAAATTTATTTTATCAGTGAGGGTTTATTCCCCTCCAAGATCCCCGGATTTGACCCCATTGTATTATTTACTTTGGAGATCCATAAAAAGCAATGCCTGCGAAAACAATTAACAGGATATTCAGCACTCAAAACACACTTAATACAAAAATTCAAAGGGGTGGTTTGGAAAACGTGTAAGGAATTTGATGGAGAGAGCAGAACTTTGTATAAATGTCAATGGCAGATTGTTTGAACATATAATGTAAGCTAATTGTTATCAAACTTACATAATAGGATGTATAAAATGTAAAGATTATCAAAACAATACTCCATTCATCTTTATATGTGCATTATTCAATCTTGAAAATGGGTTGCGTTAAAAAACACCCTACTATAATTAATAACATCCAAAAAGGCGTACGTATGTGAAAAACGGTGGAGCAATGTAGTGTAATACGGCCTTGGTTTAATGGTAACACTGGTATTGTATTATCAGGCTCAATGGTAATACTGATGATCCTTTTGACCTTTTGAAATCGATCACCGGTAACTGAGCACGTTCATGCATAAGCACAGCGTCATCGTTCAAGTTTAAACAGTTAAGATGTAGACTGTATACTATTTGCACAGATTTGAATCCTTCTATATGTGAAAAGACGAATTTACCTCATATTTTAATAATGTTTCGGTTAGGACTCAAGACACGTAAAGACCAATCTCTGTACAATTGGTACATACAATATTTTTCTCAGAGGATTGAAAGGTTGAATTCACTTTACAAACTTATTTTTTATAAACTCATAGAAAATTGAAATTAAAATAAATTTTATTTTTGTATACCTCGTATATATATTTCAAATAATTGCTGTAGTAAAATCATCTCATTTTTGAATTGAAGAAAAAGAATGAACCTTACAGTCAGGCCTAAAGCTTAAGCCAATAGTTAATAGTTGACCTAAAATAGGCCCCTAGTATAAAAACAGATTTTAACCGAATTTCCCTCGTAGTAAGTCTCTCACAACAAGAGAGAGATACTGTGTATCACGGTCTTCTCTAAAAAATACATAAATAAATACCACGCTTTTGATTATTAAGTTAGAAAGATTCTCAGCTAATATTCATTTTCATCACAAACTAGTTAGGTATTAAAAGAGAAAAAAATCCAGCCGAAACTTCAAACTAAGCATAACTGGAATGCTTAGAGGCTCTTAAAAAGTTTGATAACAAGAGCTTCTACGACGGGGAGTTTTAACATTCCAGTGAGCGGATTTTTGTGTCATTTAACTGCGCCCGCGGCGCGTTCGACGCAGACTGCTCGTCTCTCGTCGCTTTTCACTAGCAGTTTCCTTTGTTACATTCAATTTCAAACTTCATCCCTCAAATCCAGCGGAAAATAAACATTTCAATAGATCGCCTTTGTATCTTCTCATCATCGCTTTTCTATAGAATTCATATTTCAAATTCGGATTGATTCAAACTGCTCTGCGTCTGCGGGTGTTCTTTACAATTAGATTTGTTTTAGAAAGGATCGGAGGGTTATTGTAATTCTTCAGTTATCACAATATCGTATATTTTTGAATTTCTTAGTGTATTCTTTTGAAATTAGTAAACGTGACCAATTCTCTCATTCATGAAACTATTATTTTCAGAACCTAAAGATGAATTATCTTCGTGCATAAAATCTCATGCCTCATAACTTTAGAATTTCGTCCCATGAAAAGATATTGGAGAGTTGTAAGTACAGTATATAAAAAAATCATTCATGATTAAAACCTTAAGGTTAAACCTACTTTTCAATGAAGTAAGCGATTCTTAATACATCAATTGTGAAATATCGCTCCTGGTTTTGTCTCCTATCTAAGAATTCGATTACCTCAGTCTTCTTGTTGAAACCACTTAAACCCGATAATACGAAAAATGAGAGGCAGTAGCTCCTCGTAATACTCTTTATCACTTCTTCAAACAATATTTGGAAAATGGATGAACCATCTCCTACTTTATTTTCTCTTGAAACCGTTTAAGGTAATTTATATGATTACAAAATGACACAACCACCGTAACTCTCCATTCTGACGTAACCAGTGGTGGATTCACCCACTGATGTAATACCTCAGGAAAGTAGACAAACCAGTAGGATCCGGGCAATATACGTTACACTCTAGAGAAAGGAGAGCGTCCTCAGATCGCAACTCTTGAACCAGATTTCAATTTCGTAAGAGCGAAAGTGACGTGCGGAGGCGGAGTGGCGGTGAGTGTCGAGTGGAGATCATTCCGTATCCAGGACCATTAGGGGTGTGCGAGTACTCGAGAATCGAGCTTTTTCGAGCCGAGTATACACTACTCGACTCGACTCGACTCATTGCAAAATTGCGAGTAGTTACTCCCGCCGTTTACCCAAAATCGGTACGTGCGAAAGAATATTACGGTCATTTTTACAATGTAAATCTATCTTTAACGAATATAACTGAAACCTCGTTTGTTATACTTGAAGTAAACAGTTCTTTTTAGTTATTAAAGACACGTAAATTTTTAAATCACTCTAGTTTGAAGTTATTTATTATTACATCTCTTAAAAAAGTTTTTTGTTATATTTTATAGACCATTCCAAACAAATAAAAACTTCGTTTTTTTTTGTAAAAAAATACGAATAAAAATGAATAAAAATGTACCCGTGTGAATAACTCAAAGGAAATATTTTAATCATTAATTGAGTCAGGTAATTGGTCATGGCTTATAGTCAAAACTTTTCATTTCATTTCAAAACCCAGGAAACCCAGGAAGCCTTAAACACAAGTTAGGCTTGAAAAATATATCATATCAAGAATTATTGTGAGTTTAAGTAAAAGGTTTTCTTTCTTTTTTTGGCATAATTTACTTGTATATCTGCTCTTAGTTCAGTAACACTTTTAAGTTTAAATACCTCAAAATTGTAATTTGTATTTGAGTAATGATAAGTTTACCATTATGTAGAAAAATGATGACTATTATATTATAAATATAAAAAAACTCGACTCGAAAAAAGCTCGAAACTCGCGAGTATTTTTCAAAACTCGACTCGACTCGACTCGACTTAAAAAATCACTACTCGCACACCCCCTAAGGACCCTGACCGCAGACTCGCGGGGTGGCGGAGTCGGAGAGAAAGGCGAGATGACCCGTGATGGCAACAGCCTCAATTGGACCGCGGGCTCGGTGACTTTCTCCGCGGCCTTGGGAGTGCTCTCAGGGTCAGTGGTTTGTTGCCCAGTGCGATTGGGACTGGTGGAAGTCACTCTCTCTCTTCAAACTTGTCAATTAATTAATTGGTTTTCATTTCAAATTTTTATACCGATTGCTTCGCGCAGGGCAGGAACTAGGAGATTTGTTAAGGGGGGGGGGGGGGCAGGGATTTAATTTGCCGCCCCCCTACCATAATTATATATCAATTATCAAATACCTCCATAAGCTATTCTTTTAGATATGCTTTAATTTAGGCTAGCTAAACTATTATTATCATATAGGATTTGAAATAAAACATTTTATAAAGAACCCAGAACGTTTATTTACTAAATAGCCTACACATCTTAGTTGATAAAAACTTAAAATTTAATTTTTCTAGCTCTCTTTGTTGCAAAAATATTTATAACTTCGTCATAGTTGATACGACGGGCTCTATCATTTTCAGTTGAGATTGTACTCAGATTTGTTAATCTCTCCTGTATCATCGTACTTCTGAGGTAATTTTTGATTAGTTTCAATTTACTAAAACTTAATCAATTTAACTCACGTCTTAGTATCAGACCTATGACCTATGTTCATTCATTTCTTCCTTCAGAATCAAATTAGTAGTTTATTGCACTTATGAAAACTTAATAGAATTTAACAATGTTCATTGAGATAAATTATTTTAACATTTCTTACTCAAAAATTTATTTCGAATTAGTTTTTATAGATTTTTAAAACTTTGCCGCCCGCGAAAATTTGCCGCCCCCTGAAATCTGCCGCCCGGGGCAAGCGCCCTCCCCTGCCCCCCCCCCCCCCCCTAGGCCCGGCTCTGGCTTCGCGCTTCACCGGGAAAAGTAAATTGATACGTGTATGTATAAGCTGTTTAGCATTTACTTTATTTTACATTGTGCCTTTAGGAAAAATTTTATCAAAAACATATTTTTCCTTTTTTTCTCACCGAGAACTTTCATTCAAGTATAGGGTTGATGAGCGTTGGGCTTATGGTTTTCTCATATGTTACGGATAATTTGGGCTTTTTATGGCCATCCTGTGACACTATAGATTTTACTTGAGTTATAATTTAGTTTATGTTTTTATTTACGAATATTTCTTGGGTTCCCGATTTTTCATTGATTGGCACCCATGAAGACAGGTGCATCCTACAGTTGGTACTTTTTAATAGAACAGCAGCTCATCTTATTATCAGATAAATGAAGATTACTGCGACAAAATCGCTAAAACGGCAATGCATCAGGTTTTATGAGTGGAGCTGAACAATATTCTCCAATCGACCGCCTCTGAATTATATTTGATTCGTTTTTAGGTATTTTAAAATACAATTGGTGATCTAAGAAGTGCACATTGTAAAATTTACTCATTCTACTCACCGAAATATGAAATTTCACACAAAATTAAATGTGGGAATGTTAATTGAAGTGACTGCCTATTGAGAGACTTGTTTCGTTTAATAATTGTTCTTGCATTTAATCAGTGGAATTGGATGATCAAAAAAACAACCCATTTTTATTAATATAAAATTAAGTCTCTCCCTCCTGCCGATCAAAAAAGCCACAATATATCAAACAGTCATGAAATCATGAAAGAATTCGGTGCCCATGAAGTTTATCGAACCCAGAGACCACTTTTAGGAGTTTCTCACTATTTCCTCTCTTTTTGATACACCTCCCCACTTTTTACACCTTAAAATAGTTACTCCAGAGACAATCGAACTGTTCTTCCGGTCATTCGCGAGATCGAGCGCAATCTTCATTCTTTTTCATTGGTTTCTTGCGCGGCGCGCACTTTGGCACTTCGGAAAGTGTCAAATGAGAGGGAACCGCGCAGCGGCACCCGACCGTGAAATCCGGCGTCACGCCTGTAAACGTCTCCTGCGGCCCGAGACCTGACAGCTGTGAGGTTGGCATTCCTGATCCTGACACGGTTGTGACAGTTGGCAATCCTGCGCCAGCTGACGGCGGTACCACCTGCTGGCCCCGTCACGTGCCGCGGAGGTATATGGATGAGGATGGAGGATGGAGGCGGTGGATGTGAGGAGAGAAAAGATTGTATCAAAGAGTCGTTCGTCTTCGCGATCTCTGGTTAAAATTTGTTGAGGGATGTGGTTTGTCTCCGGAGAACGTATGTTATGGGTTATGGTTCGTAATCTCTCTTTGATAAAACGACCATTTAGGCCGTTTGTGACTCGGTCGAGTCTTGTGAAGGTTCAATCTGATTGGTATTTCAAAGAGGTATAAACATATTTTCTGTTATTTATTTTTTTCATTTTTTACCCAAACAACTCATACATGACTTACGGGGATGGATTGGATTTGCCTTATTTCATATTCCTAGAATAAATCTTAAGAACCGTTATAAAGATTTAGTCCTGAAGAGAGGAGTTGATTGACATCTTCCTTGGATGTATCAGGAACACAGTTTTCCGGAGACTGGTTTGATTTTTATCACTGAATTGTAAAATATATTGGGCTTTTGCATTACCGATACCCATATAATATAAAAATTCTATTTCTACTTTCCTCTTAACCAAGCTCAGCCTACAGTTGCAGTCAGTATTTCGCTCTGCTGCTCTCTGTGGATTTCAATATCCGTAGTGGCTCCGTATGGTGCCATTTTCTACGCACAAGAATGTTTACCGCCCAACTCTGGAATGCGGTCCAAGGTCCCAAGGCCCTGTTAGATGACGTTGGACGTGAGACGCACAACTGGAGACCGAGAAAAGCAGCCGCAGTTTGCTGTCTCCAAGTCTCCGGTGTCGTATATCGTCGACGTGGCAGTCGCCGTCGTGCTATCGCAGACGTCATCTCGGCGGTCTGCATTGCCAAAGCCCCCCACATCAACAACCAGCGCACGTCTGCCCCGTGCCCCCGGAACTCTGCCCCGCCATGCCCCACTGGCGGGTCGGCCAAGTTCCTGGTACGAGGGTGAATGTAACAATAGCTCAACTGCATTTAAATGTTCTAGTTATGGATAATACTGTTGGAATTAGGAAAGTGGTAACTGGATTTGTAACGTGTCAGGGAAAGTTTTGAGGATCAAGAAAGGACCAATTTCCGATGTCATTGGGCTGGTAATTAGTTTTATTGGTTTACCAAAGGTCGACGACGCTCGAAGTATCAATGTGAATGTTCAGTACGCTTAAAAAATGTGGACAATTTAGTCTTCAGCACATTTGATTACATCCTGATCCTGCTCATTGACACTTGTAGGAATTGTGACTTGTGAAAATGGGAACACTATTTACGGAATTGTTGACTGTGCAAGTGGGTTAATGTGCAGCCTCTTTTAGACATAAACTTACTCTTTGGATCGATTTCTACATTGAATTGAACTATAACTACTGAACTACCTCAGTCGTCACGGTACATTTCGACGATGCTCCAAATGACCACGACGATCTTTATTAGACTAAATAGAAGATTGTTCGTTTGTTGAAGAAGTAGATTGGATTGGTGCATTGTGCGAGACCATTGTGCTTGATGCATTCTGTGATGATGATCGTAGCAATTGATAAAAAAATTAGAAAGCGCGCCGCACTTCTTAGTTGTCTCTGTAATTCAGTTGCAGTGGCTATACCGGCGTCTCTAATTCTAAACTGACTACACAGTTGAAGTTTTCAGTGTCTTCAATTGTGATGATTGTGCGTTGAAATAATAATCACTGGTTGTGTAGACATTCGAATAGTCGTGTAATAAAGTACTACCACAGCAGAGGCCCTCTTATCCGGACACCTTTTAACCGGACATCGCATTAACCGGACTACTCTCGGCGAATGTAACATCTTTTTAACCGAACAATTTTTATCAAAACATTGATTTAGCCAAGTAAATGGACGGTACTGAAGGACGACTCCTGTGGGAACAAATTTGAGACCAGTATCTTATTACTATGCTCCTTCAATGTAATTAAAATGAGTTAGTTTTGAGTGATTGAGGAACGATATTGACGATTCCCGTAAGATATATATAATAGACAAAATATCGTAAAACATCTAATTCTTAATGTTTAGATTCAATTGATTTAAGGAAACGTCGGATTAACCGGAAAACTTCTTATCCGGACAGGCCTTGGTCCCGTGGGATCCGGATTAGAGGGAGTCTATACTGTAATTTAAAGCAAATATCAAAAACTTTGCAAGAGACTTTGAAGAGAAATAAAGTTTTATTCAGGGACAAGTCGCTCGAGAAAACGGACCATTCCATCAGAACGTGTCGTCGAAAATTGTACATCGTTATTCCATTTCCACGGTTCCAGTGCCAGCGAGGACGGTCCGTTCCTCCGTTCCTCCGTGCCTCTCGTGACACTCACCTCATCATCCGACGTTCCGTTTTAATGACGGCTCTGACACAGTTCTCCGACTCTTTGATGATACGTCCCACTGGGTTTACTGTTCAGCCGTGGAAATTCTAAAAAAAACTGCTAGGATCGAGGGACCACTCGAGTTCAGATCATTCTTGTTCGAGTTATTTTACGTTGTCATATTCTTTGGGCGTTAAGAATCTAATGCTGCAGGTGACTGGTTTAAGACCTACACTTAAGTGCATCTTAAAATTTGCCCATGTGTTTCCAGGCTTTAAATTGCCATACTGCACTATTGGAAGTGACATCTTCCTCGCCGGAAAGTTTCTAGACAGAATCGACGTCGAAGAATGTGATATTTCTTCCATTGAAGAAGGCATAAAAACTTGAAAACAATGTATTTAAAAAATAAGTTTGAAATTATCAGTATTAGCGATTTAATTTAATTTTTACAATCTGAAAAATTATGATTAAGTTGCTCTTATCATGCATATTAAACTAGTTTGTATGAAACAAAAATATGACCGCAATAACAAACACTTAAAGAATAAACCACAAACGATTGTAATTAATTAGCCCAACCAACATTTATTTCGCAGCTATGAATTTTTTAAGGCGGAAATAACAAAACGAGGAATTAAACAAACGCGGAGGAAACATTGCCACCGTAGCTCTCCGCCGAGTCGGAGTAATACGTGCAAAACAACTCGTCGTTAATCCCGTGACGTGGGCTGCAAGCTTAATATTTTCTTTTCACAGTTTCTGGACTGTTTATTCCGAAACAATAACTTAAACCGTTATATGTCTGATGTTTATTGTTCCTTTTATTTATCCTCAACACTATTTTCGTTTGTGTTATCCTTCTATGTATAAATGCTTAGAGCTTTAGAAAAATGAAAAATGTCAGATTGAAAAAGTTTTTGACTTGCGCAGCGACATTATTTTACATTAAATTCTATTTTTGGAACATTAATATTATTCTTCGGTCTATGAATATTCGTTTTCGAACTTTTGGTTGGCTTTTTGGTTTTCTATTTGTTTTTTCCGATTCTGATTTAGTTTTGGCTGCAATATTTAAGATTTTTTTGTTTTTTAAGTCACTTTTCTCTTCAAACTAGTTTTATTACAGTGTAAGGCCAATTTCACACTGTCCGATTTGTGTCGGTCCGACAAAAAGTCGGATGTCGGAATAACCATCCGACACAAAACTGAGCACTCTTTCACACTATCCGGCAAAAAGTCGGAACACCGGGTTCGACTAAATTTTAATTTACTTGATCATTCGTACGTGTTCCTTCATGAAAACCACAATGGACCTCGTACAGCTTATATCATTGTGGCTGTTGAATCGCCGACAACATAGGAGGCAGCGGAATAGATCAGTATGGGTTCACGATATAAACTTGAAAAGGGAGAAGGTGGGATTGCACTATTTTTGAAGACTTAAAAACGATGACAGGAAGTTTTTTTTTAATGGATCTTATCTATCCATTGCACCTTGCATTATTTACGGAAGGCAGTTTTATCTTTACCGCTTAGCTTATAGAATTCTTGGTTTAAAGAGATAAAAACTTCCTTCCAAGCCTTTTTTGTTTACTCTTTATAAATGTCAATATGTTTATCCCACAATACATCAAATCTACATTCAATCAATGTGATTAAAAACTATTGTCAATATCTGCCATCGTTGTGATTTGTGCGATTATAGTGTATATTAGACCAACAAAACAACGTTTAAAATCTGTAAAAATACAAACAACGCAAAGATATAAAACAATTACTAATAAATCGAATAATCTGAAACGTATTAACGCTAGATGACAACAATCGTGGTCGGAAGTATATATGTCGGACAGTGTGAAAGTGGCCATTTGATCATATGTTCAACTACTACCAAATGTGTCGGATGAATTCAATCCGGCGTCGGACAAGCCAGTGGTACCTTCCGACTGCCGCCGCGCGTCGGACCGACAAAAAGTCGTTGTCGGATAATGTGAAAGGCTCAATACATTTCTTTGTTTCACCAAAAATTCTCCGACTTCCGACTTTTTGTCGGATTGACAACAATCGGATAGTGTGAAACTGGCCTAAGGAAAAAAGACAGGCGTGTGCTCAGTCAAGAGTTGGGCTCATGCAACTAGCGCTTACGACGACTACAATGCAAACTATATAAACAACTCAATAAAAATATTTATGTGTTCGGTCTTAGTTCAGCTTTCATACCGCAAGGTCCGCTAGTTTCATGAGTCCGACTACGTCATAGTCTACCAAAGTTTATTCCTTTGTAACCGGTTGGAGTTAGGTCTAAATTACTAAACGTTTTCATGCTAGACACCGTGCACTTCCTACCAGGAAGCTCTTTCTAGGACACTTTTGATAATAAACTTTATAGCGTACTTCCATAGGTAGGCCTACTATGTAACTCTCTATAATATTACAGCTATTATCATTATTGGTGCTTATTACAACGGTTGTATAGATAAACCATTTGATGTAATCACATTCCGACTCCTGTTTTGTTTCAGGGTGGCCGCCAGGCACTGTAGCTTATTATTGTGAAATATGACCTCACAATGTTGTGTTCTATCCAAATATTCACTTCTCTGTACTAGGACTTTACTAAGGCCTGCTTACACTATGAAATATTTTATAAAAGAACTTTTGTAAAAGATTTTATTTCATTAATCAAAAATGAAACCAGATGAATTCAAAAATATTAAATCTGATGAAAGATATTTTATAAAATATTTGATAGTGCGGTCCTAAGCGTATATTAATTTCTCAATTCATATCATATCTCACCACACTTTTCCATATCAAACCATTGACTTTAAATCAGGAGGAGACTTCCCATTGCCATTATAAAAAGTGTAGTGAGCCATCAGGATTTTAAAGAGGAGTTAGTTAGTTACAGCATTCTCCAATAGAATATACTACAGTCAACGAATAATTACGCTATCATAAGGGAATATTTTGACAATAAGGTGTTCAGAGAGCAATCATAAGATTAGGAGCTCTTATTTTCTAGCATACTAAGTTTTGAAAACTGAAATGAATAGCTGAAATAAATCATTTATGTCAGCACTATCTGTTGGTGATTTAGTGGAACTACATCCACTGCAAATCCTGGCTCACACAAAAACAGGCACAGCCGGCCCTTAAGGATGGTTAGTCTCCTCCTGATTTAAAGTCAATGATCAAACTCTTCTAACCTTCCATCCGAGTCTCTCCCACATCCCACTACTTCCTCTAGACATCCTTTTCATCTTCTCGAAAGAATTTCTTGTCCTCCAGTAATGAAATATTGATTATGTTATCACTCATATTAACTATGACAAACTCAACTGCCCGTCGCTATAGGTCAATATGTTATATTATCTTTACTTCCTCTACGTAATTGCTTATCTAAATTCACAATAATTCCTTGATCAGTGAAATAAGACTCCTTCTTTGTCGCAGGGTGGCCGCCAGGAGTCATGTCCCCCCGCCACCTCCGCCTCGCAGGACCTGCTGGAGGAGACGCTGCGAGGGCCGGCCCCCTACCCCATGGTGGTGCTGCCCCCCGGGGGCGGCTACTGGGTGGACGGCCACGAGCACTCCGCCCCCGCCCCCGCCGCCCCCGCCCCGCACGCCTGGAGGACCAAGATCGAGACCGACGAAACAGCCAGGTGTTACCGCAAGCACTTCCTGGGAAAGGTGAGCTATGATTTTTTCCTCCTTAGTGGGATTAAGAGGGTTCCTTACTCCCCTGAAGTCTGCTCAGAATCAGCTTCGCGCGGTCTAATATGGCATGTAAAATTGTCAAAATATAATTTAATGCAGCACTTGTCATTGCAAAAATAATTTGTTTTTTTTCAAGTTAAAACTAAAATCCACTGGATAATTTCCTGAGTAATCTTTGGCGAGGCGCGTAAAGTACTACTGGACGATAACAGATAAGAATCTAACAGGATCTTATGGAGTCGTTGTTACAATTCATCAGTACTTCTGTAGAATGATGAAAAATGAACCTTTAAGAGATTTGCAACTTTAATTTTGAAATAAACAAACCTTATGCCGATTAGGAGACTAGAAACGGAGTCTAACTGGATAAACCTTTTCGAGTGCGCTACTCCACGTTTATAGATAAAAACTTACGCAAACATACAAATTATATATCGTGTTCTAGTACAGAAAGGTTGTAACTGAGTATGTGTAAAAGGGTTCATGGCGATATGGGGTTTAAGAAAGGAGGGGCGTTCGGATGATCCGACTTTGTCAGGGGTGCCCCCTTGCACAATAGCGCGGCTCCCCTCACGCCACGAGGTCATCCTGCAACGCTGCAGGGAAGTTCTATTCAGGATTGTTTGGAATTAGAATAGACTATTTTCGAAATGAGAGCTTTAATAAACGTCTCCAATTTCCCTGTTCCAAATAATACAAGCACAATTCTATCTGTTATGAGACTCGGTCATAAAATTACTAAACTAATCTTTCACCTCAAGCTAGAGAGTATTTGCTATGTCGTTCATGTCCTTCCTTAGACACAGAGATATATAAAAAAAGTTAGATGACCAGGACCTTGTTGACCCTTCAAATATTCTCAAGTAATGATTTTAATACCTAGGCCCTATATTGTTAGTACATTCAGTATTCAATTATTTAATTTTCTGTTATGTTAACAGTAATAAATTGTACTCAGAATAAGAAATAGGTACACGCGGCTACAGCATCGTGAGTGAATCGGGATGTTTTTCTTAATTTTATTTTATCCAAGAAGGAATCGCGTGCCAAGATTCAACTTGTAATACCTTAATCAAAGTTGGGACAACAGGAAACTAACTTATATTGTTCCGACTCCATCAGTGTCCATCTTGAATCATCCAACAACATCGTTTAGATGTATGTAGTTTTACAATGTTTTGATTATACTTTTTCAATTCAAATATGTAAAAGTTTTGAAATGAGCTACGACACAACTTTTAAAATGTTTCCGGTACGTAAGAAAAATACGCGTACTAAATTCTCTGAGATGGCAGTCTTGCAATAAAAGTTTTTAAAATCAAATTTCACCGCAGTAAGTATATTATGCAGGAGAGCGGGACGCTCTACCGAAAGCCAAAAAGAGACTGGGATGACAACACAAGACAGAGGACTGCAGTAGGGCCCTTCTAATGTGGTGATATTTTACCCACATCTTGGGCCCCTGCCAGGGCCGGGATATAAGCGGTGATTCTATGCACATCGGCCGCCGACTGCACCCATGGGCTGCGATAGATCCACGTTTAAATATCGCTCTGGAATGTGACTTCATAATTCGAAAATTATTATTCAGCGACTCTGCGATTGAGTTCTTTATCAGCATTTGTTACATTGGTCTTTGATTCTGCTTAATTTTGTTTCCACTGAGGACTGACTAATTTATTTTCACCGCGTATTTTAGAGCTCATGAAAGAAGGGTTGTGAAATGAAAAGGATAAAGTGGGTTAGGTTTTGTTCTTCAGCAAAAATAATTTTTTATTAGAAGGTTTAGAGTTAACAAGAGTATTGGTAAATATGCTAATCTCTACTTCAAGCGTTTTATAAAAATTGGGTTAAGTGTTTGCAAGTGTTAAATAAAGGATGCAAGCTTTCAGAGTTCTATATATGTTTTTTTCTTATTTTTACTGGTCTCCTTAACCAACGTATATATTTAACCATAATCTAATTCAAGGTTACTTTTGAAAAGTTGTAAGTAAGGCTATTTACAGAACAGAGTAAACAATTCTGTGTTCGCTGTTACAGCAAATAAAATAACTCTCAAGCTAATAATTACATCTAAAAAATATATCAGCACGCGATAAAAGGAACTTTGATACATTTTCAAAACTCTTTAACTATATCAAACAAACTGTGATAATAAAACCTATAAACCAACTTGTTCAATATACCTAATGCCTACAATCAATTACTTTTTAATTAATGTTCCCTCAATATATTTTCGTGAGATAACTTACGTAGCGGTTCTGAAAGCGCTCCAGGACACAATCTCGAAAGGACGCAATTTTATTTCCACCCGCCCCGCTAATATTTAATTTTAAAGTAAACAAACCCCGCCGGGCTCGAATGCTAGACCCAGCGCTAAATTATCTAAATTGTCGGCGCGCACGCTGCGTGTCTGCGGTTGACCTTTCGAACCCGGGAAATTGGTGGCTTCTTCAGGTTCAGACTCGGGGCTGGATGACTAGAATTAGTTAAATTGCTGTACAGAATATAATCCCTGCCTTCGAAATAATTTAGTTTTTCCTTTTTGTTTCATGAATTTTTTTGCAAAACATTTTTATCTCGCTCCTCTGATTAATCTTTTTCTCAGAGTTTTTTAATTTTTTTTCACCACACTACGACGAAATCACATGTTTTACAAACATCAAACGCGGAACGAAACCCACCGTTTGCCGCCACAGGACCGAAAACGTTGGGAACCCTAGGGCCGAAAGTCAGCTGATAGTTATTTGCTTGAAACAACGTCTGAACATCACAAAATTAAACGGCATTCAATTCAAGACAGGATAGTTGCGATCATATGATTGTCATAGCTGTGTTTTGTTTTCAAGTGAGTCAAATAATAATAATCAGTTTTTTTTTAATTATTTAGGGTATATTTCATTGTGTAGTGTGGTGAAAAATAGCGTTCGCACCTCGGCCGAAAGGGTTTTGCAGCTCTCGATCGTTTCAAATTCTCGACTTCGTCTCAATTTGAAACACAATCTCGAGCCTGTAAAACCTCATTTTCGGCCCTTGTTGCGAAATATACTAATCTCTATGTATGTTTTGAGTTTGTTTTGGCTCCGTTAGTAATTATTCTTATATTAGGTTGAGGCTAACAAGAGTAAACTGTGCTTAGTACGTAGTTGATGATTTTATAGTTCGAATCAAATAATAAGGCCCACGCCGTCCATAAGCCCAATGCTAATATTAACATTAGTCTTACCTTAACATTAGGGCTGGGCCTTGTTATTTGTATTGTCCTATAATTTTTACTCTCATCTACATCTATTTTTAATTAGATAGTTTACTTTTCTCAGATTTATTTTAGAATTTTTTGCGTGGACATCTTTTTTCACCAATCTCTCCAATGACAAAAATATTTAGTTTCTTTCACTTAATTATTTTATGGAACGCCTCAGAATTCTCAGTTACTGCGTAACTTTTTCTATCGCTTTATCACATATTCACATTTAAATCCGATGAAATAAAAAAGGAGTTTGAAAGTCGAAGTTATTAATTTGTAAGATTGAATCGCTCTGAAATTTCCCAGTTTAATTTTAAATCAACTTGTCATTGTCTTCAAATTAGCGTTATGATAAAAACACTTTTAGTTTTTTTACTGGATGGGATTCCCATTCTGTAGGTAAAACATATTTTAGTCCAAGGAGTTTCTCAGCGTAACATGGGAATTCATAAACCTCTAAACAGCCAGAATGTCATAATAACATTGAGGAAAGGCAGGAGAAATCGCAATCAGGGAGAAACTGAAGAAATATATTATTTGGGTTTTATATCCCATTAAAAGTGCTATTGAAGAGTCATCGAGCTGTAAATACTGAAATTGCGGCCATAAATGTCGAGAAAGAAGAAAAATTAACGATCGATACTAACAACCTCATTTGGAATGAATTTATGACATTGTTTAAAAAAAACTTACGTAAGTAACTTCATGAGTCTATTAAATTTAATAACTATTTTCAAGTTTAATTTTACTCCAAAATGTTTGTAGGAAAACGTTTTACTACGTAAATAAAACCATTCGATTTGTAAAAAAGTGGGAATGGAGAGGAAAGGCTCGATTGATTATGAGGAAAATTTTAATTCTTGCTTTCACCGAATTAATCTAAGGGAAGAGCATGGGAATTAAACTCAAATAGGCCCTAAGTCTCAGTCGAGAAGTAGATTTGCTTTTGCCTCGCAATATTGTCTACAGCCTCATTTGCGGTTTCTGTTGGTTGCCGCTCGGCTTGTACACCTTGCCACACCGAAAGTAGGTCTCGCCGCCGAAATGCCAGTTTTATCACTAGTTTCGCCTCTAACTGTCTTCACAATTTTGGATCATTACTAAGCTAGAGAATTATTAATCTATTTTTTCCGCACATTTGTTGGCGCGATTTTCTGTAAATTGAGTGACTGTATACTGTCCTGTATGTATATTATTTTGAATATTTGCTTATATTTATACTAAAGATTAATCTAACCTTGAAGAAGAAAAAATTTAAAGTGTTCTCTGATAATGAGCTGATTTTTCATGTTGTCTCCAAAAATTTCGATCCAACGACACATTCACCTCTTAATTTAAATAGAAATCGAAACGATAACCACTAAGAGACCAACCACAACATTCTGATACCCTTTTGCAGCCCAACTTTCCATCACTTTCTAATGCTTACTGAGGTAATTTAAACAGATATACAGTTAGAACTATTAACGTGACCTTTGTGTAGGGCCACTCGCCACTGTAGCTAATGATGTGTCTCTATTTTCATACCTGAAGGACTTATCAATATGCATAAGTCGCTAATGGATATCTGCATGGTGTTCAGCGTCATATTTATTCATAGACTCGTGAGGGAAACCACAATCGGTGTAATACTGTAGGTTCCCTGTTTGCGTAAATTATATGATTTCAGCCATGACGTTAAATATAATTTTCTTTTACTTTTCCGAAATAACCTTTTTTAGCAGTTATTCTTAACGCTCTATTATGTATTTTGTAGAATTCCAGAATTTTAGGGGAAGTATTTTCGTTCTTATAGCCAAGTTGAGCCTTTGTTATATAGGGTAAGATTGTATTTACTGTCAGTTGGCAATAGAGTAGGCCCACACTGTTGTTGAATGTTTTAGGCCCTCTTATACGGAATAATCTATAACAAGCAGAATGAAAGTGGTAATAAACCTGAAATTTGCTCTACATCGAGCTTGAATAACCGTTGTTATCATATGAGAGATCAATTACTTGATGAAAAATTAATATATTGGTGGCTGGCAATAAATTACTTTTATTTCTAGTTTGCTCGGAAACATACACTCAATTTACAGTAGGGCCTCACGCACAACAGTGGTAACGGAAACCTATAATGCAAATTTCTTTTATAGGGCAGCGTGTCAATCAAAAATTTTGGTCTTATTTTTAATCTTACACCAAATAGAGAATTGAAGATAAGGGTGAATCAAAATAATCGTTTTAAAAATACAAATGTGAATTGAAAAAAATTAAACGTTAAATTATTTTGTGTTGTTTTATCAATTGATTGACAGCGATCGCCACTATTTTGTCACAGGTATTTTGTACATACGGTGGTTCACCGGAGGTATGTGACCTGTGACCACGTGACCACGTGACCTGCGCTGGTGCATTGTGGGAGTTGTGTGGGCCCAACAATGAGGCAGAGGCGGTTATTACCATATAATGTCGATGACAAGTCGCAGCCCAGCCCGGCGCCGCGTCCTCCGTCCTGAGATAAATATTTTAGAAATTACCTTCTCGAAAATGGGGGACATCCGGTGCCCCGCAGCGCTTCATGTGTGTGAGAGAGTAATCAGGTGTCACCCTGTAAGGGTGTTGGAGGTCGCATATTCAGGGTGTCCGGAAATTATGGTAAAATACTTTAGTATATGATAGTAGAAATAAAAATAAGAAAACAAAGTTTATATAAATATAGGTCCTAAAGTGGTTCGTTTTCCGTCTTTGAGTCTCTTTGTGATTTTTACATATTCAGTCATATATCACGAACCTCTTAACGTATAAACTTGAAACTTAGTATATGGATGACTACTTTAAGGAATATTTTTGTAAGAAGTATAAAATTTATACTTTTTACCATTTCAAAATGGCGACTGTTTTTTGTTATTGAAGCTAAATATTCTTAAAACGGTAAAGTTTAGAAAAAAATATATTCAAGAGACGCGAAAGTTGTGAAATTTAATCCAATTAACGCTGATATGAAGATTATGGTGATCGGACATCAAATAATGAAGAAACTTTAAATGTTCCGAATAAAAACATGCAAATTTCAGACAGCATGATATAAAGAACCATGTTTTTAATCAGAAAAGTTAAAAATTTTTTCCGTTATTAGTTGTCCGATCATCATAATCTTAAAAAATATATTTATCAGCGTTAATTAGATTAAATTTTGCAGATTTTTTGTCCCCTGTAAAACTTTTCTAAAATTTGCTTTTTTTAAGATATTTACCTTTGAAAACATAAAACAGGCGCAATTTTGATATGGTATTAAGTAGAAATTTGTTACTTCTTACAAAAATAGTCCTTAATATTGGTTATCCATGTACCAAGTTTGAAGTTTATACGTTAAGATATTGGTGAGATATGATTAAATATGTAAAAATCATAAACAGGCACACAGACGGAAAACGAAGCACTTTAGGACCTATGTCTATGTATACTTTTTTCTAATTTTTATCGCTGTTATCATATACTAAAATATTTTACCATGATTTCCAGACACCCTGTATATTCCTGGTTTGTGAATTTAAAAAAGACGTGGAAAACGACATTGTTTTATTTTGTATTAACGTATCAAAAACAAAACTAAATTAATAACGAAATTTAACCAAATTAAATAAATTTAAATTAAATTAAATCAAATTAAATTAAATTATTGAAATTAAATTAAATTAAATTAAATTAAATTACTTAAATTAAATTAAATTAAATTAATTTTAATTTTAAATATCTTTTTAATAAATGTTAATTATATATTAAACTAATAACTTAAATTAAACTAAATCAAAATTTTTTATATAATTCAACAATAACCTGCAAAGAACATACAAACGTTTGCCATCGATATAAATGTTCAACTAAAACGTCTCTCTACAGTTTTCACTGAATATTCGACATTGTTTATGGCAGAGGCTTGTTCGGTATTCGACAATCTGGAGACTGTGGAGACTCCCGCTCTAGTTGCGAATTCGCCGAACGATTCGGCTCTCAGCCAAGTATTCGGGAGTATTCAGATCGGGGTTTGTGTGGTAAGCTTTTAATAATAGTGTAAAATTCCCAATTGGTAATGTGGATATTGCAAATAGTGTGGAATTACCGAAGAAAACAAAGTTTCCTCGGTTTAAAATAATATTCTTAAAACCATTTTGAGTAATATAAAAAATGTTAAGATCTTTTATTTTTTTGTATTATTATTTTATTTTATTTGTTCTGCAATAATACAACATTTCATTCGGCCTTAATAGTGGTTGTGTTTCAACACATTTTCATAAACGTAGAGATACGCTATAATGCACATTTATGATTTTGTTTAGAACAATAAGCTAATATATATGTAGTTTCGCACTTTTTTCTCCTTGTTATATGAGTACATGGTACAAATACAACTGTCAAACATCACTCAACATGCTTTCGTGCTTAAAAAACATATCACAACCTCAAACATGTCGCCAAGACCCGTCACAACAACTTAACAACTTGACGTTCAAGATGCGTAAAATCTTGCCTAAATCGCGTTTTGGGAGCCATTAGGTAGTCGGTTAAGACGTGTTTTTGACGAGAGCGTGACAGCGATTGTGGGTAGCTGGGGGAGGGGGGGAGGGGAGGCAAAAACTTGTCAGTTACCCCTGAAACTCCTGACAGCTTCTGACTTATCTGCAGCAGTCATCTGCTCCATGTGTGTCGAGCTGAGTATCTTTCACAGGCAGTCGTGAAATAACTTCACTAAAAAATGAGCTATTCAATGCTCAGGCGGTTTAATACTAGCGTTATGGTATATCAAAGAAGATATTACGTTTGCTTGATTTTAAATTCAGAGTTTAAACCGTTATTTACTGTAAATAGAGTACAAATTACGCGGTTTAAGCCCTACACCATGCAAACTCATGATTCCATCATGCTAATATTTTAAACTCCAAAAACGCCTATACGTTTGAATCCTAGAGCCAGCCACCTTGATTAGAAAAAAGTCATTGTTAATAATATAAGAAATACATTAGTTAGGCCTACCTTGTCAATAGTCAGGAATTACTTCGTATTTCTATTAGATTAAAGAGTTTGTTCCCCTTAAACCGATCAGAGGACTTAAAATAAGAAAGCCGTGAATTTTATTATTATTTGTTTTCATCGACAGGATTAAAAGATTGCCATTGTAACTAAGACAAAACACAATCATGAAGCCTTTTATTGATTCTTTTGGAATAAATAATCATTTTTAATACATATTAAAAAGAATAATTCAATAAAAATCAATTAATAATGTAATTTTTACAACAAAAAACTGTTCAGAGGGTTCAGTTGAGGCTTTAACTTTAATGAAAGAATAGTCCTTAATTGTGAAGCCAGAAAAGAGATACATATATTCGGTATTGTAAAGCTCAACAAAAATCTTTAGAAAAATCTTTCATTTCTTATCTCGTCTGGTCTCAATAGCCCAGGTCAATTGGCCTAATGGAGCAGAGCAGGCATCCTATACGGATATATACAAAGAAAACCTTCCTTTGAGAAATGGGGGTTTGCGATCCTTTCTTATTGAAGGAAGATCCTTTCTCATAGAGGATATGGTTTGGTTTGGTAGATTTATGTAATTGAATTTTGAGTTCAATGTGCATAGTACTCATATTCTTGTAACTTTATTTTTTACTGTTTTACTCATGTTGTTTTGTTACTTTTACTGTTAGGTTAAACAGATAAGTTCCACTGCAATTAATGTTATGAAATTATGAATAGGCCTACATTTTTTTATAAATCGTCTCGAAGACAAATAACAATATAATGTTTGCTAAAACAGCCATACATACTGCACAGAAAGAATTTAGTTATTTTCTATAGGTGAATTCAATTTACTCCGTAAGTTGACCATTGGCTTACTTAATTTTTGTTTCTAAATTCTCTGACAGAGGAGCGGTCATGGGCTGTGAAACGATGAACCACCAGAATCTCACAGAATAAAATGAGCTGTACAGTTCGCGCATTAATAGTCGGCTGTGGCCACAACGCTATTAACCGTATCATATATTTACAACATTTGATATTTGTAAACACAACGTTTGCCCAACAGCGGGACTGTAGATCAATGTTTTTAGAAAAGTACACGCTCTCCCCCCGCGCTTTGCAGCCAGCTTAGCCGGGGATATAATGCGCGAACTGTACAATTCTGGTCAACTAAACCGATGACATTTAAAAAGGCCGTACCGTTTTCAAGATCGATCGAGAATCTAGAGTCATGCTACACACTGGAGTGTCTCGGCGTGAAACAGCAATCCTTTCAGACTCCATCCTGAGATGACGGAAAACTACGCGGTGATGACACGTAGAGTTGAGGTTTTCCTTATAGCCTCTTGGCCCGTCATTTTTAATGTAGGCCTACTATCACCGTTAGCCATCCCTTGACACAGTTTTCTTGAGGACTACCGTAATATCATGGGTAACCCAATTCATGTAGATTAGAATGTCAGCTGTTTTATCTGTTTATTTTTCCTTTGGACCGTAATAGTTGAAATTTTTTCCATAATACCAGCGATTCCTCACTCTCAAATGCTATACTTTATGCTGCTTTAAAGATCAAAAAAGTATCTTATGAATATTACTTTACCTCTCATATACTACGGGCATTATCATACTCAGCAGGGCGTCTTTGTTCAATCACTGATCCCAAAGAAATAAACTGATCACTGATATCGATTACATAGGGATATCGATATCACTGATATCGATTCAGGAACTGACTATTGGAAGAAGATCACATCAGTTTAAAGAGATTATGAACAACAACTTTTTAAGCGCAGAGAGATAAAGACAAAGACTACAATTTGGTGAGGTAACAGACAACAAATTTGGGTATAGAGAACTAAGGCATATTTTCTATGTTTTAGCCCAGCTACCTTTGATCTTCCGTAGGTAGTACATCAAACATTAGAAATACCCCATTGGTACATCTAGTCAAACATCCAGAATCCAAGGCAAGGGGGAGCAGCTAATAGTTAGTTTTAGTACCAGCTTCAATGAAGAGTCAAGGCTTACACAGTCGTCTTCACAAGATGGTAACTTGAAGTCCTCTGGGATGGACCGTGTGGAGTAGTTGAAGTTCACTGCCGACGTTTCGGAGACGTTACAGTCCTCCATCATCAGGGCAAACACTCGTCGCACACAACACCCAATAATCGTACTTACAATACAATACAGTAACGTCTCCGAAACGTCGGCAGTGAAATTCAACTACTCCACACGGTTCATCCCAGAAGACTTCAAGTTACCATCTACCAGCTGTTCTCCCCGGCCCTGGCACCAATCTTCACTTTACTTCCCAATACTCACTTTCCTCTCCGTTGGGCCTCCACTTACACCTGATCGTGTGAGCCCCCCCCCCGGAAAATACGCTACCGTCCCTCAATGAGCCGTAAACTTCGCGCTTCCGACAATCGCCGCGCCGCCGCGCCACCGGCGACCGATTAATTACGCCGATTTGGAGCGATTTCCCGCCGGCGCGGCGGCGGCGAGTTTCCCACCGGCGTTTCCCACCGGCGCCAGTGGGAAAACGCCCGCAGCTGTGGGAACTGCGGCGCTTTGTGCCGCGTGTGAATGTCTCCCACCCTTACAGACACGTGCACACGTAAACACATAAACACACGCACACGCGGGTGTACACTGTACACACGTGCGGATGGGGAACATTGGCCTACTGAATGGTTGGGGTCGCCACTAGCCACTGAGGAATGGGGACGTTTGTTATAAGCAGCGCGGCGTCGTTATGAGGCTGGTAATAAACCTCGGCACGTGTTGTACGTGGTTGTAACTGATAATGGCATTGTTTGTCGGGAGGGTTGTGTACCTATTGAAGAACAAAGTGATTTCATCGGGAGGGTTGTGTACTTGTGTACCCATTTAGGGACAAAGTGTTTATGTACCCCTGTATCAAACTCGATACTGAGCTCAGATATGGGGGAGATGTGATATTGCGCGTTCACCCGGTTTGAGATGATTAGAGTATTGTAACAAGTGGAAGAAATATAAATGGGTAAATCCCTTTATTAAAAAAACATAGTTGCTCAAACATTATAGTCAGACATCTTTTATTGAACGTTATCTTTCAGCATATTTTACATTATTTTCTACTAAACGTTTTTCAGTTTGAAGAAAATTCCTCAAGGTCTCTTTGAAAAAAACCCATTGCAAATAAGAAATATGAGTCAGATTCTGAAGGGAACACTTTCTAATATTGTTCTCCACCAATCAGCAGCCCTAAGTAGAACATATTATTTACAGATACTTCCCAATAAATGTTAATCAGCGGCCTTAAGTAAAACATAATTTATTTACATATTCTTCCCAAATAATTTGAAATAAAACCGCAAATACCCACGGCAGTTTAGCTCAGTTTTCCTTCACGATCCCCAATACATTTACAATCTATCAGCAAATACCCACGGCAGTTTAGCTCAGTTTTCCTTCTCAATCCCCAATACATTTACTATCTTTTCCTGCAGCCGCGGCGTCCGCGTGGGTTCAGTTCGCCCACACGCAGGTGAGGTGGGGCATATATCTCGCTCTCTTGTTCTTCTCCCTCCCTCTCCCTCTCCCCCTTGTCTCTCTCGTGATAATCGTGTGGATTTCTCTCTCCCAGTAATGCTGATCCGACCGTCTGCTCGGTTCTGCATGGTAGACAAAATGTGGACCCAATATGCTATATGAAACCAATATTCGATATTCCGCAAGGCTATTTATTAAATTGAATATCGCAAATTGTTGTAACATCATTTTGGGCCACACCATTTGTGTTTTAAATGCTTTAAATTGTAATACAAAATTATATAAATGATAATTGTCTCTTAATTCATACAAAACCAATTAATTACTTTTGATAAATATGGCAATAATAATATTTCATATACTGGTAATATACGCTGTTATGTAGTTTTAAAGAGTTCATATTCAAGTAATGGTTGGAGTTCTAGTACTGACATATTAAGACTTTGTTTACTTCAATTATTGATTAGCTGTTTTGCTTGGAATAAACTAGATGTGTTAAATCTTAAAAAAACAGATACAGAACTTGAAGAGGTTTTTTTTTTATCTTCACATGCGTCTGACCTTCATAAATTCAGTTTTATGCAAAGCCGTACGTCGACCTCGTTCCAACGGCACCTAAATTATTTAAATCAATTCAGATGAATCTATTTCAATAATTGAGGTGGCGTTGAAAGAGCTCGATATGAAGTTTTGCAGAAAACAGAATTTATATGAGGGGCAGACTTAGGGGAAGAGCACTAGACGGTATAAAAGTTTGGCATTTCTCCATGAAGTTTATAGTTTTATTCCAAGTGAAACAACACCATTTTATCAGCAAAGACAAATTTATTTTGTTATTATTTATTTGAATTTTTTAATGTCACTGCAAGCAAAGTATTGTGAATAAAGTATATTTGTTTATTGAATGTTTTGTTAAAAATACAAAAATTGTCATTTAGTTTTATAATACTTGATAAAATTCGATATTTTCTTCATTGAAAGACCACACAAAAATAAGGAAACTAAAAGTGTAAGGTTGGTTTTGTAAATATTCGTTTGAGTAAGATTGCTATAATATACTTTTTTTTAGATCTTACACTTATAGATATGTACTCCCCAATGCACATTAGTTGAATTGCCGTCTTAAAATCTGTAAAAGGAGTTAAAAGCTACATTACACAAAAAGTATTGTTCGCCTTACTACATAATGCGTGATAAAATTATTACAACAGAAATGTAAACAATTTTGACTTAATTCAACCAAAAGTTAAACCTTGCGGCTGTCGCCAGTTGCTGCAGATGGTTTACGCTGCGCCCGGTAGATAGTCACGGATTATTTTCGATATGACGCGGCGCGCGGCCTTGCGCATGTATCGTGTTGCATTGCGTCTGTGACCGGTCGGGGAGTGACTCACCGCGCATGCGTTATCTCCGGGATCTCCGTGCGTCAGCGTGCTTAAAGATTTTGCGCAAACCCAAACGTGTAGATAAAGATCAATTTATTGGTGATTTTTTTTCGTTAAGCATATTAGACTAGATAATAATCACAGTATGAATCGAACAAATTATTTCAATCAACACAAACACGTATAACTTAGAAAAGTCTATGTTTTTATCACTCGTTTTTATCTTAAAATCATTAGTTCTAGCGAAGGTTGGACATGAAAATCCTTGATTGATATTCTCTTTCATCAAATTTCTTTTTGGTAAAATAAAACAACCGACTACAAATACTCTAAAAAGTATGAAATAATTTTATAAGTCAAATTTTGTAATATATAAGCTCACGTATTTCAAGCCGGCGTGACTCTATATTGCATCTTAGTAAGCTTCTTGATAGAATGGATCGAAGTTGTAGTAAGATTTTAAGAATGTATTTGAAAATATATGTGAAAATAGGGTATTTAATATATGGTTTGACATGAATTTAATATGAAAATAAAAATTGTGTGTTAATTTCATTAACATTCACTGTCAGAGCTAAGCTACGAACCATTTTTAATTTAATAAATAATTGTTAACCAAGTGCTCTAACAGATTGTATAGTCAAAAGTGTATTATGTTGTTGTTTATTTCCCTTGTGTTTTCTGTCAATTAGCCTTCAATTGCACTGTTACAAAACAAATTTTAATTCCTGCTGTATTATTCTCGTATCGTGATCAATTGTGTACTCCCCCGCAGTCGGTAGCCCCACAGGTTACTGTCATGAGTTACTCGTATTGTACAAATGTAATTTCTTGCTGTATTATTCTCGTATCGTGATCAATTGTGTACTCCCCCGCAGTCGGTAGCCCCACAGGTTACTGTCATGGGTTACTCGTATTGTACAAATGAAATTTCTTGCTGTATTATTCTCGTATCGTGATCAATTGTGTACTCCCCCGCAGTCGGTAGCCCCACAGGTTACTGTCATGGGTTACTCGTATTGTACAAATGTAATTTCTTGCTGTATTATTCTCGTATCGTGATCAATTGTGTACTCCCCCGCAGTCGGTAGCCCCACAGGTTACTGTCATGGGTTACTCGTATTGTACAAATGTAATTTCTTGCTGTATTATTCTCGTATCGTGATCAATTGTGTACTCCCCCGCAGGTTACTATCATGGGTTAGTCGTATTGTACAAATGTAATTTCTTGCTGTATTATTCTCGTATCGTGATCAATTGTGTACTCCCCCGCAGTCGGTAGCCCCACAGGTTACTGTCATGAGTTACTCGTATTGTACAAATGAAATTTCTTGCTGTATTATTCTCGTATCGTGATCAATTGTGTACTCCCCCGCAGTCGGTAGCCCCACAGGTTACTGTCATGGGTTAGTCGTATTGTACAAATGTAATTTCTTGCTGTATTATTCTCGTATCGTGATAAATTGTGTACTCCCCCGCAGTCGGTAGCCCCACAGGTTACTATCATGGGTTACTCGTATTGTACAAATGTAATTTATTGCTGTATTATTCTCGTATCGTGATCAATTGTGTACTCCCCCGCAGTCGGTAGCCCCACAGGTTACTGTCATGAGTTACTCGTATTGTACAAATGAAATTTCTTGCTGTATTATTCTCGTATCGTGATCAATTGTGTACTCCCCCGCAGTCGGTAGCCCCACAGGTTACTGTCATGGGTTAGTCGTATTGTACAAATGTAATTTCTTGCTGTATTATTCTCGTATCGTGATCAATTGTGTACTCCCCCGCAGTCGGTAGCCCCACAGGTTACTGTCATGGGTTACTCGTATTGTACAAATGAAATTTCTTGCTGTATTATTCTCGTATCGTGATCAATTGTGTACTCCCTCGCAGTCGGTAGCCCCACAGGTTACTGTCATGGGTTAGTCGTATTGTACAAATGTAATTTCTTGCTGTATTATTCTCGTATCGTGATCAATTGTGTACTCCCCCGCAGTCGGTAGCGCCACAGGTTACTGTCATGGGTTACTCGTATTGTACAAATGAAATTTCTTGCTGTATTATTCTCGTATCGTGATCAATTGTGTACTCCCCCGCAGTCGGTAGCCCCACAGGTTACTGTCATGGGTTACTCGTATTGTACAAATGAAATTTCTTGCTGTATTATTCTCGTATCGTGATCAATTGTGTACTCCCCCGCAGTCGGTAGCCCCACAGGTTACAGTCATGGGTTAGTCGTATTGTACAAATGTAATTTCTTGCTGTATTATTCTCGTATCGTGATCAATTGTGTACTCCCTCGCAGTCGGTAGCCCCACAGGTTACTGTCATGAGTTACTCGTATTGTACAAATGAAATTTCTTGCTGTATTATTCTCGTATCGTGATCAATTGTGTACTCCCCCGCAGTCGGTAGCCCCACAGGTTACTGTCATGGGTTAGTCGTATTGTACAAATGTAATTTCTTGCTGTATTATTCTCGTATCGTGATCAATTGTGTACTCCCCCGCAGTCGGTAGCCCCACAGGTTACTGTCATGGGTTACTCGTATTGTACAAATGAAATTTCTTGCTGTATTATTCTCGTATCGTGATCAATTGTGTACTCCCCCGCAGTCGGTAGCCCCACAGGTTACTGTCATGGGTTAGTCGTATTGTACAAATGAAATTTCTTGCTGTATTATTCTCGTATCGTGATCAATTGTGTACTCCCCCGCAGTCGGTAGCCCCACAGGTTACTGTCATGGGTTACTCGTATTGTACAAATGTAATTTCTTGCTGTATTATTCTCGTATCGTGATCAATTGTGTACTCCCCCGCAGTCGGTAGCCCCACTGGTTACTGTCATGGGTTACTCGTATTGTACAAATGTAATTTCTTGCTGTATTATTCTCGTATCGTGATCAATTGTGTACTCCCCCGCAGTCGGTAGCCCCACTGGTTACTGTCATGGGTTACTCGTATTGTACAAACGTAATTTCTTGCTGTATTATTCTCGTATCGTGATCAATTGTGTACTCCCCCGCAGTCGGTAGCCCCACCGGTTACTGTCATGGGTTACTCGTATTGTACAAATGTAATTTCTTGCTGTATTATTCTCGTATCGTGATCAATTGTGTACCCCCCGCTGTCGGTCGCCTCATAGCAGGTGCCACGGGTTACTCGTATTGTTGTTCCCACCGTGTCCGCCGCCGACAGGTGTCGACTCCGCCACGCTCCGACGTCCGTGGGGAATGCCTCCGTATATTTGTTATAATTATTACAATTTGTTATAATTCCTTGAAAAATGTTTTTTGAGCTCGCAAACACCTTTATTTTAGACCAATTTTTATGATTGAGATGTCAAATTACGGGACATTTCGTAAATATTTCCTGAATGCTGTTCATTTTCCTCTAGGTGAAAAGAGCGTCGCCCCATTGGGCATGAATGTTACCCACAAATTTACATGTATTTCTTATGGAAGGGATATTTTTTTAAATATTGATAAAATTAGTGCTTACTTTGTAAATGGTTGGACCAAAGTAGACATATTACATACTTTTCTTACAGGAAATTTAATTTTCTTTAATTTTTGAAGTTTAATTGGGAATGCTAAAAGTTGATAGTTTTCAAAATATTTAGGAAAAACCAAAAAATGGTACCTTCAGACCCCCTCCCTCCCGCCGCCCAAGGGCTTCGGACGGGGACTTTTGATATGTTCACCTCCTAACTAGTCCAAACAAAGCTGCAAAGTCAAAAATTGTGTCCATGCAATTCCTTCTATAGCTTTTATTGAGCATTCGTTGCCTGGACTACAAATTATACTTAGGAAATGGAATTTCTTTTGCTGGAATATTCTCGTATCGTGATCAATTGTCTACTCCCTCGCAGTCGCTCCCCTGTGACAGAGTATCACTGGTCATTGTTGTTCCCACCGTGTCCGCCGCCCGCCGACAGGTGTCGACTCCGCCACGCTCCGGCGGCCCCGGGGAATGCCTCCGTTTCCCCCGGGGCGCGGACCTGGAGGAACCACGGTCCGACGGTCAGGCAACACGCGGGCTTCGCCCCCTCCCCCCCCCTGCCCTCCTGCAGTCGTTATATCATTAGTGAACTGTAAAAACTACAAGCATGCGAGGCTGACAAAGCGGCTATTGTTGTTTGTGATGGAGTTAAAGTCTCTCTGGAAAGCGCGGTGGGACTCGAAGAAGACACAGAAATTGAAATAGTTTATTATTTTCGTTTATTCCAACAATGCAAATGATACCTTGGCCCCACCGCCAGACCAAAATAATTGGTAAATATCATGTTTAAAATTGTTAAAAATAAATCATTTGATAATTTGTTTCGTTTGTTGTACAAGTAATAGCGGGCACCAAATAGGGCGGGTGAGTGAGTGCGCTGCTGCCAAAGTTATTGTCTGTTATTTGTTCGCGTAGTGCATCGACTTATATGATCATATATTTCAGTAAGCCCAAATTTACACGTAAAAGGCCCTGAAAAACGTAAACAAAGGTTTTGACAGGTCAACAAACAGCTGAGGTTTAGCAGACAGTTTGATGCGTTAACAGTTTTTGCCGCCCGCCCTATTTCGTGCACTCTCTACCTTCGTGTAGAGAGTGTATTCTACCTATTTCGTCTATTCTCTACCTTCTCTGTGACTCTACTCTAGAATTAAAACGGAAGGTTGACCGTGTTTCGTTTAATGAACTCTTTTATAACAAGCACTGAATAACAAACGTGATTAATTTGTCATAAATACGACGTTTTTCTTTTATAAACGGTTAAATTGAGGATATTTGCCTAAAAAGCACATAGAGGTAAGACAATAGAGGTAAGAATAACCACTCAAGGAAGAGGTTAGGTGTGGTGCAAGATGTTCTATTGTTCGATCGTCGTCTAACTGTGAAGGCCAGTAAGGGTGTTTGCGGTTTTAAGCCTTCGGAATACAAAGGCGATTCAGACCAGCTTAACTAGAAGGTTCGGCGGACAAAAGGTACCGGCTTCTAAGACCGTTAAAACTATGAAGGATCAAAGAGTCGGCGGTTCAGAAAAAATGTACATTTTGTTTTCAGCTTTTCACATCTAAAAGTTTAAACCTTCCGGCCTACGAAGGACTGCTGATATTCCTTCATCTAATTATGAATTGCGATGGACAATACAGTAGAACCCCTCATATCCGACCTCCACGGGACCGAGCTCAGGCCGGATACCGATTTGGCCGGATAATCCAACCTATTATGAAGACGATCATTTATACCTAAGTAATAATAAGTAGCTAGTGAATTAAGACGAGAATTTTAAGTCACCTTTTTGGATGATTTAAAAATAGTGAGTAAAACCAAATCTACACATTGCTTGGAACACTAATTAATTGATCCCATGGTTTTGAATTAATTAAGTCATTTCCCTGTTCAGTAGTATTTACTACCGCCATAGCTTTTATCTGTATGCTTACCTAAGACCTACAATGAGACTTGACAAAACAAAACAATTAATAACCGCACTGGATACATATTAAACAATAGTTTATTATTGGCTCAAGTTCATTATTGCCGAATTTGGGTGGATCCTACTTGCCAAAACATTCGGCGATCAATTCGCCGCGTGTAGTCTTATGCGAGTGATGTAGACGAGGCTTGCTGAACGTACCAGTACACGTTCGCATTAGCCTAGATCATTCTGATTGTTGATAGTAAACTGGAGCCATAAATAAATAGAGAGATAATCAAACGTAGACAAACTGAGAGGTATCTAAGAGATAATCAGAGGGAAAATGTGTCTGTAAGCGTGAGAAATATGATTTGATTGTAGGCTTCTGAGAAGCGGCCGGATAAACCGAGGACCGGTAAAACCGAGGCCGGATATGAGGGGCTCTACTGTAATAGAACGGATTTTAGATTAATAAAAATACTTTGATGCGCTGTACGGGTTACGAAATTCTTGCCACTTTCTACCCATGAATGAAGCCCCTCCCGTACAAAAAAGGATTTATCGCTTAACCAAACACGATTCGCCCCCTCCATTCATCCGTCGGAAGCCCCCAGTAAGACGGACTAATGACGTCCATAAAGAATGCTGCTCTTTTATCGAGCTGACGTCCTCTGTTGATGTGCAAATCCGGCCGACAAAGACAGGACGGTTGGCTGTTGGGAAACGCTGTCGTCATCCCTGGAGCTGGAGCAGTTGCCTAACCTGCTTCCAGGCGGTGTTGTGGTTGGCATGACTGGATCCTGGGTCTGATTTGCATTGTTGCGGCTTTGGTTTTGGCTCTACTGTTGTAAATGTCTGAATATAGGTGTACGGTATTGTTGGAAAGAGGAAGGAGAAAGGAATTGGAGATCGTGTTTGGAGAATCTTTTTCTTTCAATGTTTTTCTCCTATCCACCAAAATCTTGACACAATTTACCTTATTAATTTCGTAAAAACATTGGAAACCAGTAAACGATGAAAAACTCGTTGTAGTTGGTGGTTGGTACGACTGGATCCTTTGTCCGATTTGCATTGTTGCGGCTTTGGCTTTGGCTCTACTGTTGTAAATGTCAGAATATAGGTGTACGGTATTGTTGGAAAGAAGAAGTATAGAAAGAAATTAGGGATCGGTTGTGTTGGGACTGTTGGGAGAATCTTTTTCTTCAAACCTATCCACCGAAATCTTGACCCAATTTCCCTAATTAACTTAGTGAAAACATTGAAAACCAGTAAACAATGAAAAACTTTAATGCAGTACCAGAAAATGAAAATAAAAATTCTGAGAATATTCCGCAAGAGGAGTCGGACCTAAATTTTTCTTGAAAAAAAGTCTCTCCTAGATGATAAAGGAAATATATCGCACACTGTAAACGTCTTGAATGTCAATATTTTTTGGCGAGCTAATTTCGGCTAAGGAAATATGACAATTTATAGGCAGATGTGACTATTACGTGTCCACACACCAAATGATAACCGACTTCCAGTAAAGCACCTAAGTGTTGTAGGCTGTGGGTGCATTAGCTCTATGTATGTAGATTATCATCGGTTCCAGTCCGCGGTCCACGTTTCCTCCAGACCCGCCGGTCCCCGACCGTAGTTCCTGGATCAGTTCCGCCCCGTTCCCCGCGTTCAAGGTTAATTACTTCCTTTCCCCGAGGTAAAGTTTACTAATAGCTTATTCGCCAGCCATTAATCGTAAAGTCCCAAATCTTTATAAATAAATATTATGTGTTATCCATTCTCTTAGTAATAAATTTCCCTTTGATTAAAAAAAGATGCGATATAACCTCATTTGCTTTCAGACCAAACAAAAAAATAATTTCTGCACTGTTCGTTGCAGAGAGTGCCTCCACGATAAGAACTTATTGAACTATTCCCTGATTCCCGACTAAAATGCTACACAAAGTGGAAATAAAGCGGGCTTTTTACTACCGACAAACGTTTTCATAAACTATAATAAAAGTATTACTGTTTTAAACAATAAACAATCGCCAATTCCGTTCGTTAGTTGTTAAAATCGTTGAAACGATTTTTTGTGACTAAAAGTTAGCCTTATACAACACATTTAAAGGCAATCCGTTGGGTTTGCTCGGGATTAACAACAAACTCCAATTAAAATGGAGAAACGGTTTACAGAGATTTTAGCGCGTATTGCGTCAATACAAAAACCCGAGGTTCTGGAATCCCCGCATAATTACTACTCTAGCTTTAATAATTTTATACCTGTCATTTACACGAAGAAGGCCGCGCCTAACATTTCCTGCACTTCAGCAGTGTGTGCCTGCCGTTACCTCTCCGTCATAATCCAAGTGTAAACAACGGGGCTGTCTACAGTACGAGGTCAGTCGAGCCGTGAAATTGCCCGTATTGTGTTGTGTTGCGGGGGCGAAACCGGAGACGGCAGGCTGATAAGCTTTGTCAGGGCTTTTCACGTTTTTCCTCAAGTCATTCAAGAAATTGCGGTCTACCAAAATAGCGACCGTTATCCTTATCCTCACGATGTAACACTTCGCACTCCACAGCGCCGCAGCGGGTGTGGGAAAGAACTGTTGTGTTGTCTGCTTGTGCTAATGTTGGTTGTATATAAAATTCATCACGTTATGACAAAAAAAATCATGAATTAATTATGATAGCAAGGGATGACGGATTAAGTGCAATAATTAATAGTAACAAATTCTATATATAATATAATATAGTTTTATCAGCATATAACGTCATTAAAAAATCTGATTACTTCCGACAACCAATGACAAGTTTTAACTCAAAATCCCATTGTTTTTCGTTTTGTTCAGAATTACTGGGGTTTTTAATTCATTAATTTCGTTCGCCAACATGATAATCATACAAAAATAACATACAACATATCAGATATTTGTTGAAGTACACGGCAAAGATCCATTAGATGCCCGAAGGGGTTTCTTTTGTAGGGTGAAATGATGAAGTAATTAGTTTCCTTTGACTGGGTCGATCAATGTAATTTAATTAACAAAATTGGTAAAACCGTTTAAAGCAATTTTTTAAATTTTAGTATTTATTAACAAACATGTAAATTAAAATTATAGGTCTACAAGGTAATTTTACTACGTTAAACTATTATGGTTTACTTACTGTACAAATTAAAAATTCTCAAAATGCATATTGTTTTCATACTTTTTCAGCGAAAATGGTTGATTTCATTTTTACATCAATATTTATAGCAGGGTTCATGATAATCTCAAATTGAAATGATTAAACTCTAAAGATTTCAATTTAATATACACTATACATGCTATCGTGGCTATATCAGCTCTGTTGTAGGTAGACTTGGTAGTATCATCAGATCACGTTGTTAAATCATCATAGCACATTGCTGTATCATCATAGCACAATTATTTATCATCATGGCACATTGTGTTGTGAAATTATATTCATAGTAGTATCATCATATACGTTGTCATAGCTTGTTGTCACATTATCATAGCACATTGTCACAGTATTGTACCACGCATTCACAAAATCATAGCACGTTGTC
Source organism: Flexamia atlantica (assembly GCA_035578135.1). NCBI lineage: Eukaryota > Metazoa > Arthropoda > Insecta > Hemiptera > Cicadellidae > Flexamia > Flexamia atlantica. Next base: position 2,105,609 of record JAQJVK010000054.1, on the reverse strand, counting down.
ACACAATCATAGCACGTTGTCACATCATCATAGCCAAGCGGTGTGAGAGGCCACATTCTGGTTAGCATCTCAATACGATCATGTAAATTCATCAGCCGCCGAGCTACTGAGCAGCTGTGGCGACAGTCTCGTTAGACATGCAGATGTCACCACGGTCCAACCGCTTAATTTGACTTCCAATTTGACTCGAGAATCTAAAGAGTGGATATGAGAAAAGCTAGTTTATAACTGACAAGAGAAATGTATAAAAATACAACTAACATTATGATTTTTAATTAAAATAAAAGCAGTGAGTCTTCCTATGACTTCAGGTATTTAAAATGTTTCATGTTAACATATTTAAAATTGCCAAAGCTTTAACATGGACTTGTATCTGTGAAAAAATACTTATGTGATAGGACTCTATAAAAATATCTTTTTTTTACATTAGGCTAAAAAGTTTTCTAAAATATTTGCCTTATAAGTTTATTTAAATTTTTTTTGGTATTTTTCCTAGGATTGTAAAAATGTAAAAAGAGGGAATTTGATAACAAAGGAAATCTAAAACAGTTCCGACACACCGTAACAAGTTGTAACTCCATTTGTCATTGTTCATAGCTTTGTTTTGTAGTTACAAGAATCATCGTGCTTTATTAGTATGGAAACGATTGATTGATTTCAAGGCTCTATTTAGTTCTTTGGAAATAAAAATTAGCATATTATCAAATATGCAAATTAATTGGTTACCTCTTCTTTTTCAATGGATAAAGGGAATTTCATTTCACCTTTCATTTTATCTTCATTCCTGTCTTTTTTACAGAATAGATGATGGTCGTAATTTCAAATGTTAACATCTGACAAATTATGTTTAACCTTTAATTCCTTCCTTTATGTGAGAATGGAAAAAATTAACATTTTCGAATGTTTCAAATGTTGTGGCATTAAAATGTTGTCACGTTTGAGGCGACATAAAAGTGATCGCTCCCATTTGGAACCTTAATGCCATCCTGATGGGTACAATCGCTTCCTAGCTGCAGTGAGTTTCATAATGATTTATTTTTAAGCGAGGATCTAAGCTAGAAATCTGGAACTTTACGCAGCACTGTTCAGTAGTAGGGCCTATGTTGTAATATAGTGGGTGATTCCACCCAGTAGAAAAACCAACTGGGTTTTTTTGACCTTCTCGTGTATTTATTACCATAATTTTCAGGACCATATAAGGATGGCAATGAGGTACACGGAAAAACATGTAGCTATGAATGTACTTCACATGATCAAAACAACAAAATATTCATACCTCTAAAAAATGTTTGATTCAAAGCAATCTGATAGCTTATTCTTATTCATGTGTTGTTATTGTTACAGGAGCACCTCAACTTTGTGGGGAGTGACGAGAACCTCGGACCTTTGCTGTTGTCGGTCAAGAGTGAGAATGTGGCGAGTCAGGAGCACACGAGGCTTCTGCTCAGGCTACAGACGGGCACGATGCACGAGCTGGTGCCTTCCACTGTGGCGACGTCAGCCCCCCACAACATGGTCAAGGTCAGTTAGTAGCAAGAGAAACTATAAGTAAACATTTGGCAACGCCCAAAGGATCCTTTTGTCAATCAGCCTCCTAGTCTTGTCTCCAAAATTCAAAAATACTGACACCTAAAGGTTGGGATTTTTGTTTATCTTTGTAATAGATCCACAAAAAATACTAAGGATAGGTTTCACAAAGGGCCTCAAGGTTTTTGACATGAAATTCAGGACCCCAGTTTCTTTTCTGCATTGTCAATAAAAAAAACTGAGCACCAACTTCTTTCAACCACTTCATGACTCAAGCCGACTTTTGGTTGGCCTTGTCTGCATGAACTTTCTATATGATCTAACGCCCTTCACACAACTGACCCAATCAATCCCAGCCTCCCCTATGATGTCCTGTTTGATCCTTACCTTTAACAACTTAACATTTAACTCAAGCTAGTAGATTTGTCTGACTATTTAATTTTTTTACATTAAACAATAATTGATCAAGGTCCCGATGAAAGTTTAAGTTGAGCAGTGATATACAACAAAGTTGGAACCAACAGAGTTACTCCCTTGTCTGTTGAAAGAATTTTGTTTGTTACTGCACAGTTGTTTTCTGAGGTGTCTCCACCGTTGATTCAGGTGCTTGGGTGATCAACAAGTGCCATCTCATCTTTGTAGACGCTATGTGATGTAACCTATTGCATATGACTTAGGTGAATAAAATGCCACGTTTGAATATTCTCATTGTTTTGATTGTAAAAGGTTTTGCCTAAATGTGTAACACTTACAATTAAATAATGAAGTTTTTTTTTAATGATGATCTTTTTTATCAATTAACAACTCACAGAGAACGTTCTTTGTCATAAAATAAAAAATAAACAGTTTCATGGTACATTATTTTCTGTTAATGTTTTCCACTATGTAGAAACTTTTGATTAGGACTATAGATATTAAAGATTTTAAAATATATAACTAAATATAAAGCCCAACTACCCGTAACTTATGAGAAAACCGTAAGTCTGACACCCTTCAACCACATTCTTGATTAAAAGGTCTGGCAAGAAAATCCCAGGTACAGTTCGCGCATTATATCTCTGGCTATGGCTTTAATGCTAGGTACTAACCGTGTCTTATGACATTTTCAACATATGATATTGGTAAACACTACGTTTTGACAAGCAGCGAAGCCTTAAAAAAGTGTTTTCAGAAAAGTACCCCCTCTCTCCCCCGCGCCTTGCAACCAACTGACTCAGCCATAGCCGGAGATATAATACGTAAACTGTAAACTATTTTTTTTTTATACACATTTCCCTAAGGGCTAAACAGCTGATTTATCTGTTCTTATTTACAATTATTTGTTCATCTAACAGCTGCTGTGCAGCAAGGGTCCACTCGTAGACTTAACCAGCAAAATAACTATAGGAAATTCAGAATTAGCTATAGATTTTTTATGTGTTTGAACGCCAGTGGCACATTTGTTGAGGCAATATATTGAATATTTTAATATAAAAGAATACTTTTTTACTCAGTAAAAAACACACAAGCATTCCTATTTTTCTAATAAAATATTGGAAATCTTCTATACATCAATTGTTTGTTTTGTGATTCAATTATTAGTTAATTTTTTTATTATCAAACCAAATAATCTTGTAATGGTAGTTAATGGCAGCTCAACTGTAAAGTAAGAAGTTTGATCACAGTTGAAGATTTACTTCTCTTCATCCTCTTCATGAAACTTGCCGAGTATGGTCAGTGCAAACATTAAGATGGTTGAAGTACTGGTACCCACATCGTGACTAAAGTTGAAGTACCACATGGATGTATTTGACTCATATTTACATATCTCTTCAACAAACGCCAGTCAGAAGTAGTAGAGGAGTTATGTTTACAAAGACCACAGTAAGCCATGTTATATAGAGAATGAAAGTCATGAAAGACAGCATGAAATTGTGAGCCTCGACATTACTTAAAAAGCCGTCACCAATATAAATTTATTTAGGGAATTACTGTTAAAGTAGTTTCAAGCCTCCCTATTTTATGCTGCATAGTGTAATGTCTTAAATTTTGATTAGAGAGAAAGCCAGTTGAGGCTTGAGCCTCTTACCAAAATTAGATTGAGCCATGAAAAAATATAGGCACCTCTCAGACAAGAAAGCCTCTGGAGCAGTAGCTCAAATAACATTTTATAACCAGATTTGGTAAATGTTTCAGCTGTTGAACGAGCAGCTGACAGTTACCAGCCTGCAGCCTGTCTTGTGTCCGCGAGCGTCGGAGCTGATCGCAGATTACGACGAACACGTGCTCGTGTCAAACTTCAAGTTCGGGGTTCTCTACCAACGCTTCGGACAGACCAGCGAGGAGCAGCTCTTCTCCAACAAACACGCGAGTCCTGCTTTCGAGGAGTTCCTCAATCTTCTGGGGCAGAGGATACAACTCAAGGATCACAAAGGGTGAGATTTTTTTACTCTACTGGTTTTGAAAATGAGATATCTTCGTTGCATTTCCTGCACCTCTCTGACATTTTCTGGCAAGGAAATTCATTTTGATAATAGGAATTGATTTGATACCGTACTCTAAAAGATCAGAGATATTTTGTTTTCTTTTTTTCAGATAATGTTGAGACATTATTTTTGTTCAATCTATCTAATACTGGATTTGAATTTTGTCGAGGGTTGATAATAGATCAGAAGTGATGTTGAGAAAGTATAATGGAGTAACTGATAGCATATAAAGAATCATAAAACACCAGGTCCGTACTCAGAGCGGTACAGCCGGGACAATTTGACCGGGGCTCGGGGTCAAGGGGGGGCCCGGGGGGCAGAATCGCCCTCCGAAACTGTGGAAAGTCGCCGAGAAGGCCCGGGAACACGTTAAAAAGGGCCCAGAACGGCAACGAAGGTACCAAAATCGGCATGTGGGAGTAAAAAAAAAAAAGGTCACCACTTTTTACGAGCCGAAAATCAGCTACGGTTTTTAGTGGAACGGGTGCAGTACCAGGACCAGGACGTGAGGGGGCCCGGCTTCATTTCTTCACCGGGGCCCGCCAAAGCTGGGTACAGCCCTGTAAAACACTCATGTAGCAGCAAAATCTGTATACTAAACAAACAAAAAAATAACAATTGAACAAGATAAAGAACTGTGTGGAGACCTTAAAAATCAAAGTTATGATAGTCTCACGTGAAGGTTTTGCCTGAGATAGTTTCTTGCATATACACTCTTACCAACAGAACAAATTAATTGATTCTCTAGATTCTTGAGAAATTAATTGATCAATTTTTAGTGTATTTAATTATCCACTTGAATTTGGTCAAGTGGTGGTGATACTATTTTCTTAATGCAGTGAATCTTAGCTCTAATAATGAATTTAAAAATACAGTTAACTCTCCATAGCTCAGAATTTTCGTTGACTTGAATTAATTTTGATCCCTTAAGTTCTGAAGTCCGAAGTTTAGTAGATAAGAAGAATTAAAATTGCACTTTATAAGTCCAACATATATACCTCTATAACTTTAATTTCCATTTACTTTTAATCTCAAATTTGGTTAACTTCTCTGCCAAGAGTCGACTACAATCGTAAAGAATTTTGAAATAACATTTTCAGTCAATATTTTGTCTGTTCCCAGTTACCGAGGAGGGCTGGACACCCAGTATGGTCAGACGGGAGATGAAGCCATCTACCACAACTTCAAGGGCCGACAGATCATCTTCCACGTGTCCACAATGCTGCCGTTCACGGACAATGACCCTCAGCAGCTGCAGAGGAAAAGGCACATCGGTACGAAATGTTGGTTTATACGTCGTGTCAAATATTGTGGCCCTGTCTGAAAGCTTAATGCTAAAATTAGTTTCAGGCATGTGGTTAGACTGGGCCATATCATTTGAATTAAGCTACACTTTCTTTTTTTAATAAAATAAGGGTGGCCTTTCTTTAGATATACTTTGCTTCTCCATGTGTAGAATATGATCTCTTCTTCGGTTATTGTATTAAACAAACATCATGGCTATTGTTTTGTTATGGTTCTGTAAGTTTTTCTATTGATCAGTAAGCCACTCACCATAATCCTTTATTTGTAAAGTTTGATTGCTGTGACATGGAACTTTAAATGGGACTTAAAACACAATTTTTTTAGATATTCAGGTCCTCACAATCCTCGAATGAAGTGTCTGTTTGAACACTAGTAAAAATCAGCATTAATATCTTGATTCAACTCTTTCCAGGGCATTTTTCTTTCTATGAAAGTAACAATAATTCCTAAGTTAGATTCTTCTCACCATAAAGATTTTAAAACTAGGAGAAAATTTTCAGTTGTAAGAAAATGTTCCGACTGACCCATGAATCGTTTGTGACTCTCGTACGAACTGAACCTCCAAATGCTCCATTATTGTGTGACAATGTACTGTTATTTCTCATTATAACAATGAGTACTTATCTGTAGATTTCATAAACTTTACTTTTGTTGACAGGAAATGACATTGTGGCGATCGTGTTCCAAGAAGCCAACACGCCCTTCTCCCCTGACATGATAGCCTCCCACTTCCTCCATGCTTACATCGTAGTACAAGTCCTAGAACCAAATAGCCCCAATACCAGGTAAATTAAATTTTTTAATTTCAATAGTGGCTTTGTCTCATTTAGCTTAATGTAAGGGCTGATTTACTGGCTGAAAGATACTGAGGAAAGTAGATAAAATACAACAGGTAAAATCAATAAACATTACAAAAGAACATTAGTTATTACAATAGAAGATATTGTAATTGTTGTTTGTTTTTTTTTTTTAATTTATGGACTTAAAATAGAAATGCATAGTTAAAATTAGTCATGAGATTTCACCAGCTTCATCATTGAAATGTTTAAAAAACATTTTCTGTTTTTGACTCATTAAGCAGTGGTGTAGATTGATCTTTGAAAAAGCGGGAGATATCACTACCAGATCTCAAAGTTATTAACACCATTTTTCTACAATTGGTATCACACGATTGTCTTTTACAGCCATTCGTTCCTATCACAACTTAATACCCCATTGCATTGTCATTTACCCGTGACTGGTAAATTTGGGTGGTTATTTTTACTGCCATTTACACAAAATTTGTTAAACTTATATTTATTTTTCTCTTTTTCCTCTAAGCCAAAAGACTGAAACCTTATATCAAGAGGGTTTTTTTACAAGTCAAAGGTCAAAGGGGATATATCCCCTGATCTTCCCCTGTACCTACCCTACTGCTCCAAGTTTCATACCCAACATTATTTGCCGCAGTTACACTCAAACATCTGCTCTCTGCGCAGGTACAAAGTGAGTGTGACGGCTCGAGACGACGTCCCTTTCTTCGGTCCCACGTTACCCAGCCCCGCCGTGTTCCGCAAGGGCCCCGAGTTCCAGGAGTTTCTGCTCACCAAACTCATCAACGCGGAGAACGCGTGCTACAAAGCACACAAGTTTGCCAAACTGGAGGTGAGCAAGTGTATTTCATGTTGGACCAAAACACACAACAAATTCGCTTTTTTTTTGTCTATGTGATACAATATCTGAAGAGATTTTGAGACTCTTTTATTAGCAGGAAAGCTTGTTAATCTCATTGTATTTTCAATTCTTTCCACTACTTACAGCTTAAACTTGCAGGCTAAGAATTAAGTGATTTCTGGTTTGTAGCATTGTTTGGTAGAATCCTTAATACTTTACTCACTTATGGTGGATCATTGGTGTTCGTCATGTGAAGAACAAGGAGATATAAATAAAGTTTGAAAACAAAGTTTTTAAAAATTATTTGGTGAATTGTTTTGTTTTCCGTTCTTACTTTAACACTTAGATATAACTGATAGAAATAGTTATTTATGTATTAAGAGCGTAAAGTAGGTCTTTCTTGCTTGAGCTAATCCCTTAATTTTTCGTAAACAAATAATACACATGAAATACCTACATACATTTTTCGTACAGCCGCATGTTTTGATTTCTAAATGATAAATACAATCACGGTTACTCACGTCCATTATCTGGATGCGCCCTTATGATTTTGAGGTTATAAGCAAGTCAAGCTCAGTCCAATCAAAACAGAAGCAGAAGCATTGTAGGCCATGACTGAGATTGGCTGGAGCGCATATAGCAACAATCAGCAGGCAAGCGCTGAAGACTTTACCACTTGCTAAATAAAAAGCTTTTTAAATTGGTTTTCAGAGTAGGAATTGGCAATGTAGTAGAAATTTAAATTTAGTCTTCCTATAATTAGAAAACATTATGTCACAACACTAGAATCAGTTTTGGAAAAACAATCATTTGCACCATTGTATAGTCAATTGATAAAAGTACACTAAAAATCAACACTGTCTTCTTATAACACTCAGATCAAAAGCATGTGGGAGCCAAGAAAGATCATCAATCTTGGTATCCTATATCCACTTGGTGTTTGTTCCTAGAGATTTTCAATGAGAAAATCTAACTTTTCATTTATGAAACCATTTATCAAACTTACGTTTTATAGCCAAATAGCCATACAATTTTTTTAAATTTAGATGAAACCTTACACGTCTGTCATATTTTCAGCTGCGGACGAGGTCGTCACTACTCACCACCCTCTGTGAAGACCTGAAGGAGAAGACGCGAGAGTTCCTGGGCTCGGAGGGCTGCGAGACGCCCGACACGCCCAAGTCCGAGGGCCCGGGAACGCGATTCATCGACACCGTGCGGAAGGCTCTCATCGCGCGAGTCCGCAACCCTGCGGAGACCAACAATAACAACAACAATGCGAAGAAGACGCCCGTAGGCAGTGTGCCTGACACTCCAACGCCTGTGGTGGGTGACCAACTTTTGCTTAAATTACCTTTACTGTTATAAATGAGATCCTAGATTAATCAGTTGAAGAAAATTAGTACTTTTGGTACTGAAAATTGTAGGATAGTAGTACAGCAGAATAGAAGAAAAATAATCACAAAGTCTGAGTCAAAAAAGCTATACAAGAAAAATAATTCTTAAACACTCTGAAATAAATAATATGAGAAAAGCTTGTTCCAGTTTAGGTCTTTAAACGATCCTCTCAAATTTAAAAATACTGGGACCTAAACTCATACACTACTTGAACGAAATATTATTCATGTTTGTGCAATTTGAGTTTTAAAACATAAAAATCTTCAACTGAATTAAACCAAACTTCAAAATATTACATAGTCAGATTTATTATGTTTAAATTTCATTTTGTGTAGATTATATCCACAAAAAAGTGCACTATAAAAATGTTTTACGGTGAATTGGTACGTACACTCATCTGAATCCAATTACTCCATCACAAGAATTTAAGTAGAATTAATTCAAATGTATCAAATAAGAAACTATGATTCTTATCTCAAATTGAACTTAGCGCTGTATAAGTAATTATGTTTAAAGATATTAACACATTTGCGGCAGCATGGGAGCAATAGATCCCATGCAGTACCGTAATGCCATCCTGGTGGGAGCAATCGCTCCCAAGCAATATCAAATATGTTACAGACAATTAACTGCTCTTGCACCAAAGTATTTTCTATGTATGAAAATAGCTGATCAAATCCATTCCATTGATCCATCATCCATCATCCATTGAAAATCAGAAAAAAATCCTTGTATCCGTCAGAAAACCCCTTCTCCTTTATATAATGTATAGATTGATTAAAAAAAGTTTTTTTTAATGATTACATTTTTGAAGGCTTGATAATAAATAATTATAAATAATGTTCTATAAATACTGAAATTTATGTTGCCTCCTGCACTATTTAGTTCAACTTAAATTTAATGACAATTTTGTAATTTCAGAGTGGAAGGTCGTTGTCTAAAGGCAGCAGCGGAGGAAAGAAAAGTTCTCCCTCCTCTCCCGTCTCCAGTCCCGACATCCATTCGCACAGAACTTTGAGGTAAGTTGCTGCATGTAAATGATCTTACGAAACTTTGGGAGTCATTTTCTCTTTACAACATTCTTTTCTTACTGTTCATACTTTAAGTTCGTATAATGACCTGCAGAGAAAACTTGAAACTTTTTTGTTTTGACAAGAAAGTTCAAAATCGTCATTATTAAATTATCGTACGTTAAAATTCTCCTTGAGAGCCCATTTAATCAGATTTGTAAAATTTACTCAACTTATACCTTATAAAATGTCATCTCACAGACATTAGTAAACATTTATTTTTGTGCTTCTGTCTAGCCATATATTATTAAGATCACCCTTAAATCCTTCTCGTTCATTTTGATGCAGTTTCATACTCCAAATGAGAATTTTTTCTGAAAAAAACTAACCAATAAAATAGATGAGGAGTTGTCTTGAACAGATAAGTATTTCTAGATTTCATTGGACAATAAATCTTGATGCAGCATTTCATCAAGAGTTTGGAGTGGACCTAGTCGTCTTGGAACTTGAAATAATCTTGAGCCAGCAAAACCTAATTTTCCATCCTTGTGAAATAATATAAAATTTAGAAAATTCACGACATCATTGAAAAACAAATAACACAACGATGATCGCAGGGTGTCGGAGAGCGATTCATCCTCGCTCAACAGTGTGGAGCTAGATGCAGCAGTGTACGCAGACAGCGACACCGGGCTAGAGAGCATGTCCTCGGCAGAGACTCCCAACAAAGTCTGCAGCCTGTGTCTGGAGGGGGAGGGGAACTCTCTGCGCCAAGAGGTCACGAGACTCAAGTGCGACAAGCTCGATCTGCTCCGACAGAACGTGGTCAGTATATGCATCTTCTGTCGAACAAAAACTTTTATTAAACATGAAGGAATATATTTTATTTTGTTTAGAAAGTTTTTTCAAAAAGAAATTATGAACTAGACCTAAAGGGAAAAAAAGATCTGTGTAGGAAGGTCTTTTAGGGTAGGGGCTCTAAATTCATGATTTCCGTTGAAACATCAATCTTACCAACTTGACAAAAAAAAATCTTAAACAAAAATGTAGTGAAACGGACCAATTATGAAAACAGTTTTTCTAGAAGAGGACAATGTTTGAGATTATTGTTTAAAAGGAGATATTGGGAATGAACGCTTCAAAGCTTTCACCGATGGTCTGATAACATTTTTTTAAATACAATATAAATTACTTGTTTCAAAAAGTCATTTTTGAGTAACATAAAGGTAAAACTGATTTAAATGACAGTATTTCTTGCCCTTTTGTCAACCTGTAGAAGATTCTTTTCTGTCAAGACCTCTTTTCATTAGAAATTGTTCATGTTGTTGAAGAGGCCATAGCACCGCAGTATCACAATTTAGGGGTTTCTTTTATTGATTTCAAAGAGTATCATCTTTTAGATTTTGCATTAAAAAACCTTCAACTATGTGAGGTAGGATCTCCAATAAAACATTAAACTTGCAGCAGATAATAATCTTTTTCATTCAACTTTCAGACGTGCCAGAGAGAAATAAAGCGGCTAAGAGAAAAAGAACTGGCTTTACAGTCCGATCTGGCTAACGCTACAAGAGAAATTCTCAGGCTCCGAGAACTTTTGAAAGACTACACGACATCCAGCAGTGAGGGGTCAGCTGTTTGAACAAGAATCAGCTGTTCGATGGGAAATCAACTCTCTTAAAATCAGCTGTTGAATATGAAAGTATTTTAATCAGCTGCTTGATGTGAATATGGAACTAACCACCATACTGTGTCAATGTAAAGTCTGTTGATAAGAAACCAAATCCCCGCCCACGAGGAAACTATCCTCGTCTGTATTTTGATTTGCATTTTTTTAAATTGGAATTTTTTAAAAAAGAAAACTTGAATTTGGATGGGATAAGACATTGTGGAATAGGATTTGTGCTCATTAAAAACTGTAAATATTGTAAAACATTCAAAACATAAATCATGTCTTAAGAAGATAGAGCAAGAGCACATTTTGTGTTGTTAGTTAATAGTTTTAGGCCAAAAATGAGAATTATTTAAGCACTGATAGTTAATTTAACTTCTTTTACATCCAGGCAATTAATTTAAACTAGTCAGTTCAGTGAGGGATGAAAGTTTCATGTCAACCGACATATTTTTATACAGCTGGATTGCTCACTATGGATGTTGAAAGAGAGATTTATACTGTCCAAAACACAATATTTTTAACACAATGAAATTTAATAAGATGCTGGACAATTCCCGCTTTTACTCAGTGGGTTACTAAGGAAAAGTGAATATTCATTTTTCAGCATTGTAGTTAAATGTTTCTATTTGAATGCTGTGAGCAATCCAGTTGGTGTTATGGATCAATGGTTATTGGTTAGGCAGAAAAATCTGTTATATTCATCATGGAATATAAATTACAAAATAACTTGAAAATAATCTCTTTTGTCATTTACACAAGGAGTCAATTTTCAATTATAGTTTGCAGTGCAACTTGCTATGATGCAAATATGAAACCGGTCAGTTTTGGTCTTGTATTTAAGTACAAATTATCAAAACAGTATTGTTTTTGAATTGTACCAATGTATTTATTAGATGTAAATGTATTAATCAATATTTATTCTGAGTAATGATTCAATTTTAAAATCTTTGAAAGCAAAATTACTGGAAATTTGTTTTTATACTGCTGTTTACTATCTTATTTTTTAAATTTATTTCAAAAGTATACCAGTCCAAAATTTTGTGTTTTGCAGTTATCAGTCTTTTTACGTCACAACATTTTTACTCATCTTTAGAAATTCATGGAAACGAATAAATACATGTCAATTGCTTACTCAGATATTGAATGTTATTCACAACACCAATATGTGTCAAGAGTATTATGATACATAATTTAAGACATACCGTAATTGGTTACTGTTCAGTGTTTTGGTGTTCGGTGTTTCATCGTATTGTGATGGTAGTATCACTATTCTTGTAGTAATTTAACCGTCTTTCTTAAATAATATCTCTCTTCAGTATTTTCTGCAAGTTTTCATGAGAGCATATTATAAAAAGTTCAGTTTAATTTATTCCTTTAATAATGTTTCTTGTTGCTAGTAAAAATATGGTATCATCAACAATGATGGTAACATAGCTAATAACATCCTTTGCATAATCCATTTTATTTCATCAGCAATCATTTAAAAAATCACGTCCGATCAGCTGATCTCTTTATGTAAATATCATAGATCTGTTGTACGCACAAGTAAAAACAGAATTTTTTAAATGTTTGGAAGATTTGAAACTGAACATACTTGTAACATCTTAATTTCAACTCACAAAAGTGTGAACACTGTCCTTTGTATGTAAAAATTTCACAGTTGTAGACGTAAATGTTAAATAAATGTAAATCAATGAATTCTGAACCAAATAGGCTTTTCACTTCTCAAACATTGGTCTGGAACGGTAACCAAGCAGGAGTTTGTATTACCTCTTGAATAGTTAGTTGTTTGCAATTTATGTTTGGTTTTGAATGTTATGAAATAAATATGTTTATATTCCACATATTTGCACATGACTTTCCGAGTAACTAATTAAAAGGATATAATTATACGTATTTTTAAATTAATTTTTGAACATGAAAAATGGGTTTTTTTTGTAAAAAAACACAATTTTCCTTACAAATAGAATTATAGAATAATAGAATTGTTTTTGTTATAAGTAAAACAAAATTGAATTATGCATAGAAACCGTTATTACTGTGCTGTGTAAAATAATTTCACACAACTTATTTTTTTATGTTAATGCTAATAACTAATAATGAAAAATAAAAAACTGCAAGGTTGTACATTCCATTTGTTGTGTGTTTTTCACTTGTTTTGTGTGAGTTTGTACAGTTTTTGTTTATTAACCTGTAAGGTGCATTGTGTTATTTCCAAGTGAGTTTTTTGTTTGACTCTAATGTGGACGGTGGCAAAGTTGTATAAAGTTGTAAGATAGGGCAGTGGCAGAGACAATCGAATACATCACCATGTACATTGTAAGCACATACCAAAGCTAACATTCCAGTCTTCTGGAAATTATTATTTATTGAGCTTTCTTCATTCTAATGTATATAATACTATTCTTAAGATTTATATATTTTTAGAAATTCAATTGTGATCGAATGATACAAAGCTACAGAAACAGGTTTAGAGATAGTTATGAAATGTTGAAATGAATCTATTTTCTCAGAAGTTATGCAGTAGTTAGAGTATAGTTAGTGTTAACCTATTTATTCACTGTTGTTTTATGTGTAACCAATACAGTATTGTTTAAATCGTAATTACCCTCAATGTTAAGACCTTAAAATTAAAATTTTGGTTGTTACCAAAATTACTTCAACTACTGTTACTAAACATCACACTAAAACCAATAGTTACTGATTAAATATTTATAACTATGTTATTTTCCATGAAGAATTTTAATACAAGTTTGGCTTTGTTACTGGAAAATTCTATTAAATATGTAAATAGATACTTTTTTCATTCTTTGATATTCCTCTCTGTTAGCATGTACTTTCAGTTTTATTAAAATATTCAAAAGTAAAATCTTAAGTTTAAAAATAACCGCAATGCATTTTGATTGAAGAATTCCTACTTAATGAATAAAATGTTCAAAAAAAACTCGAGCCACCTCTCAAGATGTCACTATTTTCATTATTAAATTGTTGTTTATCTACCTTAAAAAAATGAAATCTGAAATTTATTACAAAAATGACTTAGGTGCATTGAGTAAAGTGACGTTTTATGGCACCTCTACCACTTCAGTCACGACAGGTTCTCTGTTAGAATCTAACCACACATTTCCTTTCACCCATCTTTATTCCTGGAGCAGAAAAAAAAACAGTTGGTCAGGTGCTAAAAACAAGTTTTTCAAACAACTGTTTCTCTTATTAGTGCAATTAATTACAGCCAATATCAGTTGATTAGAGTAGTTGGCACAGTGTATTGTAAATACAAAAAAATACATTGTCTGATTTGAAGAGTGCGTCTTATTGTTCCTTCCTTGCAAAAAATATTAATTTTGGTTGAAGCCAAGGCCACCTCTAGTAATAAGGCCAGGGTGCCATTAAATTAGCATCATCAAACTTAGTTGTCCAGATAACACCCTCTTATGGCGCCATTGTTTTGTTTAGATCAGCTAACACTGAGGATAGAGTGTTCTTCGATAGAAACTCTTGAAAAGCAACACTGCCAGTTTGAAAACTGTAGCCTTATTACTTGAGACGGCTATGATGAAGTTAATTATCACGACACTTATGTCAGGCTTTTAATTGCATAAATAAACTATGAAATATGTTTGTGGTGGTAAATGTATTCTATCTCAATAAAAAGAAATCCTGAGGTATGCATAATTGAAATATTTTTAATGTTTTTGATCCAATCTACATTTATTTCATGGGCTGGTTTTTTTACAATTAAAAATTCCTACAGTTCAGAACGCATTTTAATAATTTTAGTGTAATTTGAAAAATGAAATGGAATGATATAAATGTTCATTTAAAAACAAGTACAGCTTGTTACATATCAAGTTTTAAAGTACATAACACTACAACTAATGAAAAAAAAATAAGGACTTTATGGAATTTGCAGATGTAGGCATATTACCTGTGCGTCTGTTGCATTGCAGTTAAAGAAAAGTACCGAGAAGGTAGCTCAGAGGTAAAGCACTTGCCTTGTGTGTCAAACGTCACTGGTTTGATCCCAGCGACGGGGGAACTCTTGTTCCATCATGAGCGGTCACCTCTGGCTGGCCTATGTGACTATTGCCGCTACGGTAGCTTGCTGTCTTTAGATCGCCGCACAGGCTTATTGGCCCATGGTAACGAGCAGTTGAGATTTCAAAAAATTAAAAAATAAGAAGAGGAAAAGAAATATTGAAAAAGTTATCCTTCAATAAACTATGGTTACAGTTGTGCTTCTTAATTAGTTATATTTTTATAGTACTCTTAGATTTAAGTAATCAAGAGGCTGGAATGCAGTTAGAGCACCAATTGGTTGGAGAGAGCTCCCTGTGAAGTTTGCAGGAAACGAAATTTATTAAGGTCAAGGATTCCTAGATTCTCTTAATAAGTTATTTATCTGAAATATTTAACATGGGAATAGAAATTTCAACTAAAACTGTGAAGTGGCGCAAAAACAGTTTTTTCAGCAAAGCCCTACGTTTATTGGCATTGAAACCATTGTTCAACTCCATTTAATGTATTTTTTGTGTAAACTGAAGCAGACTTTCTAAATCCATTTAAAAGTGTAATGGCTGAAAGTGGCTCCTTCTACAACTATCTGGAAAAGGAGCCTGTTTAGTCAATCATGTTTGGGTATTATGTAATAAAACACACAAAATAAGTAACAAGTTCTGTATAATAATAAAACAACATTCATTTGTCACATTCTGGTAGCCTAAAAAATGCCTACTGTAGGACCCGAAACATGTGCTCCATATGCAATATGAACATTTTGTTTGTTTTCAATCCTATTTGATTTTTACAAGTTGTACCAAAATGGTTCAAAGTTGAAAGTTGTAAAATTCTAATTTTTTTAACCTCTTTGAATGGTTAAAACATCACAAATTTGTCAATCTTGTCAAGCAGGGATTGAATTTTGAGCTAATTATTGAATTATAATTTTATACAAAATGTTATAGTATCTTTTTTAATGAATAAAAATGGCAGCCATTTATGTCTTGAACAGTTTAGTACTGTAAATGGTGCCCAAAAAAAGTTTTAGTTAGAAGACAATTTTGGCCATATACCTTTCCCTCCAAAATGTTCTTTTATTTACTTTTTTTATTTTGAGACACCCCAATGCTGCCTCACCCCCTTCAACACAAACTCTCATCTGGCACTTCAGGTTGTATTGCCTCCATGCATTTAGTGTTTTTTGTTCCTACCATCCCCTCAAACTTCAATTGAAGCTTTCTCATCTAACTGCATTAACATCTTATATTGCATATCTTCCAATGTTTTGAAACATATTTTCATGCTATATTATCATATATTTCTGTAACTTCAGGAATATCTTGTAGTTTTGCTACAATGTTACTCATGAGTTCCATTTCATCGTCATTCAAATTTACAACTATTTTAGGTACAAACGTGATTTTTGCGTCTTCTATTTGATAGCCAAGTTCTTCTAACTTTGACTTAACTTTATTAAACTCTGATACTCCACAGGTAAACTGAAAAAGAAAAAACGTTATGTTAGGAAATATTATAACATAAGGAACTGTTGTCTTGGAGGGGAAAGGGTTTTTAGTTTTCCTAATAAACATTTACAGTACATGTACAAGTTTCAAAGACAAGCTTTAGAATCATGATTCTACCTGTTTATTTTTTACGGTCCCTGCTTTTAGAGCAAAGTTTACCTCTTAAACAAATGTCAAAACATACAAAATTTCAAGGTTCCAGGTAAAGTAGTTATAGTTTGGGATGACATGTCTATGATTGGTATTTGATAAATGAATAACATTTCCCCAACATACTATGATTGGATGATTTTTACTCCTTGTAATGAATGAGTAAAATAATATTTTGTTTCCCAGTAGGAGTAAAGTGATTACTTTGTCTTCCGCCTGGAGACAAAGTAAACGAATAACATTTAAATCAGTAGTTTATAAGTTGAGCGTCTTCAAATTTCTACACAGACTTGCAAATATGTTGAGGTTGAACAGATTGCAGACCCTAACAGCTGATTTAGTGGCAGGAATGATCGCTTAACAATAACTTTGACAACAATCAGCTGATTGCTGGTGCATGAATGGTTGCAGCTCAAAACAGATCAGGCGCTCATTGCAGATCAAAACAAGATGGATATCATTTGTCAAATACCAAGTCAATGAAAGAGATATTTAAGGATTAAGAATTTATTATTGCAGTTGAGGGAAAAATGTGTGTATTTTGAGAGTAAACGACATTGTTGCCCGAACTTTGATATTTTCACTGGTAATATATTGCTATACTTTACTCACTCAACACACAAATAACTATGGTGTCTATAATTTCACTGATAAAAAATTCAAAATGCAAATTTGATTAAATAAAATTTGAGGAATACTTACTGTCAATTTTTTGTCTTCGTCCAAAGCAGACACCTCCTCTGCCCCCGCTTCTATAGCGTGTTCTACGCTTGTTTCCTCTACCTTTTCTGCATTCGGTGGTGGTGACGCAATTATAATGCCTTTCTTATCAAACAAATTTTCTGTTGACTGATCCACAATTCCCCTAAAATGAAATAAATTTTTTTATTTAAAAATTGTATTCCTTAAAGGAAGAACAAAAAAAGTCTTTATAAAAAAATAAATTATAAATTTAATAAAAGACAGTTGTCCAATCACACCCCACCATCAGTAGTTAACGGCAATACAAGATGCAGCTTATAATTTATTTATTTATTTATTTATTTACAAGTGTCACATAGGTTTACATTTTTAAGCTATAGGCTAAGTAAACATATGACTTGTCAAAATTATAATGTCCTAAAATAATGTAATTAAAATAAACAACAATTTACAAAAAAAAAAAACAATGTAGACAACTCTCTACATACACAAAGTTTCATGTCAAGAATTATTTGAAATGTACTCTTTCACAGAGTAGTACGCCCGACTTGTGAGATGGTTCTTCAGGGAGTGCCTAAACCTCTTTGAATCGTGCTCTTGTTTGATTGGTTCAGGGAGCCCATTGAACAACTTCAATGCAGAGTAATAGGCTCCCTTTTCATAGAGGGTTAGACGGTGAATCGGGTAGTGAAGGATGTCATGCCTCAGCTGGTATGTATGTGTAATTTGTTTTTTTGAAAAAAGATCTGGATTGGATTTAATGAAACACATTAATTCAAAGATATACAGAGAGGGGAGGGGAAGAATTTTAGAACTGATGAAGTGTGGTCTACAAGATTGCCGGTACTGCAGCTGAAACATGACTCTGATGATCTTCTTTTGGATTTTAAAAACTCTACACGAATCCACCGAGTCTCCCCAGAAGACCACACCATACCTCAGGTGCGAATAAACTTGGGCGTAGTAGACAGTCATTAGTGTCTCATGGTCAACAATTGGCGCCAATACTTTGATCATGAAACACACCGATTGAAGCTTACTAACAAGAAATGAAACATGATCCTTCCAGTTGATGTTTCTGTCCACCACGACACCAAGAAACCTCGCAGAAGAGACAGTGTCCATGTCCGAAATTTTGAGGTCCAGATGGATACTTGGCCTGGTAGCAAAATGCATGAGCTGACTTTTGGATTTGTTCATCATTAGACCATTGGACATGAACCACTGTCCCGCCTGTTGCAAAGACACATCGACCATCCCTTCCAGCTGAGCTCTATCCGGATGTGACACTGTAATGGTAGTGTCATCAGCAAAAAGTATGGCCGATGCATCTGTGAATGCAAGCGGGAGATCGTTCACATAGAGCAGGAAAAGAATGGGTCCAAGAACGGAGCCTTGAGGAACCCCCATATCATTTACTTCCCATGTCGAAAGGTGACTAATTCCATGAGCATCTGAATATACTACCCTTTGTTTTCTGGAATGTAAATAAGACTTAAGCCAATCTTTAGGTTTGCCTCGGATTCCAAAGAACTCCATTTTATGAAGTAACACAGTGTGACTGACACAATCGAAAGCTTTTGAGAGATCACATAGTACGGAGACTACGTGACCCCTATTATCTAGTGACTCTAAGATGGATTCAATGAATGTGAAAATGGCATGAGTTGTGGAGGATTTTTTACGAAATCCGAATTGACAGTTCGTGAGTATCTTAAAGTTATCAAGAAAAACAAGAAGTCTTAAAAGGAAAATTTTCTCAAAGATTTTTGACCAAATCGGTAAAAGGGCAATCGGACGATAATTTGTCAAATCAGTTTTGTCTTTCTTTTTGAATAGGGGCTTGATATGCGTGTATTTAAGTTTCTCTGGAAACTCTCCTAATTCAAAAGATTGATTTATGATATCGGCAAGGGGTTTAGCAATGATATGAGCTGATGACTTCAAAACTGAGGCTGGGACACCATCCCAGCCAACTGATCGGGAGTTCCTCAAGGTCATAATCGCGTTATACACTTCATTTGGATCTGTAGGATGGAGAAACATTGAGCTGTCATTAGATTTTGAATTGCTGTTAAGAAAGTCAGAAACAAAATTTTCATTCGGACTAAGATTTTCAGCAACATTGATAAAAAAGTTGTTGAAGGTTGACGCCACTTTTTCTGGATCACTGATTTTATTTCCATCTACATTTAGAGTGACATTGCCATTTTGATTTTGAGGCAATTTCCCTGTTTCCCTGCGAACGACCTCCCACATTGCCCTTGGCTTGTTATCAGCACCAGAGATATGCTCAGCATTCGCCATGCGTCTTGCAGCGGATACCTCCTTTTTCAAGGCCTTACATATATTTTTATAATCCATTGCAAGACGAGGACAGTCCGAAGTACGGCTGTTCTCAAACAGTTCCCTTTTTTGACGACTCATTTCCTTAATCCCGGGAGTCATCCAGGAGGCTTTCTGTGATTTTGGCTTTGACTTGTTCGGCATGAGGGGAAATGCTTCTTCAAAAGCAAAAATGAAACTTTTAAGGAAAGAATCAAAGCTATCATTTATATTGAGACCTTCGTCAGCCAGAGGAAATGAAGGAGACTGCTCAAGAAGTAATCTGTTAAATTTTGATAAGTTTTCAGAGTGATAACGTCTTCTTAGGGGTTTTCCTGATGAAGATTTAAACGGAAGGAAATTAAACTGAAAACATATTTCGAGCATTTTGTGGTCAGACAGAGAAGGTTCATGCAAGGCAGAATTTTGTGGGAGAAAGTTAGTCAGAATGTTATCAATGCATGTGGCTGAAGTTTTTACGATGCGCGTTGGCTGTTTGAAATTAGCAATTAAGCCATTTGAACTGATAGAAGTCAAGAAATCTTTGGCATCTTTGTCATCGGAGAGAAGGTTGATATTAAAATCACCTGCTATAAGAAGAGTTTTCCCGGGGCTCTTTTTTGTGATGTGATCCATGAGATTATCGAGATGTTTTATGAAGCTTGAATGATTACTGTCAGGATTGCTGTAAAGCGAGACAATTAGAAAGGAGTTTTCACCAATCGATATCTCAGCTGCAGTATATTCAAATAAGCACTCAACTAACGGGACTTTTCCGTTGTAATCAATGGTTTTAAAAAGAAGACTTTGTTTTATAAGAATTGCAGTACCTCCTCCGTCTTTTGAGGAACGTGAAAAACAAGAGGCAACCTTGTACCCCTGCAATGTATTCATAAGGACTTCACTAATCTCATCGGTCCATGTCTCTTGCAAACAGATAACGTCTGGCAGCTGAGGGAGAGAGTTAATAAAGATACACAACTCAGGGATTTTTTTCTTTACACTTCTGATGTTATAGCTCACAACCCTTAATGGACAGGAGTTTGAGGAGGAGCGTTGTCCTGAGGCTGCAATATCTTCGGACTGTCCTGTGCCACACAAGCCGCCAGCTCCTCGCTCAGAGACAGACTGTTCCTTGCTGGGCCTAAAAAAACATTCCCAGCTTTGACTGTTTTATTGATTTTATTAGTATCTGGGTCTCCAGAGCACTGGTTTGTCTCGCTTGAGATTACCAATTCTATATTAGAGACACAGCCCGTCTCTGAGTGGGCAGCCGGACCAGCCACTGCGCTGACCACGACCCTGCATTCCTCAATGCTCATTGCTAGAGTCGCACTCAGCTTAAATTTACCAAAGTTGTTAAGATGGAGTCCATGACGTGTATAGTGTTTCTTGCGAAGAAAACTATTCACGTCAAGTTTAGTAACATTTGGCTGATCAAAGTTGCACAGCAAATCATTGTTTATTGCATGGATTCGGTGGTTGAGCAGTGCAAGGTCGTACCTATAAGGCAAAGTTAACAAAATAACGCTTGGTTTTACAATACTCGAAAGATATTCTCTTATTGTGGCACTTGTCTTCTTTTCAGTCTTAGTATCCACATCATTAGTGCCAGCAATGACAACAAGCACGTCCCCCTCACTCATATCCGCAGTGAGACTTGCTGCATCACGCACAACACACTCAGCGGTCGCACCAGGCCGCACCATGGCTTGTATTTCGTATCCAGGACCAAGTCTATTTACCAGCATCTCTCGCAGCCTACGACCATGGCTGTCAGATAGAATCATGATCTTTTTCTTTTTAACAGTTTGGACCTCCCGAGTCACCCGAGTTGATATTCGACACTCAATTCTGTCTGGGGTGGACGTCTTACAAGGGAGGGTATCAGGACTGTTTCGATGTCTGGTATGATTCCTCTTAGGTGGCAAGATTGGTTTGGTTTTGAAGGGACTGGATGACACAGGAGTGGAGTGACTATCATCGTGCAGGTTTTGAAGAGGATGAAATCGGTTGAAGGTTCTGAGAGGTACTAGATACGTACATTCTGAGTACGTATAATACTCAAACTAAGTTGTTGTGTAATCAGATGAACTGAAAAAGAATAAGAAGCCAATTCCATTGTAATAAAATTAATATTGGAGAAAACTTCGCTTTCACTAAAACATGAAAAATAAATCAAGAAAGGCAATAATTGGCGAGGGATCATGTTTTTGAGCACAGCCAGAAAAATTCTGCTAAAGTACTTCAGGGAAGAATAAATATCCCATTGATAGAGTCCTAAGAAAAAATCAAGCTGATGCGAACTAGGTTCACATGCTTTTCATTGATTTCAAGAAGGCATCTGACTGTGTAAATAGAGAAGTGTTATGGAAACAGCCAATTAACCCTTTAAGGTATCAATTCTTTTTAATTTTCTTAATTTTTAATTGTAATGTGTTTTGTCTGTATTTGGTCTAATATTTTGGTTATGACCTTTTTGACTGTCCATGTGTATTGACAATATGCTGAATTAATTAGTAAAAAATAAAAAAAAACGTGTCCTCCTCCTCTCTACAAGGGTAAAAAGAAGCAAAACAGGTGTCCACTGCAATCCCTATTAAAAGTACAAATGCCATCAACTTTCACCCAAGCCAGTCACTGTTTATTTTAGGTGGGCCCTCCCACCAACTAAGCCACACTTTTCAAGCCTAATAGGGATTGCGCATGGTCGGGATTCGAACCCACGCACCTCAGAACGGCTTCAACGCTATACTCGTCAGTATAGCGCTACAACCGAATGAGCTACGTTACCACGGTCGGCCTGGAGAACGATTGGCGCATAAAGCCTACAGTCGACCTTAGCAGCAAACCAGTGAACTACTAGGCCAGATGTTTGCGGATTTCCCCAATAGGTAGCAGCATCGGACGGAACAGGGCAGCGGCGGGCGAAAACGTCTTACTGCGTATCACGTATGTCAAAACGTCTTGATGAGTTAAGTATGGGATGCCGGAATTTTTTTGAAAGTGATAAAGGTTCTGTACATTGGCTTTGAGATGAAAATTATACATGAAGTAAAGATGTCAGAGGGGTTCGCAACAGTGGGATAAAGCAGGGATGATTACTGTCAGGTAAATTGTTTTTGATTAATTGACCATATAGGCTAATCAAAGAGATCACTAAAGAAAGAACAGGAATTACCTGAAAAGTTTTTAAGCAGATGGAAGATTTGGAGTTTGTAGATTGATTCATGTTTAATATCTCCAAAAAAAGCAGCCGTTACAGCAAAAAATGCAAAGACTTAGAGAAGAGGCCACAACAACATGACTAAAGATCAACAAAAGAAAAAAAATACATTAAGGTAAATGATGAAGCTCGAGGTACAATTATGCTTGAAAATGAAGGGGTTGAAGAGGTGAAAAAAACTTTTGTATGAAGGTGCTCTTTTGGATAAGAATGGAGGAACGGTGTAATAAACCTTTCCACAGAAAATAAGGCTTTATTGAACAAAACTTATCCTAGTAAGACATTACTTCAGAATAAACAAATAACACAAAATATTAAATAAACTGTCAGATGAACAGCTGATGTAAAACAGACTTAAATAAGAACTAAATTCACCACATTCTTCCCCTCTAGTACATTTTGTAGCCATTATACTTGTTGGGGAATTTCTTCTCTCGAATAGACCGACGAGGGTAATGTTCCGGAGTACTGTGGGTAGATAGGTAGGAATCCTGATCAATAGACGGAGCATTGTGAGTATTTTATAAAGGTGGGTCGGAATCCAGAGCAATAGATTTTGGTTCTGATGAGGATGGTGTGGTTGTTGATTCTAACTGATGAAAATTGTTTTGCCCATGAGATTCGTCATCTGTTGAATTCAGTTGGTCATTTAGCTGAAGGTTTGTGTCTCCTCTTGGCGCCAGGTGTCTTAAAGAAACAATGGATTCTTTTCCATCTTTGTTACGTATTAGTGAATATTTCGGATTGACTTCAAGCACCTCTACTTCCTCAACCAAAGGATCATACTTGCTGCGTCTAACTTGTTTTTTTAGTAAGACCTTTCCTGGAGCAGTTAGCCATGTAGGGATAGAACTTCCATTGCTTGACCTTCTTTGGTGTTTGAACATCCGTTCATCTGGAGTACAGTTGGTCGCTGTACACGAGAGGGACCTTATACAGTGTAGAGCTTCATCGATAACACTTTCCCACTGAGTTATTTTCATATTTTTTGATTTCAAAGCCAAGTGTATTGTATTCCATATCACACCATTGTATCTTTCAACTTGCCCGTTTCCTTTGGGGTTGTAGGGGCTGGATCTACTGGTTGCTACACCCAAATTATGTAAGAAAGATCTAAACTCCTCTGACATGAAACAGGTGCCTTGGTCTGAATGTACAAACGATGAAGTTCCAAAATTACTGAAAAGTTTGTAAAGGTGTTCGGTTCGGGCTGTCATGTCAGGGCAAGGAAATGCAAAAGGGTAGCGTGAATATTCATCAAAAATAGTTAAAATATAAGAATTATTTGATACTGAAGGAATTGGTCCTTTGAAGTCTATGTTCAACCTTTCAAAAGGGGCCATGGCTTTAATTAGATGTCCTGTACTTTTCAAAAACTTTGGCTTTATTTCTGCACACACAGGACAGGCAGCAGTCATTTTTCTTACAACTTCAACTGAGTAGGGGAGATTGTGAGTTCAAACCCAGTGTGACATGCGAGTCACACCTGGATGACATAATGATTGATGCAAATCAAACAAGCTCTGCTTTGTTACAGAACTACAGAGTCGAGTAAAGGCATCAGCAACTGTATTTTGACTTCCAGGTCTGTATATAAAATCAAAACTGAAACATGACAGTTCAAGTCGCCATCGCTGGAGCTTCTCATTTTTTATTTTACTGCTGTCTTTCTGTTCAAACACAAAAGACACTGATCTTTGATCTGTCACAATTGTGAAATGTCGACCGATAAGGAAGTGCCTCCATTTTCTGACTGCTTCTACGATAGCTGCAGCTTCTTTTAGCGAATTTCCCCTATAGGGAAGAAGCTGTTACCGTAGGTCTCATGGTAAGACCTAAGCCCGAGACCATCATAACTTTTCTTTTGGAGGTCCCCAGATGCCAAAAACACTATTCGTCTATTTTCATAAATATATATATATATATATATATATATATATAGAGGTGTATAAGACCTTTTGAGTGCCTGGGAATTTCTGACTTCTAAAACTTATACGATCATATATTTAGGCGACGTTTTGAGTGCTTGGCAGTATAAATTTGCCAAACTACCTTTTGAGGGCCTGGCTTATACTTTAGATATGTTCACGACTTTTCGAGTGCTTATTGATCCCGCGCTTTTCGTCGGTATTTGACCTTGGCCGACTCTCGTTCATTCCGTTATTATCAGCTCTGGTTCCGTTGTAACGCTTCTGGCAGATACTTTAGATAAGTAACCCCAAGACTCTCGCTCTAAACTTGGAGCCCTCTCTCCAATAAATTCTATGTTACGCATTTTTAATTCCTTGGTACAGTTTGATAGTATTTGATAGTTCAATAAACTGATTTATTATGCTCATATTGGAATGCAGAAGATTTTTGTTTATAACTGAATGTTTACTGTGCTCGCTATCTTGAAAATGGCAATATAATGACGAGTAGTCCCCGCTAATTGTGATTAAACAAATTTAGTTTTTTATTGAAGAATTAATAGATAAATCTCTGATTGATGATTTTAAATACGATGTTTTATGATACCACATTATTTCCACGAAGTAAATATCCGGTATCTCAAACTTTAGCTCTCAGATGATGCGACACCTCAAATGTAGGATGAAATATTTAAAAACTAATAAAGAGTAGGATTCACCTAAGTTTGCCAAAGCATGTACTAATCATCTCATCAAAATTTGTTATACAATCCACATTGAAATCATTGTTGGTTACATATGGTGTTTGTTTATATTTTCTGCGAACTGTCAAATCGCCACGTAGCTTGTGTTTACAATATGAATTTGTTGTTATTCGGGGTTTTCTTATATGTTATAAAATGTCCACAATATCACCTATTTTAGGAATTTTCGATTTTCATTCAACCTTTCTACATGGCGGGAAAGTTTAATTTGAATCTATTTCTTGACATTTATTTTAGTTTGTTAAGCTGCTTGTTTTTTCCTGGACCAATTTTGATAAGTTTTGAACGCAATATGAAACAATCTTTATTGTCAGATGGCGACTTGCACCAAGTAGTAATGACTAGTCATAAACTCGCCTTTTTTCATCATACATATTATTTAATAAGAAAATCTAAAGGTCGACGCCCACTTAGACGCGGCGCGAAGAAATTTTTCTCTCAACTTCTCTAGGGGACCCCCCGCCCACCTAAGCAACTCTCGCGGAAGCGTGGCGCGGCGCGGCGAAGAAATAACATCGTTTTTGGTTGAAGTTGAAGTGCTCGGAATTGTATGCAGTGCGGACGCCGTTTCAGCGCTATCCGCGGCGCTACCCCCCCCCCCCCCCCCCGCCCACTTAAGCAACTCAGCGGAGGCGCGGCGCGGCGCGGCAACACGAGGGGAAAATTTCTGCTCCGAATTCTCAGTGCCGGATTCGAAGAGAAGTTTTTTTCGGCGCCGCGCCGCGCCTCCGCAGAGTTGCTTGGATGGGCGTCAGCCCATAAGATAACATGGAACGGATTCTTTTCAAAATTCGTCCACGGCGCTGTGCTTCGCCGCGCCGCGCTGCGCCACCCGCTGGGTTGCATAGGTGGGCGACAAGCTTAAGACCATTAATCATGCCGCATCCACGACACACCCTCTCCGTGTTAATACTTATTTAATTTGAAAAAGCCTATCAGTAATATTTTAAGTTGCACAAGAGAACTTCCAGATGCGTTATTGCTACAGAACTTTCCCTTTACTGCAAGTGCTATACTAAAACAGATGCGCGTTAGCTATGTTTTCAGCACAGATGGATTTTGTGCTTAAGTTCGTAAGAAGATAATAGTTTGTTTGTTTTCGTTTTGGCCAACTTGGGTGACTCCTACTCTACTTATATCAACCTCTGATCAAAAGTAGGTTAAAACTAGTAAGGAAAATTTGTGTTGAGAAAAATATCACTAAACTGAAATCTGTTTTTGTGGTTAGGCTTGTTATCTACACTGTTACTTTAAGATATATTCGTGGGATAAAACAAATATTTTAGAATAGAAAAATGGGGATTTCATAATATATGTATATTTCTATTATAAAGAAGAGGTGGTTTCTTTACGTATGTATGTATGTATGTATGTATGTACCAAGTGAACTAGAAAAATACTGAACCGACTGAGTTGAAATTTCACACAGAGGTAGATCTTGAATCCGGGAAACACATAGGCCTTATTCACTTCCTTAAAATCCCCTCAGGCTACGCCCCGTAGGCTTTTCTAACGTTCATGTTTTATGCCAATTTATTGGTTTTTGACAGTTTTTATTTGGTTTCCATAGAAACCATTGTTTCTTTTTCATTCTAAATCCGTGCGAAGAACGGTGGAACAGCTAGTTGGTTATATCAACAAAGGGTGGTGATTTTTATGACAAACTATCAAACTTTTTTTCAAAATTTAATACTTTCATGGATATATATTCGTATTACTGTATACAATTCAAGTAGTTAAGGCTGAACACTTTTGTGGTTGTTGAAAACTTAAAAATAGATAATTATATATAATTTGATAAATCAATGGATATTAAATAACAAAAGTAAATATTTAGTAGATCTCTTTATTATAAATTCATTTTTAATGCACTCAGTCGCCCTAAACAATGATTTAATAATCAACTTTAACCATCATATTAAAAATGTATCTTTAGGGCATTTTCGTAGCTCCGCAACTTGACCTTTTGCGATACGCACTCCGTGCTACTCAGTTCAGAAAAACACCGGTTCATCAAATGGAAGTGTTCGCTTTCTTAGCTGCGATGTGCGCGACTACTGCCAACTGAGCTACGCTGTTTACGCTGCGCATTGAGGTCCACCTGTACAGTCAGTTTCGCATTACGCAGCTTAGCGGCTATGTAGTGGGGGAACTGAAGTACACATTACTAAAAAACTCCACTTGTTCTCAAACTTAGGTGAAGCTTGTGTATGGAAAAAAAATTATGTGCGATGATAATTTAGAATTCCTAAATATTCTCACGAAGGAGAAAAATCATTGCAATGCGCTCAGTTTGGTATAAAATATTTTATTTAGAACTTTATTTCAAACAAGTTAATATATAATATTTCATTATGTTTTTAAATGTTATTTCCGAGTTATAGTTATAGTTAATAAATATTATCAAGCACTAGAATCGGCTGTGCAACAACGCAGCCTGACTGCGGCAGTCTAGGAAAACACTTTGCTGGTTAAATGTGTTGCATTTATATAGAAACGCCATCTTCAATACTGCACTATGCGTTTAAAAACGTTGCAGGAAAAGTACCTATGTCATAGTTTTATGTTATATTGTACAATTTTTAGATTTATAGATATGTTATACAATTTTACAATTTTGTATGGTGATTTCCTGAAGTTAGTACTTTAGGAAACTAAATAAGTCATGAACGTATTGATGAAAGTAGTAAAAATAAAAATTCATTTGTGTTTTATTTGTACTAATTATTCATTGAATAAAATTTACCAAGACACCTAATTTTTGCCAATGATGATGAAATGAGACATCCGTATGTGGTCACTTTATGTTTGTACAATTTTCCTTTTAAGTTTAAAGTAAAATACTTCACAAGAACCTAAAATAATACCAAAAATAACATAAAGAAACGTATTTACATTTCACATAACAAATTTATTTACATTTGACATGATTGTTAAGAACAATAAAAATATCAGAAGTCATAAATACTTGCAGATTAATTTATAAACTCACAAAGTTGAAAACATTGAATATATTGAACATATTATCAAACCATTGAGGAAAATATAAAAAGTGTTATGAATACTAATAGATTAAGCCAATGTTAAAATTTAACATAGACAACATGTTAACATTGCAATTGCAACTTACCTTTATATACCTTTTATATACATAATAAAGAGAACAAAATAAACTATGAACAATACATTCATTTGTGTTTTAGTTACACGAATTATTCATTAAAACGTAATCGAGGGATCTATTTTGTTCCGATAATGGTGAAATGTGATATTTGTATTTTATCGCTTTATTTTATATGACTTTTTCCTTTAACATTCTAATCAAAATAATGTTAAACCAAAAATAAGGCCTGAAAGAACATAAAAGAGACGTATTTACATTTGACATGATTTTAAGAACAATTTAAAAATATCTGAAGTCATATGTAACTACACAAAAATTCAATAACTCACAAAGTTAAAAAAATATTTTTGGTATGGTGAACATGTTATCAAACTAATGAGGAAAATCTAAAAAGCATCATGAATGCTAATAGATTTGATGATCCAATGTCAACTTACAAATATACAGCACCTGACAATTTCTATTATAATACACATTAAAAATAACAAAAAATACACTAGCTTAAATCATGAACGCACAAAATAAATCATAAAAATATTGCTCAATAAAAAATAAATTAATTTGCGTTTTAGTTAAACGAATTATTCATTAAATAAAGATCATCAATAGATATATTTTGATCAAATAGTGATGAAATGTAATACTCAGATATGGTCATTTTATTATAATTTTACTTGTTCTTTTCAAATTTAAAGCAAAATACTTTTTAAACCTAAAGTAAAACATAAAAGATCATAAAAAGGGTATTTACATTTGACATATTTTTTAAGAACAATATAAAATCTAAGTCCATAAATATTTGCACCTAAATTCATAAACTAACAAAGTAAAAAAAAATTAAACCAAACATGTTTACATGGAGGAAAGTGTAAAAAGCATTATGGATACTAATAGATTAGTCCAAAGTTAAAATAAACAAAGACATCTTGAAATTCAAATTATAATATACCTTAAACAACAACAAAAATGTTACACTAGCTAAATAGACTTAATGTTTCTTAACACACGCGCAAATAGAAAATTAACTTTGAATTAACCGCTTTTAAGTAGGCCTATTCAATTTATACACCTGTTGTGATAGTTTTAGCTACATAGTCTTATTGTTTTCAATAATTTCTAATTTTATTAACCAATTAGAAAATTTGTTGTTAATTTTGCATTTAAACTAAAACCAAATAGCGATTTAAACACAAAGTAAAATATAAATTAATAATAACTTGAGGTCAGGTTAAAATATATAGATCCCCATACACAATCATCAAATCAAATCAAAGGATTAGTTAATCCTTTTTTCCTTTATGAAAGAAATTTACAATAATAATGTGAATTAGCAAAGGATTGGTCAATTGTTGTTAGAAGAAAGTATATTGTAATGGATTGCAAATAGTGCACTCCAGTTAATATTTCTAAATGTATATTATGGTAGAACAAAAAAAAAAGACACGCATGATTATCGTTTAATTTTTTTCATTTAAAAAGGCAATTTATACGTCCACACTCTGATTTCAAACTCTTAATACATACAATAATAATTAAAGTTTAATAACACTAACGTATAAACAAAACTTTGTACATATAATATAAACAAACAGATTTTTTAGCTATAATTTATTTACAATTCATAGTTAAGGTACAATTATTGGTGGCACCGAATCCAAATTTGATGTTTGTTAATGGTGATGCAACATTTAAAAAAATAAAAAAATTGACATTTTAAATTTATTTTAGTATTTTTATTTATAACTCGACTAGATTGCCGCAAAGTTTATTTGAAAAACATTTATAACAACAACAAAATTTGGAATTTCTTACAAGATACACTACCTTGAATTGATTTCTACGACAAGTCTTACAGGCAACCCTTGGAATTGAAAATTGGCTATGTTTCTCAAAAATACGAGCTTATTATCCTATAAAGGGATAAGCTATTCCCGTATGGGCAATAGTAATACCTCGGCACAATGCCATGTCTTCTACAAAAGGAAAACGTGTATATGTAAACAAACAAATATATACATATGTATATGCATATGTAAGAAATTTTAAACGGATGTTGTGTTTGGGGTCTGAAGACACCAAAATTAAATAAATATATTAGCCTTGAGTCGAGGTCTTAACATAACCTATACGGGAATGGGTCATTCCTTATAGCGAAATTACCTTATATGTAAAAATAACCATTTTTCAAATCAAGGGCTTCACAGAAGACTTGCCATAGAAATAATTACAAATAGTGTGTCTTGTAAGAAACTTTACGTCCTACTCCTTTTATCATTCATAAAATTTACGGGTTTTTAGTTAAAAGCATAAATACAAAAATGCAATCAGAATTTTCCCTTAGTTGGCATTTTTGACAATGCTGCTTCACGAAATTTGGTTGATAAAATTAGATTTAGCTTATTGGCTCCAAAAAATTCTTTTTAAATTAAATATAACCCAAAATTTTCCCCGAGAAGAGAGTTTTTGAAGGCCATTTCCCTGGACTACATTGGAGGCTTAAGAGAGGAGCAGGTATAGTAAGTGTAATCGTTTTGTTATTCAGATGTTAATTACCCTTAACCATATTCACTGTACCTGCCTCATTCTTTTTCGGTTCTGGTTGTTAACCCATGCTTTAATTTGTGCAACAGTTCTACATTTCAATGGACTAAATTTGTGTTTTGCTTCATAGCATTCCAGTGGTGTTGGCAAGGTTGCATTTTCTAGGTGTCTTTTGAATTGTTTTTTCATTGCCATTTTTTCTGGTGTGCTCCACGTCCTTCTAATGACCTTCAGATCACGTTTTCGTGGAGTATGACAAGTTTTGTCAGCATGCAACCCAGAGGTTTGTGGTACATCTTCCCCTTGTTCTAAAAAATAAAAAAAACCATATCAACATTCATTTGAATACCTCAAAAAATCTATAGCTAGAAAAAATGGTTAATGTAATCCAAACGTCAATTGTTGTGGTAATACAGAAGACTACAGTATAGAGTGACGTCATGATTATATTTTTAA
Organism: Flexamia atlantica; assembly: GCA_035578135.1. NCBI lineage: Eukaryota > Metazoa > Arthropoda > Insecta > Hemiptera > Cicadellidae > Flexamia > Flexamia atlantica. The sequence goes on along the minus strand of JAQJVK010000054.1, from coordinate 2,073,856 downwards.
GAGAAAATGCTCTGTCCTAATTCTCTTTAGGTTACCAATTCTTATAAAAAGAAAATATAGTACAGATTTTAACTTTAAAATTACTAATAAATTATAGTTCAGTTTGATGTTCATTTTAAAGAGGTAATAAAGAAATATTTCTAGGGGCAGAGCCTTTGTTTCGACAAAATATTAATAGGCAAGAATGATTTTGGTAATTCTTTTTTACAGCCTGTGTGCATTGTAGGAACACTCTAATCACGCCTTTGGAAAAGTACTTCACTGTAGATATGCAAAATTCCATTAAAAGTTACTACAGTTTTTGGAAAATTAATTTGAAATCATAAAAGTTTGATACGGGCATTTGTAATTTGTCTATGTTGCCGTGTAAGTTATGGAATAACAACGAAATATGAATAAAAGCAGCCACATGTTGTACATTGCAAATTGTACTTATTGTAGAGCAAAGAGTAAAACCAAGCCCACATATTTTCAGGTAGAATTTCGGCCAGAAAGTGATCTCTAGTAATAATTGCGTGAATGTCTGAGATCAATAATTTGTTTATTTAGTCACGACATGCAAAAATCTGATACAGAGTGTATAATAACATCCCATAATATCGTACCCGTTGATTGGGAGGTTTCAGTTTATTTAACTACTCCGCCACCCTTCTGATTCATATTCCTTAACTGTGATAGAAAAATAATATAGGTAATAATCTATGGATAATGTCTTGCTCTTAAAAATAAAATTAAAATGTGATATGAAGATGGGAGGATGGTTTTAAATTTCCTGGATTTTCGTTAACCAAACATGAAGAGATTAAATTCGAAAATGTTAACAAATTGTTCTCAATAGCAAATGTACATAAATAGCTACTTTTAACGTAAATACAACAAAGGTAAAACACGTTTGCATTTTTTAATGCTAGTTATTGCTAATATTTTAAACGTCTACTTTTACAGCTAAAGGTGCCGAAACCTTGGACCAGAACTACTGAATTTTTCAACTGATCACAGAAACAGATAAATAAATCCCACGAAAAATTTTATACTTAGTGTTAGTGTCTGGAAGACAGTGTAAATTAAGATAAACGGAAGTAAGAGTAAAATTAATGAATAGGAAAAATTGTAGTCGACAGTTATTACGTTTTGTAATGATTAAGAAAATTAATACACCGAAATATTCATAATAAGGATAAACATAAAAATAGAGTAGTGTAACTTGTTAAGCACACCAAAATTATACAGAATGAATTGTTATTTGAGAATAAAAGTAAGCTGGGGGATTAAATTGTTTTCCCTATTCAACTGACAATTACGGTTAGCTTGAAATATATCTGAAAATGAACAACCTCACATTTAAAGGTACTCTTGCAACTCATACTTTTACGTCCTTCCTTTTAGCATACATACAATTTACGGCTGTTGGGTTAAAAGCACAAAAGATTTTTATTATCAACAATTATCTGTACTAACCTGGAGGGATGACTGGAGTTTCATCTTGTTTACGTATGTATTCCTCAACGAATGAATTAAGCTCTTCTAAGCTTTTACCCTTGAGCTCAGTGACCTTCCCACAGTCAATAGCTTGCAGCACAGCGCTAATTTTTGCGAGCTGAACAGCTTCGTCGGGAAGGCGATAAAACTCGCTGTGTGTTTGAAGGGTGTGGCCAAGAAATTTTGCAAGAACGGTCATATCGTTGTGTGAGAAATTGAATGCCTGGGTTGCCGTTGCAATTTCCCTCCTTAAACTGGTCCCAGTTATAAACTGCGGAAAACAGGCTCCGCATTCATATACCATTTCTTTAAGTGCAATATTTGTTTGAAACACGTATTTGTCATGGTCATCATCATCCTCCGCAGCAGCAGCGTCATTATAAGCTTTAGAAAAAACGTAGGGGCTCGACTGTTTAACACCTGCTCTGTTTCTGAGTTTCAGTATTGTCTCTATGTTGCCGATCATGTCTTTGGTCAGCAACATAGGGACGCCTTTTCCCCGTTTCCCCCTTGCTTCTATTCTTTTGTACTGGGAGCAGAGTACTTTTTCGGATTCGCTTAACATTTGGTGCGTTATCGTGTCTCTTTGGATGTTATGTATTTTTTTATAATCTTCAATCCTAATCCTCTTTACATCTCCAACTCTTTTCCTGTTGAACAGTAAAATTTTTACCATGGTGGCCTTATTCAAGTTTGTCCATTCTGGGATGGAAAATTCTGAATTCAATTTATTTGTTGCTTCTTCACATATTTTTTTTACATGTTTGTTAAGCTTCATGACGTCTTCTGCTAGCGGAATGGATTTCGGTTTGTTCCATTGATTTGTTTCCATGGTTTTTCTTGCGTGCTTGCCAATGTATGCATTATAATCTTCACTGATTAATTCTATCCACTTTTTTGTTCTGTTTGCTTCTTCATCATCTTCCGCCTCTGATGACTGAGTCATGTGCCTTTTGGCACATTGTTTCAGTAAGGTTGCCAATTCGTTGGCCATTGCTGGTCTTTTAACTGCGCCTTTATCAAATCCAGTCACCTTTTTAATGGCTTGAAAAAGTACCTTCTTTTTCGATGGCTGAAAAAGGTCTTTCATGGATAAAACATCATTGTCTGTGTTCTTTACTTGTAACAACACCTCAGTTACTTGCCGTAATTTTCTCCTTATTAGGTTAACAAGATGTTTGTCTCCTCCGTAATAATTGCACATGAATTTTCCGTAAGAGAGAAGAAGTGGGTCTCTTTTGATTTCTTCTTTAATATCACCTTCTCTCATTCCAGACAGGACGTCTCTTGAAAATTGTATTGCAGCATCACCGTTGCTGTCTTCAAGGCACTGCTGCATTTTTGCTGTTTTTAAGGCCTTTTTTGATGATTGATGGGTTCTGTTCGGACATTTTACAATGTGCCTATGTAGAAATTTGCTCTTATACATATTTCCACATAGGTAGCATTGTATATAATGCTCTAAGTTGATCGGCTTTTTACTCCTCGGCACAATTAATTTTGAAGGCGAAGATTGAAGGGAATTATATATGTTTGCTCCTTTTGCCCTCAGTGCCGACAAAACTCTTCGTCTTTCTGGATGGGTCTTCTCTAGATTTAATATTGCTGCTATTTCACTTTCTCCTTTGTGTACCTGGAAGAAATGACGTGCCAACTGCTTATATAACGACCTGCAGTATGGACAGTAATACATTTTAATGTCTTTTCTTGGAGTTCGTTCTGATTCTTCCGCATCTCTCTCCAAAGGTGGCATTTCGTCATCTGCCTGACCTTCTATTTCTTCTTGTCGTTGGATTTCAATTTCCTCTTCATCATTAGGAGTTGAAGAAGATGCAGGTGGAGGAGAATATCTGGGAGACACAATAACATTTTCCGATTCCACATGAAGTTGTGTTGTTGTGCTCTCGAGGGTGGTTAACGATGTTAACATTTTTGACGAGGTCTGAAGTGATTCAAATGACGGTAAAAGATCCTTTTTAACTGCCGAAACCAACTGTGGCGTAGTGGTTGATGATGGTGATGATATCATCGTGGATGACACTGGTGATTCCAATCTGTATTTTTTCTTTAAAGTATCATTTGTAATACATCTTTCCTTTAACTCTTCCATTTGATTTTTTTCTGAAAATAAAGTTAACGAAATAAGTCAGTATAAATTTTGCTGTTCTGCTACGATAAATTACTTATAGAGTGGTCTCAAAGCTGTTTGCCCATCTTATAGCTCAATAATAGTTGCAATAAGTAAAGATACAATTTGGGGATAAAAAATCTCGCACTGGGTGCCTGTTATCCTCAGGGCGGCCCTTGTAAATACTACAAAAACCCTTGTGTTATATTGTAATTTTATAAACCTGTCCCCAAATTGTATCTCTACTTATTGCAATAATTATTGAGCTATAAGATGGGTAAAACAATTTTGAGACTTATGTGCACCCCCCTCCAAACCACTGACTGGCCTGAATAATAAATTTATAAAAATTAAAGAAAATAAAACGGTAAATACTTTTAAAGATCACTCTTCAAGTAGACTCCCTCTTAACCGGACACCTCGGGACCGAGATTCGTCCGGGTAACAGTTTGTCCGGTTAAACCGACGTTCCCTTCAACATGTTAAATTATTATAACTCGAATGCATACTGTATAAGCCAATACTCTGGTTTAAACTTGTAATTATATGGTCTTAAATTTTTTCCACGAGAATCGTCGACATAGTACTGTCCATTTTCTACCGCATGTCCGGGTCAACCAGTGTGTTGATAAAAATATTCCGGTTAGAAAAATCAATACGCATTATCCCTTTATCTGACATTTAAAGCTTCAAGATCAGTTGTAGGCACTGAGAACTCAAGAGTTTCTATCCGTTTTATATTTTACAGGGTAGGTCAAAAATCTGGAACATTTATATATCCCTTCAAACAAATCAAAATGTAATTAAATTATGCAAAAGTTTATTTGCACAATGAAAAAATATTTTGACTTTACATTTAGATTATCGGCATTTTGCGTGCACAGGAAAATCCACGATGGAAATCTTTAAATTCTTAAATGTAAGAATCCCATACAGTATAGGCCTCGGCTACGGTACGAGCGACGAGCGGCAAGCGACAACTCTCGGTTTTCGGGTAGCATTTATTTGTCAGCTGTTAATTTTGAAGGCAGTTGCTACGATTGTCCCAAGCGGCGAGCGATATTCAGTGGTGTCGTTCAGTGTCGTTTTTGTCGCCGGTCAGGTTCGAAAATGTTTTTCGCGTCGCTTGTCGCTTACCATCTGCATTGTTGTAGTGTCTGAGGTTAGAATCTAACTGGAGATACCGCGACAATGCTTTTGTTGATTAAAGAGCGGATTTCATTTTGTCAGACTAGAAAAATGAAGGGGATTAATTAGGAATTTAATAATGAAATACAGTTTTTTGAAGGCAGTTTAAAATTATTCGAATCTTGACCAGAAGTGAGTTATCGCTCGCCGCCTGTCGCTTGCCGCTCATCGCTCGTATCGTACCCGAGGCCATACCTTGTTTTAAAGATCTTTAAGAATGGATAATACAATGCTACAAACCCAAGTCAACCAAAAAATTATCCAAACAGGAATTACAGTTTTCAAATATTTTAATATCTCACTTCTAAACTGAGGTAAAAAAAGTTTGACAAAGACTAACTTTTTTGATTGAACCCACCTCTTGCGACCGGATTTGCACTTTTTGGGTTATACTTTCTGAAAACATTTTTTATGAGGAAGGACTGACAGTTAATTATTTTATTATTTTGTTCATTAAAGCAACAAAACAGTTTATTGATATACAAAAACTTATGTTTTAAGACTTTAAATTACTTTTTAAGCGGCCAAACGTTTTAATTGGTTGTGGGTAGCTAAATGTCAGTACAGTTCGCGCAATATATTTCCGGCTATGACTACTCCAGTACTAACCGTATTATATGATATTTTCAACATATGTCATTGGTAAACACAACGTTTGGCTATACTCAATTCCAAAATCACCTTTCAGTACAGTTATTTTGGGACAATACAATTATATTACCCATGTTGGGTATATTTTATTCATAAAATGTGCTAACATTAGTATTTTATTAAGAAAATTAATATAATATTAATATTAGTAATAGTATTAAGAAAGAAAGAAAGAAATTATTTATTTTCTCTTTTACACATAAATACAAACCTTGAAACAAATTGAAGCACATGTCAGTCCTGACATTATGTATATTAGTAATAATATTATGTTAATATTAATAATAATATGTTATTACTGATATTAATAACATATTATTATAAAATCAACAGCTGATCATAATATAATTACGTTAGTACAACTTAAATTGCCATTTGAAATTAAATACATGGATTATGGAAATTCTATACTGTCAGGTGAACATGGAACCGAGTAGAGCAGCGGTGTTTTAGAACAATTTGTTTTCAGTAAAGTGCCCATTCCACCCCGCGCCTTGCGACCAGCTGACTCATCCAAGGCTGGAGATATAATGCGCGAACTGAACATCCGTTTACTATACTACGAAGTAATCAACAGGCTTACACATGATAACGAAATAAGCATTTTTGTTTGCCTTAGGAACACACAGCAGTTTATGGCCAGAATAGGTGTTATATGTAACTTTAAATGTTAATTTTAAACTTAAATGTTTCTTCGTTGGAATAACATAGGAAGTGAGTAAGCATGTTTTCTGCGATAGAAATGTACATCTGCGTGGTTTTACGTCATAATCAGGCAGATCTCAAAAGATGACGCCCAACAAGATAATACACCTATAAAACCGTGGTGTGGCTACGGTTGTAACTGAAAAAACAAAGGGTGCACTTTACGACTCGCCTTGTGTAAGTGTGGCTAGACCGATTGGGCACAGCGGTCAGGTTTCTCATCAGGGCCAGATTTATGACCCCCCGAGGGTCGAGTGCAACTTGGTCCTAGGAGCTCCGGGGGGTTGGGCATGCATGAAAGGGTAACGAAATGTTTTTGTTGTCAATCGTAATATGGACCGAAATGATGAAAATTACGAATGTCGCCTATTTCCAACGTCGTCGATAACGTGGGGGGAGGGGGCAAACACGGTGGGTGTCGCTATGCGGTAAACCGCACTTATCCTGAAAACGGTAAAAGATAGAACATTGGTCACAACATCTTTTAATCACAAAAGTATCGCCAACAATAATGGTTACTGTCCAAGGTTGAAATAGATGAGTTATATAATAAAATATAAAAATAAGGTATTTTGGTCGTTTTTTTAACGAAAGTAGGATTAGTTTGTGAGTGTCGCGGAAGAATTTAACGCAATATATTTATTGATTGTTGTAATATGGACTGAGGTGATCAAAATTACAACTGTCGCCTATTTCCCAAGTGGTCGACGTGGAGGGAGGGAGGCAAACATGGCGGAAAGCGCTATGCGTCTAAACGGCTGTTTATCTCGTTAACGGTATGAGATAAAAAGAGATTAAAAATCGGTAACAACGTAATTTTAAAGATAACAATATTGCTAACAATAATGACTATAGGTCCGAGGTCGTATCTTGAAATATAAAAAGTTATTAAATAATAAGATTTTTTGAAATCTGTGCAAAATAAGTAATTTTTTAGAAAAGTGAATAATTTAGGCATTAATATTATTTTATGTCAACATTTTATTTAAAGATATGTTATTGTTTGATAAAATGACGTTGTTACCGATTTTTAATCTTAAACCGTTAACAAGATACAACAGTTTAGACGCCATGTTTGCCTCCCTCGCTCACGTTGTCGACCACCTGGGAAATAGGTGACATTTGTAATTTAATCACCTCGTCCATATTACGGTAATCAAAAAACCCCTTGCGATGCCCTTTCATGAACCCCCCTGAGCTCCCGAATTATTAGTCTGAAACGAGTTTTGCCCCTGATCGCGGCTACCGTCCCCTTTACTTAAAACAGTTTGGCAATAGTTTAGTCAAAAAATAAATTTATAATATTTGTATAGTTTTGGCATGTTAAACAGCGTATACGGTCTTAAAAATAAATAACATACAAGGAGAGGTGTGCGATTACTGATTTTTTAAGTCAACTCGAATCGAGTTTTAAAAATACGCGCGAGTTTCGCGTTTTCCCAAGTCGAGTATTTTGAATAGTAGAGGTGAATAGTTATAATACTTAATCTTGATTACATGAAATTTAATATTTTTAGTTACTAAACTGAATAGTAGTCCTATGAGTGAAAAGCAAGACATTTTTCAAATTAAATGTAACGATATTTCAAGCCATCTTTAACATAACTTTAACTCAATCCTCAGCCTGTGGAGGTAAAACCAAGCACATTTCAGCTTTAAAAATGAAGTTTTGTAACATATTTTTATAGGTTTCAAAAATTGAAATCAGTCTCATTGAGCGTAAGTAGGAAAAATACCTCAAATTATAGAAAGGAAAAAAGGCTGAATTTAATTTATTTATATTAATAACTCAAAAACCGCTTTAATTCAAGTAAAATAAAAAACGTTTTGTTGTGGCTGTTCATGACTGGTTTTTTCTGTGTACAAAACGGCCGTAAAATGCGATCGCACGTACCAATTTCGAGAAAATTGCGGGAGTAACTACTCGACTCGAATTTTCGAGTATTTTTTAAAACTTCGAGTCGATACGATTAGTGTGGGATCGGCTCGAAAAATAGCACAATAATTAAGTACTTGCACACCCCTATATACAAATCACAAATAATATTGGTAATGTTAACTTCCTTTTCCAGTGAACTATGTATTTGAATATCAGAGCGTTTAGCTTTTGAAATATATATACTGAACATCCTGTATTATTAAAATAACCGTAAATACGGCATTATATGAAATTATCTGATTAAAATTATATTTTTATTTGGAAATTTATAGTTGTCACTATTAATGAGGAATAAAATCACCTGCATTATAGGGTGGGTGCACCAGTAAATGTTGACCTTACTCCCTTATTTCATAGTCACAGTTATTAATTTTACTTTATAAATCTCATTGATTATTTAAGTATTAAGAGATATTAGTTGAATTGGTTACTTAATGAAAATACTGATTACACTCGTAATATTAGTTGAAAGACAACTTAGTCAACGTTCCAAAAAATAACCGGCCTTGTAACAGTGAATGACCGGTCTCTTTTGGCTGAATAACTGTAAAAAAGTGAGAATAACAGCTGACAACAATGAATAATAATAAACAGAGCTGACAGTATAAATCATGGCTGGTAAATGGACGATCTTGTTCCTGTGAGTGACCGCGAAGTTTTTCCCCGGTCATTCTCTGGTTTTTGCCAAATTTAAGTTCCATTTTATGACCGCCCTCAGTAGTTGTCTATTATACCATGTAGAAAAATGGAATGTATTTAAAAATGTAGAATAGTATGTTAGCTATTATTTAATTGTAACATATTTTTAAACATTCATCGGATACAGAATGAATGTAAATACAGCTAAGCCTTGCAGAGATAGTTGCCACGAGTATAGCAGGAAACATCAACATCGAAGATAGTTGGACCAATTTTAATCAATGAACAATAAATGAAAAAAATCCAAGGCTAGTTTTACGTTTGTTTATAATTAGCTAGCCCAAATGAAGTGCTTAGCTAGCACAAGTTTCTCTTAGCAAAACGGCCATTCGCTAGGGGGTGGTCATTCACTGGTGCACCCACCCTCGGTAACAATGGCCAAACATTGTCAGGACAATATACATTGTTGTAAATGTACGATGGTCCGTTTATTGAATAAAACTTGCTTTAACTACTTCTTAATGTACAATGTACACTTCTTATGTACTTTTTAATTACACCTTCATAAGGGTATTAATTAATTACACATTAGTTAATTTATTAACTAATGTGTAATTAATTAATACCCCTATGAAGGTGTAATTAATTACACATTAATTAAGTACACTAGTTAATTAACTACACATTAATTAATTACACTAGTACACTAGTTCATGATTTATTTACAATTGATTGTGCCTTGTATAAAGTTGTTTACGATGCATTTCCTCAAAAGTTTACTGATTTACCAGAACAAATATGCTCTGTACTTACTACACGGTTATGTGGAACAGAAAATAAACGTCGTGGCTTTGGTCGCCGTCAGTGAATACAGAAACAATTTTAAAGCGCAATCCACAAGGAGAAAAGTCAGCCGATTTTATTTGCGCTTAAAACGAGCTTCCTACGGCGGCCGCAAGGGAGCACGGAGCGTGCGCTCTAAGACTCCCTTCCTCCCCCAGCCCAGCTCTCACACCACCCCCGAAACTTGATTGAGGCATCGTCCCTTCAATGAATTTCGCACGACAGACGACAACCGGTTTTTGCCTATGAGCGACAAGTGCCACAACCTCTTCAAGTGTCGAAAGCCGGGTACAGAAAAGTTTAGTCTGGCATCGGGCCAATGGCCCCTACCGGATTAGGTGACCCTTCGCCAACACACGCGCACTCACCAGCAAAAAGGCGAAAGACACCTGCACTACCCTCCTCTCCGTTTGATGACTCACCACTGGCCGAGGCGGATAAAAAGTTCCATAACAAAAAATGTTTTTGTGATTGTTTTCCAGATATCGAACTCGGAGGACACGTAACTATTCCGTCAAATAGGCCTATCGTAAAACAATAATCCATTTAAAATAATCCGTTTAGTCAGATTAAGTGTCGTCTGGTGAACAGGGTGTTCAGTATATAAAACATAGTTAAAATATTTACTGTGATACTTAATGATATATACTTAAATAATGATAATAATGATATATGTTATATACTTAATGATGTTTTAGGTCATAATTAGCATAAATACAAAGTGAATTTCGTAGGATTATTAGTTTAAGGCAGTGCATTTTAGGTCATAATGCACTTGGGGTTTAAGGTGTTTCATAGGTAGCTAAAATTAAAATAAATCCCTTCCCCTAATCGTTCACAATTGATATCTGTTATCAAGGTCGGTCAACAAACATCTTTGCGCACAATCGTTCTTTTGGTTGTTAAAAAAGCTAGTTTTCAAATATTAAAAATGGTAAAGCGAAAAAATCTTTGGAAGAAATAAGGATTTCTTGGATCGGTAGTGAATTCATCGTGAAATATTCAAATGTTCATTTCAGGGACTAAATAAGAAAAATACCTGAATATTTGTTTACTCGCGAAAGTTTTAATGGGTTTCTCTTAGTTTTCTAGTTAGGGGAAGTGAACTGACTCATCTAAAACAATTTATTTTACTGAAAAAGCGAATATGAAAAGTATGCATTTTGCGGTAGTTTTAGCCATATTCCAATAGAAAACACATGAATTTCAACTAAAAATTGAGGTGTTTAGTAACTGCCGTAACATCGATCTTTGGTTTCATTGAAATTTAATTACATTTAATGATCTTTTGTATCTAGTTACGTTTTCCTAGTATAAATACGAAGAGAAATTTAATGAAAATTGTGTAGTTTTTATATCAATCACCCTGTATTCACGATGACATTGAATAATTTTTCTAAATTAATGTATAAAATGAAATTGAAAAATTCTACTCACCCCCTTGAGAAATAACCACTGCCCTGAAGAAAATGCCTTTGTATTTTGCAGAAACAAGCCCAGCCTCTTCAAGATTCTGTCGCACGTGGTTTTTCGGGCACACGTGATAGATTTCGTCTTCCACAAATTGAACTAAATAGTACGACATTGTAACCTAAAAAAGGCATACAACATTATTCTACTGAACTATTCTTCTTAAATCGAAAGTAAATTAATTATATAATTTCAATCAAAGTAAATTACCTATTTTCCATTGAGAAAATATCATTTAAGATCATTAAGATCAAATCATCAGATCTTTATGATCATTGAAGATCATTTAAGATTCAAGTTAACTCAGAATTACCGATCAAAAAAAAATACTTCCCTCGTACATTTTACGAGACATAAAAAATGCACAATGCGACAGAAACGCCCGTTTTGAATGGGACTGGCAACGGAAATGGATAAAAGATAGTTTATTACACCAACGTGTAGACACAGGTCTCTGATTCCCAAATTAATATGAAATTAAAGCGGCTCGATGTAGGAGTCAAATAATCATCGTCTAACATAATTACTTACTAGATTTTTTTAATAATAAGTATAAAGGACCTGGAAACTATTTGGATTATTTTTAACCCACAGGAAATACTGACAAATCTCCTTTATTGTTGGAATGTTATGGAAATACGTTCTTAAACGTAATTAAATGACTGACGATTAAAGGCTGCGAAACAAAAAGACCAGCTGATGCATTGCCCAAATATGCTGCTGAGATTATTATTTTGTCAGGAAACTCTCGGCGAAATATTGCAGTTCATTCTTTTGTAGTGTAAATGATGCGTAATGTCAAACAACGTTTTGACAGTTCGATCAAAACATGTGTTTTTAGCGCACTCTTTGGGGTAATACAATTTTTGCCATATGCAGGCTCTCCAGAACAATAGTAATTTGTAAATGGGGGGCGCACTTTTCGTGCTTGGCACCCACGGTGACCGGACCCTGCGCACGCCTATGCGAACTGTGTTTACTACTCTCACTCTGAGTTACTATACGGACACTTGAAAATATACAGGGTGTTTTACATGAACCCTGACAAACTTCGGGATTTGGCTCTTTGGTTCAAAACGAGAAAAAATTTTCAGTAAACACGCCTAAACACACTAGGTTTCCTGTTTTTAAATGGAAATAGATTTTTTCAGTTATCAGTTTACCTATTGAATATTTTTACCCTTACATTTAAAGGTTTACAAAATAATTTGATAGAACCTTCATAGAATATTCAATTTCATACAATTTCTTAATTATTATGCGCAAATATTTTGAATGTGACTAGGGAAAAGTTGTCGGAAATTCACATTTTGTCTTACAATCCAAGAGAAAAAAAAAAACATTTTTTGTTCTCGATATTCCTTTATATTGTAACCGTTCGAGAGTTGGGCTTGAAACTAGCCCGAAGTTTTATAATTTCAACGGAGATCAAGGAAATATAAATTTAAGTATATTATTTGTACTGAGATTAATTTTGTCAAAACCAAAAATATATTAAGGTATAAAAAAGTAATTACATTCAGAGAAACAAATAAATACTTATACTTTTGTTATTTCTCGTTATATTTTGATACAACTTGGTGTGTAGCTTCGCTTTGCTGAGAGATGAATAGTCTAAAATACTCACTTTTGGTATTTTTATCTCAGCGTACCTGCATGTGCATAATCCTTTCCAATGTCCTTGGTAAAAAATTTACGATGGCTAAGTTGTTTCTCAACATTTCTCTATAAAACTATATATGTAGCTTTTCCGTGTGAAATTTACTCAATTATATCCTGAAATATTTTTCAGGCTTCTTAACTTACTTGCTTCTTTTAATTTTCAATTTACTAGAAATATACAGGGTGTCCGGATATTATGGTAAAATATTTTATTATATGATAGTACAGGTAAAAATAAGTAAAAAGTCCATATGAACATAGGTCCTAAAGTGCTTCGTTTTCCGTCTCAGTGTCTGTTTGTGATTTTTACATACAGGGTGATTGAAAAGTCTGGGTACGGCTTAATATTTTGAAAAATAATAAATGTAGACCTACAAAACTTGGAAAGTTTAGTTGGAAGTTATAAGGCATATAAATCTATCTTAAAACATATCCAGTGATCCGCTACCTCCTCAGGGGGACGGCCCGCCAGGAGTCAGGAGAAAATCTTAAATGTAAGCATAGGTTGATATGCACATCAAATTAAAGGTCTATTTTTGTAGAATACAACGCCGCAAACCGCACTCAAAAAGGTTGACCCAGTACAAAATGGCAGCTGTTCAAAGATTCAAATAAATACCAATTTCTTTGAATACAAACAATTTTTATCATTTTAATTTTTATCATTTTTTATACCATTTTAAAGAGCTTTTTAAGCAAAGAAGAATGCCGCAAACCGCATTCAAAAAGGACCATCCGTTAAAAAATTACGGTTGTTTAAAGATAAAAAAAAACAATTTTTATTAAATCTTTAAACAACCGTAATTTTTTAACGGATGGTCTTTTTTGAATGCGGTTTGCGGCATTCTTCTTTGCTTAAAAAGCTCTTTAAAATGATATAAAAAATGATAAAAATTGTTTGTATTCAAAGAAATTGGTATTTATTTGAATCTTTGAACAGCTGCCATTTTGTACTGGGTCAACCTTTTTGAGTGCGGTTTGCGGCGTTGTATTCTACAAAAATAGACCTTTAATTTGATGTGCATATCAACCTATGCTTACATTTAAGATTTTCTCCTGACTCCTGGCGGGCCGTCCCCCTGAGGAGGTAGCGGATCACTGGATATGTTTTAAGATAGATTTATATGCCTTATAACTTCCAACTAAACTTTCCAAGTTTTGTAGGTCTACATTTATTATTTTTCAAAATATTAAGCCGTACCCAGACTTTTCAATCACCCTGTATTTAATCATATCTCACGAAGCTCTCAACGTATAAACATCAAACTTGGTATGTGGATGACCATTATTAAGAACGGTTTTTGTAAGAAGTATCAAATTTATATTTTGTTCCGTTTCAAAATGACGACTGTTTTTTGTTTTCAAAGCTAAATATCTTAAAAACCGTAAATTTTAGAAAAGTCGTTCAAGAGACATAAAAATTGCAAAATTTAATTCAATTAACGCTGATATTAAGATTATAATGATCTGACAACTAGTAATAGAGGAATTTTGAATTTTCCGATTACAAACGCGCAAATTTCAGACAGTATGTTGTAATGAACCATGCTTTTATTCACAAAAGCTAAAATTTCTCCGTTGTTAGTGGTCCGCTCACCATAAAATTAATATCAGCATTAATTTGATTACATTTTGCAACTTGTTTGACTCTAGTTCAGTTTTTCTAGAATTTACAGTTCTTAAGATATTAAGCTTTGAAAACAAAAAAGAGTCGCCATCTGAAGCGGTACAACGTAGAAATTTGATACTTCTTACAAAAATAGATCTTAAAAGTGGTCATCCATATACCAAGTTTGAAGATTGTATGTTAAAAGGTTCGTGAGATATGATAAAAATATGTACAAATCACAAACAGACACACAGATAGAAACCGAAGCACTTTAGGACCTATGTTTATAGAACTTTTTCCTTATTTCTACCTCTACTATCATAAATTAAAATATTTTCCCGTAATTCCCGTAATATCCATCCTCCTTATCTGTATACATATTTTAATAATACGCCCTTCGCTCAAAATTCATACCTGGTGATTTTTAAATAATTTATTTATTTAATATTCACGATCAAGCAACATAAAAAGGAATATGAACTTACGTTAATATATAATCATTTTAAAGCGTTCTTCGTTAAATTAATATAGGAAGTTAGTAAGCAGATTAGCTGCAGTAAATATGTTAAGATGATAACAAATGGGACCTAAAGTAATACTATCTTCCTTCTAGACTAAATACGCTAAGAACGTGATTTAATTAATTTTCAATCCTACTACAAGTCCAATTTACGGTCCACGATGGAAGGTTTAAAATTCTTAAATGTGAGTTTAAGCACACCTTGAGAAGTACCTTACATTAAACATCTGGTAATAGGACACAACGCTACAAACACGGTCGCAAAATGAGGATAAAAATCGCAATTCCTTCAATATTTAATAATTTCACTTTTTATCTGTGGAAAAAAAGCCTTGAATTATAGAAATAGCTCCGAACTTACAGTACGCAATGAAATGAAACTTATATTTCCTTTTTTTTATCAAAAGCTTTGTTATTTTAGGCCTACTTTTTATGTTAAGAAAATAGTATATTCAAATGGAATACCTAGATTGTTAGGAGAATAATTTTGATAACACACGTATTGTTAACTTGACATTTATGTGTGAAATTACGTAATTATTGAATTTTATTGCTTTATTTTAATATTCATTTTAAATATTACGTTATATTTTTATTTGGATTTTTGCGGACATTTGCCATTACTGATTAGTATAAAAGAAGTTTCACGATATTTCGGGATCAGAATCTGATTACGTTATAAATTGTAAAACAAACTGGTTGTTAATAAAATAAAATAATAAATCTAATGGGTACGATTTTAAAACAGAAATATTTATCGTGATTATTAAACTTGTCGGTCTGAAAAAAACACAACTTAGTTAAACGACATTTTAAACTGAAGAAGGTTAAAACACTTACCTTAGGTTAAAAGAGAATCAGATGGCATCGGCTAACACAGTTGACTGCAACAGCATCCGAAGAACTAACTAAAAACTGTTAACTGATAGAGACTGAAGGGGGTTTAATGCAGACACCCTTTTTATCTTCAGGGGGTGTCTTCAGGGAGGGGGAACTGGTTCGTTGAGGAGAAGGGGAAAGTGACGATCTACACTTCCCTTAAGATCCTCAACCCTCTCCCCTCCCTGTAAATCCTCCCCTCCCTATCATCAGTGCCGAATGTACTAAGGCTAACCAGGATTGGTCCTATGGCTGCTGGTTGAGAACGGGCCGACCAAGGTTCAAAATTAGTATGTTTTATTAATTGGCCAAGTAACCAAGTCAAAATTGATGATGCTACCACCAGTTAACGAAAACGCCACCAACTTTCTGTATAAAAAGCACTAAAATAAACACTATAAATATTTTTTAAATTATTTTTTGTAGGCTTATTTATTAAGTTGAAGTGGAATATTGACGGCTTAAGATCTGACTGGGAGACTGTCACTTGCGGCGTGCCTCAGGGATCTATCCTAGGGCCACTGCTATTTGTACTGTATATAAACGACATAAATTCAAATCTGAAAAACTGTAAATATCACATGAATGCTGACGATCTACAAAACTATGCTCACTTTTCAACTAATGACATAAATAATTGTGTCAAAGAAATCAACGAAGACATAAACCGAATCATTTTATGGACTGAAAAACATGGACTTAAACTAAACCACGACAAAACAAAGCCCATCATCATCTGCCACTCACGTTTACGAAACTCAATTGATTTTCAAACTTTATATTTTTTATCTTTTCATATACATCAACACACAAAGCATTCATCTTCTCCAAAATATCATACATATCAAACAAGGAAAAATACGTCTTTGCGGAACATCATAAATTGTCACTTTCTGAACAAAAATCAATCCATGCAGGGATTTAATTAATGCAAATCCTCCTCAAAGAATTAAAACCCATCAACAAATTTTCTGTTTTTAAAAACCAGTTCAAACTTTACGAGGTCCAACAATGTTTTTACGCTATTGAATCATTCGTAAAATAACAATAGTAGCTAAACCCCCGTTTTCAGCTCAGCTATAATTTCTGTTAGTAATAAGCCTATATAGGCCATAAAACTGTTCTTCGCTTATAACCTACTTAGTACGTTTGGTTAGCGCAAAATTTATTCGAAACGTTACACTTTTTTGTACAGATTAGCTCCTTGGTAAGAGTAAAGAATATACCAGTAAAAGTATTTCTACTGGTATATTCTTGGTCCGAAGAACCAACCTTGAATTCGTGTATAACACCCCCCATGTCAGCCATTAAAGATGGTAAGATTAAATTAAAATTATATTTAAATTCCAAAATCCGTCTCTGTTTTCTTGCACTCTAAAAAAGTATTGGCGATTTTGTTCGTTTGAAAAAGTTATGGTAAACAAAAAGGGTAATAAACAAAAAATATCCACAGAAACCCAGTTTTATATTCTTCATATATTTTCCTCGGTTGAACAATTTATTAATTTTATTATCTAATATGAATCTAATTATATTATTGAATAATAATTCCTAAATTTAATTAATTGTTAATGCCTAGTAATTTTTCATCCAAGTAGTACATTTTAAAGATTACCTTTGGGGAGTGACTATCTATGGAAACTTGTAAATGATATCATTTAATTATTAATTTATTGAGTTGTTATTACTATCACTTATTACTTTGAGTCCCTCAAAAAAGAATAACTATATATATACTCATATGTAAAACGAATGGGAGTAAATAATAATTCCCGACGTCCCAAAAGGAAACTAGAACTAAAATTATTTAGAGATCAATTCAAACACATGCTAAACAAATACTACTACTTCAGCTGATGTGCTCTGCATAAACCACAAAGAAGCTTTCTTTTCGGTATCACCCGGGCACCTGCCCTGGGCTGCCTCCTGAAGGCATGAAGCAGATATTTCTTACTTTCTCACTATAATTTTGATTGTGAGAGGAGCCATGGGGAGCAGCTAGTCCTACTTAATATTATAAATGGTAAAGTACGGATATTCGTGCGTAATTTTAAATTTTATCACATGGAAACAACTGGTCTGATTGAGCTGGATTATGGATGAGTGGAGCTAATATTTCGTAACTGTTACCGTTGTAATTCTAAAAGAAAAAAAAAAACAGAATAAACGAACGAGAAAGTTAACTCCAAAAGAAGCAAAGCCGGGGATCCTGTGCTTTATAGGATCTTAACAGGGTTCCTTTTACCTTTGGAATTATTTTTACATTTACTTTAGGTACTCCACCATTGCTCCATTCCTATTATATAATATTTTTTAAGAGGAAAAATCGCCCTCATCATGGGCTAAGATGTGTTAAACCACTGGAGGTTGACCGTGAAATCGACCCGGGTCGCTTATTCTAATTCTGAAGAAAGTGATAAACATAAAAAAGTCGTGGTTTTTGTAAATTAATCAAGGATATCAGTTCAGTAGCCCAAATCATTGGTGAATCATGGATATCATGCGCTATATAAAAAGTTAATTCCCCAATCACATGTAATTGTGATTAAACATTAATAATAAAACGTTTATGTAGGTTGTGATGCAGGAGTTAATGTAGAGTATTATTTAAAAAAATTGAAAAAATCATTTTGAACCTTTTATGCGTATGAGTTTCAAATTCAAACTTTTGAACCCAAAACAAGAGCTTGTCGGATTGTATTATCTCTGCCATATTGATGTGTCATACATTTAATCTATATTAAATTTCGAAATAAAGTAATTGTAACTCAATCAAGATATTTTATCTAAAAAAAAAATCCACAGATGTTCAACAAATCTTAACTTATTTCATTTATTTTTGCCTTGGTATGAGAGTACAGAAACTAAACATCCACTATTGTCACTACTCCCATGCACTTTTAACACATACATTTTTGAACACTAATAGATACAAAATACCAATTTTAATTAAAATATAAGTTGGAATTTTATTGCTGCTGCTGTATAAATCAACAAAATATATTTTATATAGTTGTAATTGTCAAAAAGTAGTGGATAAGGAAGCGAAAAAGTATGCAAGGAAATAACCAAAGGAAGCCCTATTTTTTGTAGTAAACCATGACTCTATCCAAAAATATTTCTTCATTCTACATTATTTTTCAAAAATCATAAGTCGTAAAAAATGGTTTTCCATTGAAAAATTAATAAAAGTTATTAATTTCTAAAGCCATTGATACACCAGATTTATTAAAAAAAATACATGAAATAACCACTTCACGTGGCTTTTGCTAAAACCAGAATGGTAGAATGGCTCTGTGCTAAACACAGAACATCAACTACTATAATATAATATATAAAGGAGTAATGTTTGTTTTAAGCATGTACTTATTTGTTTGCGTTTGAACATTTGATATAAATTTTAACGCCTGTGTTGCTTTGATTCAGGTATTCATAAAAGTTAAGACGCAGTTACATACAAAATAGATAATCATGAAGTATTTCTTTTCGTTTTAATTTATTTGCCCACCTTTACATTGAACATTGTGCAAAATAAATTGTATAAAATTTATTTTATTTGTATGAAATATGTAAAACTGTAACAGCATGCCTTCCTTAAGAAAATTATTAAATGAGTACAAGGGAAGAAGAGGAGCCAATATATTATGACTTTCAACACAATGAACACAATGAAACATTTTTACGGACCTTTCGAGGTCTTTATCAAGCCAAGTGACACAGGTTTGCGTTCTCGGTTTACATCTTACAAGGACGAAGATAAGGGATCCAAGAATTCTGTTTGAATAGCCGGCCCTATTTGTCTAACCAACATCCCCCTTGTTTGTTTGCTGTTTAGGGACAGCTGCATCGTTAATGCTTTTTTAGAAACGGCGAACCTATCTCTTGACTCTGAAGGGCCATAAACCACACAACCGCCTCTTGACCGTGAAGGGACGAAATAGTAATAAAATAACGTGCTCTCTTGTGCCCCTTGAGTCTACCCGCAATTTGATGGTGCCATCTAATGACAACGTCTTTGGCACTTTACACAAGACCAAGAGGACTGTGATTAACGGTTTCTGTTTCTGGTCAGTCAGTGAAGTGATAATCGAAACGTAGTCTTCAGTTTGGCACCCAACTATGAGTATCTGGGTAATTGGACCTATTTTAAACCCATCTGACTGGAGATGCATTTATAAGCATTTTAAACTATTAGACCATTCAAACCAACTATATAATTATAAGAAATCAGATATGCTACCGTATCCATTTAGAAAGAAATTATTATTTTTATAGGCATAAATGAAGCTGTATCACTTATAAGCGATAACTAACATGCTTAGTTTATACGGATAGAACAAATCAATAATTGTAAAAAACTGCAAAAAAACTTCAGATGAGCAGTACTCCGTGGACAGTAGTTATCTTTGTCAAAAACACGTCTGTGTTGCTAATGCTACCTACGCATTTAACAAAATTTATCAACTGACTAAACTATAAATATTTCAGTGTGCTAAACCTACGCCATTTAACTCTAAATATATGAAAACATATGGTTCGACTCATTAATTGTTGAGATACGACTTTACATTCGCATAATACTAAACGCGAACGTCTAATATAGTTTGACCGGTAGATTGGTACATAATGTTGTCAGATATGAAGAATTAGCATTAAACAGATTTCATTTAGCGCGTTTTTTACATTTATTTTGATATTATGTAGCCTTGTGGTCGGGCAAACCCAAAAATTCTCTTTCTTAGTTAATATTTATCAAAAATGTCACATATTAGTATAAAAATAATGTTTTTTAATGTGCTCCATAAAATCGAATTCCGCGTTTAGTATCATGCGTATGTAAAGTCGTATCTTAACAATTAATGAGACGAACCATATGTTTTCATATATTTAGAGTTAAATGGCGTAGGTTTAGCACACTCAAATATTTATAGTTTAGTCAGTATTAAAAAAATCTGACAAACCCAAAAATTCTCTTTTTTAGTTAATATTTATTAAAAACGTCACATATGTATCAAAATAATATTTTTTAATGTGCTCAATAAAATCGACTTCCGCGTTTAGTATTATGCGAATGTAAAGTCGTATCATAACAATTAATGAGTCGAACCATATGTTTTCATATATTTAGAGTTAAATGGCGTAGGTTTAGCAGACTCAAATATTTATAGTTTGGCCAGTATCAAAAAAAGTCGGACAAACCCAAAAATTCTCTTTCATTTATCACATTAAAAAAATTATTTTTATACTAATATGTGAAATTTTTGCTAAATATTAACTGTTAATATTTATCAAAAACGTCACATGTGTATCAAAATAATATTTTTTAATGTGATCAATAAAATCAACTTCCGTGTTTAGTATGCGAATGTTAAGTCGTATCTTAACAATTAATGAGTCAAACCATATGTTTTCATATATTTAGAATTAAATGGCGTAGGTTTAGCACACTCAAATATTTATAGTTTTGTCAGTATAGAAAAAAAGTCGGACAGACCCAAAAATTTCTCTTTCTTAGTTAATATTTATCAAAAACGTTACATATTAATATCAAA
This sequence comes from Flexamia atlantica, assembly GCA_035578135.1. Lineage (NCBI taxonomy): Eukaryota > Metazoa > Arthropoda > Insecta > Hemiptera > Cicadellidae > Flexamia > Flexamia atlantica. The sequence continues at coordinate 2,052,592 of JAQJVK010000054.1, read as the reverse complement.
ATAATGTTTTTTTATGTGCTCAATAAAATCGATTCAGTAAAATGTTTTCGTAACGGTCAACAATATGTAGCTATTTACTGGTCAAACGGTGTTAGACCAAGCGTTTGATACCATGAGAATGTAAATAGTATCTTAAGAAATAATGAGTATCATATATTTAGAGTTAAATGGCATAATAGGTTTAGCATACTCAAATATTTCAAGTTTATCCAGATTAAAAATAAAATCAGGCAAACTTAAAAATGTATGTCAACCCATAAACCCCCTCAAAGGACGGGTTTGGCCCATTATAATAAAATTAAATAGCAACTCAAGAGACATTGTTATATGTTATAAGGCCTTTAGGCCTACATAGACTAGCAGGCGACTAGTAGTAAACACCAATAACACTACTGAAAAAAATTACTGACACGTTGTTTGCAATATTTTTTTTATTTTAAACTCTGAAATGAACAATGTTTTCTTTATTGATTGATGGATCGATTGATTGACTGCACAATTATTTCAAAAACGGCTAAGAGGATTTCATTAAGAATGGTGTAACTTAGTTTTCATGTATTTTAACCTTACCTGCACAAGTTATTTGCCGAAATTCGCACTGCCGAGTTTACAGTATTTAACAGTACTATGGAATTTGTATTCTTGTCAGTTTGGGCATTGTAAAACCAATCACTTATGACGGAAGTGAATGAAATAATGGAAAGTAATAAAAGAACTTTTCAAAATCGAATTTAAAATTTTGTGAGAAATGTAATCGTTAAGTTAAATCACATTTTATTATAAAAACACTAAAGCAAGAATAACAATGTACTTTGTAAAAAATTTTAAAGGGTCCAATAAGTAAAAGATAGAAGAGAATAGTGAATGAAGGGACCTAATCTTGAGTTCAGTTAACGGCCAAAGTATTTATTCAGCAAATTTTCCTGATATTACCTCAATTTTAATTTTTAGAATGTCGAGGTTTAGTTGTTTTAAGAACCCACAAAAATCGCTATGAAGTGAGGTGTATTCTTAAGCTTTTATGATTGTCTCATTGATAAAATTCTCTCATTTTTATTCTAAACCATTTTAAAACTATGAAAACATTAAATAAACATGAAACAATTATTGAAATTATGAACTACGGATAAAAAGAAAAAGACAACGAGCCGTTTATCTACAGAAGTCAAATAAACAGCTATATAAGAATAACGAATATAGTGTAATTTCGCTAAAACAATAATATTCAGGGATTTTCATTTTTTTTATCATCCTGAAGAAAGCAATAACTATTTGACAATAACGAGGGAGAAAGTTGATGTTAAAGCAAACCGACTGTGATACTATTCATCATTAAAATTAATACAGACATCCACTTCTACTTGAGCGAGGATTCGGTCACCAAAATCGTGTTATGGTTGGGTTATCATCAAATGTTTGTGTCATATCTCGTGTTAATAGTGTTTAGGCTACCAAAACGACTGACAATGTCTAAGCAAATATATAATACCACGATTACTGTAAGACACACTAAGCGCACAGTAGAAAACTTTTGTTGCGAACCTAGTAATGATGTTGAATGGCAGAATTACAAATTTTTAATTTACGAATTATCATAATACTATATTTTATATATCAACCTCCTTTGTTATTAAATGTTCTAATAACCAATGTATGAAATGTAAACACCCATATTTTCCGATACGAAATATAAATTCTTATTATACTTATACTCCCTAAAAATAAATTATGTTTTTTATAAAAAATAAAGATTTAAAAATTATAGTTTTAAAGGTCAAAGGAATTTATTATATTTCAACTTTCTCTCGTTATAAGTCATTCCATCCTTACTGTAGTTTAAATTCAAATTAAATCTTCTCATCTTTGTTTAGCATTCAATTGATTGCAACAGTTATTAACAATGAAAAAAAAGCTTTCAAAGTAATAATGAAGTACTTCCATTTGGCGATAGGTATTTCAAAAACAGCTTGATAACTTAAAAAATAACTAATTTTTCATCCTGAATCGAATGACTTTTCGTCTTTGAGATATCGCCATTGGTTGTAAATAAACAAATTGCGATATCTCAAAAACTAAAACATTTTAATTCGAAACGAATCACGGCATTCGATTCGACATGAAAAACTAGTTGAAAACGATGGATCGCAATACCACCTTTGCATTTGAAATAACTTAACTAATTTCGAAATGGCGGATCCAAGATGACTCCTAAAAATGTTCAATCCGTCAAAGTTATGTGAAAATGGTTTAACAATGACCGTTACTTGCCATTATCTAGCTTTATTTTGATATGATGAGCTTATTTTTACAATGCAATATGTTAAAATGAGTTGAAAACAAAATTTTAACCCCCCTATATCTGAAACCCTTATATCTGAAGAATAAGTCAGTAATTTTCAAAACTACGGCATTGAAACCATTGAAGAAATCAATTTAAAATTATGTGTCACCACAACACCTTCACATTTGCAATGGTATATTGCGCTGCTAGGCCGGAAACTACTATTTTGCCGGACGAGCATAATGATTCCCGCGCGAGCAAAAGCGAGTGCAGGATTTTCATGCGAGTACGGCAAAACTTTCCGGCCGTGTAACGTACGATAATTTTCGTCAAACTACTCAGAAAAAAAACATACTTTCAATCATAGCATAGTCCTTGCATAAACTAATACGTTTCTCATTACCTCGAACTTACCCTATAACAAACAGATCAAACATTCGCTACTGCTGCCAGTGCTGCCACTACATTCCTCTAAAAAGTAACCAATAAATAAGTATTTAACGTCGGTTTTCTGCAAATCAGCTGTGTCTTTACTTCCGTTTTCCGGCCTAGGACGGCAAAAAGTATTTGCCGACCAACAACTTCCTAGCCAACAAAAAGGAACTGAAATTAGATGTTTCTGTATCAGTATGTTGAAAACATTATTGTTTTCTTATATGGCGGATCCAAGATGGCGGTCGAAAATGGCCACCCTCTCAAAACAAAGTACTCACTACCCAACAATTATGGGGATAGTGTGGGATTGATATTTAAAAAAATGTGGAAAAACTTTAGGGGGGACGTTTTAAACCCACCCCATAAAAGAATGCAATATTGTAGAGGCTGAGTCACTGTTCATACATCAATAGGCTATGTCACAATTTAAGGTTGAAAAACATTATTATAACATTCATGCAGATCATTGAAACAGTCTTTCAAGAGAAATATCTTTACTGACAACTGAGAAATATCTAAAACTATGACAGGTAGTTGTCTACAACTACTAAACAAATGGTTGTAAATTTAACGGTATTATAATTAAAACTTGATTTGGTTAAGCTTTAAAAGCATACATCATTCTTAAGTTTGAAGCAATTCCTTATTTCTTAGCTATGAACATATCTATTGATTTAACGTTTATCTGTTTTACATAAACACACTACTGGTAGTTAAAACAGTAAGAATAAACGGTATCAGGAAACTGACACATACTTTCTCCCTTCAAGTCATTTAAAACCAGAAAACATATATAGTGAAATAAAACAAATTATCAATTAATTATCACACAAATATATACCAAATTTTATAAAAATCGGTTAGTAAATAACGGATATATCGGTTTTTTAATATTTGCCATAAGAATAACATTGTACAACGTACTGCGTTTACCGCCAAACTAAAATATAAATTATCTTTGCAACCAGTTGACGTAGATTAATGATTCAAGACACTAGATTATTTAGTTTTTCAAGCCAAATTTAATGGTTGCAAGTATATTTTCCTTTAAAGTTACAATTTTTGTGAAATTTGAAAAATATGAATTTTGAACTCGTAAACCCCCGTAACTTCTGAACCTGAATTTTTACAGACATGCGGGTGGTGTCATTTTAAGCACTAAAAACCATGAAATTTTTATCAAAATCGTTAGAACCGTTTTGAGAAATTTGGATTTTTGTAATTTTTTATGGGCTTTTATGGGGTAAATACCCTTAAAAATCAAAAATTCAAAAAAATGAAAAATACACCTGGAGATACCACGGCTTTATACCTACATGCCAAATTTAATGAAAATCGGACCACTGGTGTCGTCTATAGCTTTGTTTACATCCACACACACACACACACACACACACACACACACACACACGCGCGCACGCGCACGCACACGCACACGCGCGCGCGCGCGCCCACACACACACACACACACACACACACACACACACACACACACACACACACACACACACACAGTCACCATGCCGAAAACCATTTTTTTTATTCAGAGAGCACTAAAACGAATATATCCACTAACAACTCAAATTCGAAAATTTTGACGAAAACAATACTTTCTTCATATACTATGTATAGGGGAGAGAAAGTAAAAATCAGCATTAAAGCATCAAAGATTGAAATTCAAAGGCTAATAGTGACCTCTGGTTTTCCTCTACTGGTTCTAAATATAGACTTTTTGTAGGAAACATTCTCAGAAAATTAGTGCCCAAATTAAAAATTGAAATATCTCAAAACGTTATTAAGAGCCGAGTGGCAGATTTTGACAATGATCCGTATAATTTGCTCTAGTGTACCATTTGTTTATTCTCTTTTAAATAAAAGTTGAGGCTTTTGAAGTGGTCTGCGTTACTCTTAGTTTTTTGCCTTATTTTGGCTAGACAACACCATAAACTGGGTGGAAATAATCAAGTGTCATTGAGATATTTTCAGAGAAACCAGAGCCATGGGTCATAGAGGAGGGTCTGATTTATTTACCGCCTGTGACCCTCCAGTAAAGAGTTTTTGTCACGGTTGTTGATGAGACTTATGGGCTCTATCCAAATAAACAAGACCCTTCCTTCAACAAATGGACACTTCGGAATTCTTGTGAAAAATGAAAACTGATAGAATCCTGTGTAGTTCGGCTTCAGGAAGAAAACATTTCACAGGACTATAAAAATGAATGAAGTCTGGCGTTGACAAATTAGAGCAATTTAATCTCCTTTCACTGTTTAGTTTGGGATGATATAAAAAAAGAAACACTTTCCAATTGAAATTACATAAACAAATTACAGATTTACTATTTACTCAAAGAGTAAAAAATTCGCATATAAATAAAAGTTCCTCTACAATATTACTTAGTGTACATACAACAAACATATACATGTATACAAGATGCTCGAAATCTTTTACAGGTTATCAGCAGATCAAACAAAAAAATTTACTACGGATATGGTATATCTCGTTCCGGTTTCTTTTTCTAGATTATACTTGTAATAAACATAAGAAAACTATACGTTATTAGAAAAAAATCAAAAAATCACAAAAACCAAAACTTAAAAAAATTATAAGAAAATTATATTATGTTCAAATCTTTGATTTGGTAATAAATTCGTGTTGAATTATTTGACAATACATACGGCACACAGACGAAAACCGGAGCGATGGACAGTATCTGTAAGGGTAGCTTGTGATTTGATGAATAACCGGGACCAGTTTCGGACAGTCGAACCTGGCCACTCGGGTATATTTAAATATGTTGACGTATGGTTGGTTACTTCCTCAATTATTTATACCAGAAACCAAAAAAACATCTCTTGCTATATTAAACGGTAATGTCTTCCAGTAAAAGTTAAAACAAACGTTTCCGTAATTCGGAATGTGACTGGTCGTATCTAAACTAAGAATAAATATAAAATGAAGGTATGAATACCTATTATTTACCTGAAAATTTCATTTTTGAAAATAGACAAAAAACACTTGCTTTATTTCAGAGCTTTAATTAATTTACTTGTATTAATTTGTGGATACATATTTAAATAATAACTGATCAGCTGTTTTGTTATACGAAAGGTAAGGTCATAATTTCCATATTTAAGATCAGAAGGGAAAATTGCGCCAATACTAGCAACAAATATAATTTGCTGGTATCCTATCAATTGAAAGGATTTGATAACTACATCTGTACTCGATAAAATAAAGGCAAAAAATATTAAACAATACGACAAGGAAGCTTATGAAAAGTTCGCAGGTAGGCAATTTTCGAAATAGATCTTTTCCACATAAACAATGCAACATAAAAAATACATATTTTGGTTTAATAAAGCGTCAACAGTATAATCTGTTTTCCTTACAATAAAAATAATACAGACACTACAATTCACTGATCCTCTTGATGGGTGCAGAGCAGTAATACTTAATACTGATGAAATAACTTTAAATTTGTAAGCATTTGAAATGTATAACAATGTTTGCGAGGCCTCTAAGATGTATTAATAATAGTTACTCTTCCGGTATCAAAAATGTAGTTATTTGTCAGTATAAGGTTTCAAAAGGTACTTTACTTAGTTGCGCGCATAATGCGTCAAAATTTCGCATTTGTATTTCATGGTATAAGCTATTAAAAGGTGGTTAATATAGTCAGTATAAGCTTTCAAAAGGTGCTCTTCTTGGTTGCTCGTATAAGGCGTCAAAATGACGTTTGAGTATATTATGGTATAAGCTGTCAAAATGTCGTTTACCAAACATTTCACCAGGCACCCAAAATGTTCGGACATGGTTAGGCGATATACAGAGCACTCAAAATGTCGTTTTCGTGTATGAAAATAGACCTTTTGACAGCCTGGTTTCAGGCACTCTAGGCCCTCGAAATGTCGTTTACCAGAGCGCTAAGCACTTGAAAGGTCTCATACAAGTATCTATATATATATATATATATATATATCTATATATATCTATATCTACTATATATTTGTCAAATACCACTCAGTGGAAACATCGTACAGCCCAAACTACTTGACCTAGAACCTTGAAACTTTGCATGGATGTTCCTCTTAGGGCGTAGACATCCGCTAAGAACGGATTTTACAAAATTCGTAGTATAAAGGGGTTTTTGGCGAGGCCGAAGTTTTCAAATTTTCCCATTTAAAAGTATGTTGGACGATTTTTGTTTACATTTTTAATGTTCATAAATCAATCAGCTGGTAGTTAGCTTCGGAAATGTATACTTTACGTTGATACAGATGATAATAAATTGATTTCTTTGATCATGGCTTCATTGATTTTTGTTGATTTGTTTCAAGGACATAATTATGTACTATATAAAAGTTACATTTAGTTTAGATAAAATCCACCATTAATTAGTTAAGTGGCACCATCTATATTTCGGTAGCGGGAGTTACGCAGTTTTAAACGTGAAGAGCATACTGCCTTTTGTGGCTGAGACTAAATCCCGGTAAGATGGAAAGAGAAAAGAACAGTGGTTTTTCAGTCACAAATAGAATGTGCTGAAATGATATGATTCTTTGATCTACTTATGTAAAAATTTATAAATTATAAAAATCCCTGATTGTAAGTTATATTTATAATACTATCTTTTCTACTGTATTTTTGTCAAATACCACCGACCTATCCTATGTACAGCCAAAACTACTTAACCTAGAACCTTGAAAATTTGCATGGATGTTCCTTAGAGAGTGTTGACATTCACCAAGAACGAATTTTTTTAATTCGAGGTTTTTAGAGGTTTTTCGTGGAGCTGAAGCTTTGAAAATGCCCCATGTTAATGTAATGGATGATCTTTTGTTTAAATTTCCAATTTTATTCAATCAAGCATATTAGCTTCACAAACGGATACGTTGTTACAGCTGATTTACAATTTGATTCCATTTATCATGGTTTTGAGGTTGTTTTGATGATTTTGTTAGGTTATTCGTACTATAAAAAAGTTACATTTGGTTTAGTTTCGTACCTTATACGTTCAATCATAAGCTCATTATGTGGTAACATCTTTTTAGGCAGTGGGAGCTATAGTTATTTCCCTAGGCCGTCCTTCATGTTTTTAATTACAATCATGCCAGTTACAATAATTTGGCAAATTCATTTTTCATCTAATTTGACGGGGTCCCGGCTCTTCACGGAAAAATAAATGCTGCAATCAGTGGTTGATCTTAAATTATTCCTACCCGTCCATATTTTAAGTTAAAAACTAAGTGAATCGAGTTTGAAATACTGCCCACGGATAGCACCATAACTGTTTCGAACATTCAGCCCTTTACTGTACTTAATTGATGCCCTACTAGGCAATCCAGGGACGTAATGGTAAATCTACAAGGAAGTTCCTTAAAATCGACACATTTGGTGTTAAAATCAGTCCGGCCGTTTTCGAGTTATAACGGTGAAAAGAAAACCTTCACTATCTACTGTGGTATTCTACATCCTACTGTGGTATCTACATTTTATCCTTCATTCCGCCATAAAACAAACATATCTCTACATGACATATTCCTTGATATAAATATTTTCTATTCAGTCCTCTAGATTCTTCATATCAAGGTTTTACGATAATTTTTATCGTGAGCGAAGCCACGGGTTCTGCTAGTATATATATATATATATATATATATATATATATATATATATATATATATATATGTGTGTCTTTAAGCACGATAACTCGCGTAAAAGTGGTCCGATCTTAATGAAATTTGGCATAGACGTGTAAAGTAGTAATTATTCGGACGAGTTCGTAAACCAGCCCGAACGGACTACCGGAAGGGGGGTTAAGGGGGGTAAACACCCCCAAAAATGGGTTTTTTGAGTTTTTTACAAATAAAAATTAAAATTATCAAATTTTTGTTGGCACCATTGAATTCAGCTCAAAAAAACAAACAATTTAGTATTTTGAATCACTGCTCTATGACCATTGGTTACCGAGATATTGAAAGTGGTAAACACAGTGCGTTGTCCCAATGTTAACCTTATGGGAAAATATGAAAAATTCTATATCTCGCTTATTTCTCAACTTATCTTGGTAAAACTTGGTAAATGGCTTCTTCTAGGTCAGATCTACTAAATATTGAATTAAAACCACCCAGTTTTATTATACCCTTAGCAGCAAACCTCCATACTCATTCCCCATGTTATTCTTATGGGGCTTACAAAAACATGTCAAATCTCGCTACGTTGGATCGAAATATGTTGTTTTGCATTTGAAATTCGCTGAGTATGCAGGTCTGCTGCAACGGGGGTATTTCTATTATTGAGTGTTTCTTCTCACTCTCTGATAGAGATCTTGAAAAAATGCAACTGGACGGCCCGATTGACTGAGAGTGGCTGCAAGCGCATTTTCTGATGCGTCGGTTTCAATGACGAAAGGAACAGAATCCTCAATACTACTTACAGCAGAGTGGGCTATCTCGTGTTTGAGTTTTTCATAGTCAGCAACAACTTCCGGAGGGATTGGGAATGTTTTACACTTAACTAATCTGTGTACCTTTTCAAAAAAACGAGGAACCTATCTTGAGTAGTGGGTAATTGTTCAATAAATTGTAATAAAACTTTCCACAGAAAATAAGGCTTTATTGAACAAAACTTATCCTAGTAAGATATTACTTCAGAATAAACAAATAACACAATATATTAATAAACTGTCAGATGAACAGCTGATGTAAAACAGACTTAAATAAGAACTAAATTTACCACAAACGGAAAGTGATGTGAAGAGAAGAATAGAGCATTTGGAGCATTCAGTGCTCTAAACAAAATATAATCAACAAATAGTCTGACAATAAAAACAAATAAGAATCTTCAGATCAAATGTGAAGAGTGTGCGGCTCACATATTATGCTATTTATAACATAAAAAAATAGCATGATTGTTATTCCAGAACATGGTCGGATTCCCATTCGTGCGGTACTTTGATTGCAAAACCAAACTTACACAAAATTAGCACAGTTCAATTTTTTAAACACGAAAAAAGGAAAATACTTATGAAGAAATAAAATGTTTCAAAAACAAAACCAAACCAAAAGAAATAATTTAAATCTACCTTACCCTACTTTCTTCAAGTGAAACTGCATATCTTGCTTGACTTTCTTGCTTGAAGTTGTCAGTGCCGTCACTAGCAGGACACTGCCTCGCGGCCCTCTCACCCCATACTTGTGAGGCTGCGCCCCGTCTTTGTCCGTCTGGAAAAATATTATTTTCTAGTTCTATATTCTGAGCATTGCTGTAGTTGTATAGAACATGGTAAGATTCTCATTAGTCTGGTACTTTGGTTGGAAAATAAATTTTCTACAAACCTGATCTTGTTGAATGTTGGATTTATCAGGCTACATTCATCATCCTGGCATGCGAAGCACGACTTGACCAAATTTAAAATAAATTTTCTACAAACCTGATCTTGTTGAATGTTGGATTTATCAGGCTACATTCATCATCCTGGCATGCGAAGCACGACTTGACCAAATTTAGTTGCTTGCTAGCAGGCTGGTACTAGGTTGCCTGCCCACCTGCCCAACGGCACATGCAGCCTCTGGGGTCGTAAGTAAAATTCGGAAAAGTTAACCGATGTTGCATCTCTGACAAAAGTGCTGGGTGACGGACCAGAGGCGGGCACTTTCCCAAAAGGCGACTATTTCTAAAGTATCCAACTTTAGTATAAGTTAGGCTACTAATATTTAAGGAAATGGGCCTTTATTCTATTTGATATAACCGTCACTCATTAGGGTCCAGACACCCACTATTGCCTGTTGACCTCTCTTTCTAGCAGTAGCCTACTAGCTTAGCACCCTTGTGCTTCTATGCTACCCTGGTGCTAGTGCTTCCTTGCACTAGCAAATAGCTCTAGCATCATTTCTTGTAGGATTCGCTGTTTTTTTTGCATCTAGTAAGTAGATAGAGCTTGTTTGATGAGGTGCTTGATACAGAGAAATTTATAAATTTTAAATTCTTTTAATTAAATTACAAACTTGGCTATTACAGTTGGTCATGTCTAAACACCACTTAATCTGCACCTGGATGAGACCACCATTGACTCCACTACGCTTGGTTAACAAGATGGAATAGTTGTAATTAGATTCTAAACTTTCAATAGTAGCCTAATGACATAATAATATAGGCCAATAATAAAAATAAATGAAATTTTGGAGGCTGTCGCTATTGACAAACCCCATATTGGCCGAACGAATCCATCTCCCAAGAAAATCAAGGTCTCCCCATGTGATGTTTTAAAAATTCCTGTACAATATTAATTTTCAAGGTTCTGCCTTTATATAAAACCTTATTTATGCAAAGGTTTTATGCCGTGATTTTTTTATAATTATCTCTAATCATGCATTAAAGCACATTCCTTGGAAATAGTGTCCTTTGTTTTAAGTTTAAATGAATGTACCATTTTATAGCATTAATCATTTACAAGTTTTTTAAAAAAACAAGCATCGTAATCTTACTACAAAAACCTGATGTGTGATTTTCTTCAATTTCTTAATCACTTATCAGACGACTGTTAACTTACCATCGCCCCACTCTTCCCCAGTTAATTAAATTTTGGTCAAATTGGCAGAGTATACTTAAATAAGTTATATATAGGAACACAAACTGAATTAATTTTGCTAGGATAAGTGAAAGCATTTCACATACCTGAGTCGACTTTATTATACTCTGAATGGTGGCTACTGGCATATTGCACTTTTTTGCATAGTCAACTGCACTTGCAAGCTGCATATTCAAAGCAGGATTGACCTGGTTTCCATTTTCTGAAAAATATGTTTGTTTTTTTTAAGAAAGAGAGAGAGAGGTTGGATATTAGGCAATGATTTTATTTTTAAAGCTTTACAGATCGCACAACCGATTACTGTCATTTTTGGAATCAGACCTTTATCTTATTTCCTCCTTTTAAAAAAAAAATTCATTTTTGGAGGTAGGTAGGGCTAAAATCTACTAACTGCAAAGTGAACAACTGCCCTAATCTCAAATCTCAAAACTTCGATCCAGGTCCAATTAAAACACTGACTGGCCAACAATGTTATTTTTCCAAAAGGATAGAAAATTGTTATCACTTTGCAGATAGAGCTATGAATTTTGAAATATATATATCAATATGTATATGTGTTAATTTGTATGGTTTTTCTTCTCAGTAGTGTCTGTGCTGATTTTCTCATAAGTTCTTAAGAATTTCATTTTAGAATTTTCCGTGGGTGCTTTGTTTTTAAATCATGGTAAAATAATATCAAGATACATGGTGATACCAAATTTCACACCTCTAATTAGTAGCCAACCAAAGATTTTTTCTAGTCTTGGGATGTACAAGAAAATAACACTGTTGGTCAGTCAGCATATTAGATACCTAGATCCCTTCACGTCTACAGTGACACGAGGACGAGTTTTTTTTTGCCCAACACGAAGAGTTTGTTTACCATGATGCAATAAAATGTTTCTTTGAGTACAAGAACCAAGTTTATAAGTAAATGAAGACGTCGAGACTGGGATTTCTAGACTGCAACTGATGAAGCTAACTTACTTATACTCTGGTATGAAGCCGATGACCTCTACCAGATTAGGCGACCCTTTGCCAACACAATAGAAACACACTGAGTAGCAACGAGAGTGCCTAATCCGATTAGGGCCATCGGCGTCATACCAGAGTGTGGGAACACTGCTCCAGCTCCGGTACACCACTATACAAAACCAAGAAGATAAAACCAATTTTAAGTTATGGACCTAAGTCTTGACAATCAGACGAAGATGGATTTAACTTAAGGCATATAACTTAGGCACGGTACGAGTTTCATATCTGATCTTCTGCAGTTTGCTTCTATAGCAGACGATTCAACATCTGATTTTTAAGAAAATATATCGAACGATCTACCGATAGTTGAAGTTCCATAATATTGTTTGCTGGACAGAACTTGACATCCAAATCCAATCTATTTACTATCGATTGTTTTCTTACTCTTTGTAAATACTGTATGTGTATCGACAAGATGGCGGATGATGAAAAATAAGGTAGGTTGTAGGCTATAGTTAGTTAATAACATTAACGATAGTAACGTCTTAATTTAGTTTTTGGTTAGTTTCACTATGTTTAACTTAGTTTTCTAGAGTTTTATGTTTTATTGTTTGTGAGACTGGATTAATATAATTGACAGTGGTTTCGGTTATTGTCTGTTATCGATGTTTCTTTACTACTGACGGTTGTTGAAACAGTACATTGGTTGAGTTTAATACGACAGTTTGATAGTTGATATCGGATTACCGAAACCTAAACAGATTACAATTGCGCAAAAACAAAACTGATCTTCTCCCATGTTAAATTATATTGAGAAGTTCAGTTATTAAACCTGAGCAAAATATACAAAACAATAACTAGTATAAACATAACCTGTAAAGGCAGAAGATCAGATATGAAACTCCTACCCATTATACTTTATGGTTTGAAAGCTGAAAGAAACCAGGCCGGTACAGAGGGTAATATATAAATGTAGGTAGTTACCTTTAATGGCTACTTTAATCCTCTGGCCAAGTTTACCAAACAACAGAGATCTTTGTAGATCCTTTTCACCTTTGGTGTGTTTAATATTTGCCCATTTACTATGCCCAGCATGACGCTTGATTACAAAGAAAATCTGACGGAGGGACATTTCACGAAGAACCTTGCATTGCTTTGGAAAGAGAAAAGAAATTAAAATTGTATTAGACCGGAAATTAACTTCACAGGAATTATTTCCCTTTCAAGTTAAAAACTTAGTCTTAACCTCACAACCTCGCATTAAATGTTGAAAGACTCTCGACTCAGCTCAGCTGATTGCTGATTCAATTTTTTGCCAAGTTTACTTTTTTCCTTGTTTTACATGCCAAGGGGCAGGCTTTAGTACAACCATGAAGCCAAATTTATCACTTTAGTTACTTATCTCAGATCAAGGCCCCACTCGTGTGGCCTTGCTCAGATCCGGAATTCTGTGGTTGCCTTTTTTTATGTGTGAAGGCCTTACTAGTATGGCCTTGGAATTTGTACTCAAATCTGTAACAAATATACATTTTTTCAGACACAAATTACATTTATGTATGTGGAGTTTTGTTAATTGTTCACAATTTGATAGGTTTCCTTTTTAAGGCTTGGCAAAAGCTATGCAATCATGCAAATTCGTGGTTCGATTAAACTTTTTGTTACATTGCACAATTTTGGTATTATAAGCGAATTTCCAATCATAGAAAAATAAGCTATTGGCATCACCCGCCCGGTGGCTCCCAGCATAAATAAATCATCCTTTTTATCTATGCTCTCAGCAAGGCCACACTAACATTTTTTTAGTGTGGCCTTGCCCTATGTCTTGGGACTATGATTACATATAGTTTTGGGGTCCCTAGCTTTAACTAGGTGGGGACCATCTCCTAATAACTTTATATAAATGTCTGTTTTGTGTTGGCACTCTAGCGGTCACAATTAGAGACAATTGGAGAACACGATTAGGCAATTAGAGAATGTTTATCCAACTTTCTTAAAATTTCCACTGAGATGGACGTCAGTTGAATCGTCCATGGTCTTTCTTAGCCAGGAAGTTTATCGTAGTTGAGTTTATTCTCCTACGCTGGCTGAGATGGCACTCTGGAAACTGAGTGCGCTGTAGTACAGTGACAGCTGGAATCTGCTGTCTATCTGTACCTGATGAGACGAAACAACGTCGAAACAGCTTCCACTTGGCGGTGCATCTGCACCTTTGCCACCCAAGCTTTCGCAAGAGGGCAGGCTGCATAGCAGTGTGGTGGTGCCAACACTACCTTAGCGTGCCGGAATGGCGGTTTCGCTTTTGGTATCGCAGAGCAACGTATCCGTGTCTTTCACCGGAGTACGAAAACTGCGCGTGGAAAACGAAGGAGACATTGTCAATGCACGTCGCTTGGTTCGCCCAGCAGCGACAGGTTTACCTTATCGCTTGGTACGCCCAGCAGCGATGGGTTTACTGTGCAGAGACTACCACTTGGTTCGCCCAGCAGTGGTGATGTCAGTGAAGAAATGTTGGAGCAGTAACCTATTTACCAGGTTCGTATGGTAAAACCACCCCTTGTAGCTAATGCTACGGCGGTCACAGATTACTGCGACTACAACACGCCCAGATGGGATGTCGTCAGCTCACATTCCTTTGCTCCGGTGAAAGACACGGATACGTTGCTCTGCGATACCAAAAGCGAAACCGCCATTCCGGCACGCTAAGGTAGTGTTGGCACCACCACACTGCTATGCAGCCTGCCCTCTTGCGAAAGCTTGGGTGGCAAAGGTGCAGATGCACCGCCAAGTGGAAGCTGTTTCGACGTTGTTTCGTCTCATCAGGTACAGATAGACAGCAGATTCCAGCTGTCACTGTACTACAGCGCACTCAGTTTCCAGAGTGCCATCTCAGCCAGCGTAGGAGAATAAACTCAACTACGATAAACTTCCTGGCTAAGAAAGACCATGGACGATTCAACTGACGTCCATCTCAGTGGAAATCACACTCGGACGATCCGTCCGTGATTCCAAGCGTCGTGTGCTTCTTCGCACACCTGACGAGAGACAGACATCTCGAAACGCAACAAAGGAGCAAAGAAATGTGAGCTGACGACATCCCATCTGGGCGTGTTGTAGTCGCAGTAATCTGTGACCGCCGTAGCATTAGCTACAAGGGGTGGTTTTACCATACGAACCTGGTAAATAGGTTACTGCTCCAACATTTCTTCACTGACATCACCACTGCTGGGCGAACCAAGTGGTAGTCTCTGCACAGTAAACCCATCGCTGCTGGGCGTACCAAGCGATAAGGTAAACCTGTCGCTGCTGGGCGAACCAAGCGACGTGCATTGACAATGTCTCCTTCGTTTTCCACGCGCAGTTTTCGTACTCCGGTGAAAGACACGGATACGTTGCTCTGCGATACCAAAAGCGAAACCGCCATTCCGGCACGCTAAGGTAGTGTTGGCACCACCACACTGCTATGCAGCCTGCCCTCTTGCGAAAGCTTGGGTGGCAAAGGTGCAGATGCACCGCCAAGTGGAAGCTGTTTCGACGTTGTTTCGTCTCATCAGGTACAGATAGACAGCAGATTCCAGCTGTCACTGTACTACAGCGCACTCAGTTTCCAGAGTGCCATCTCAGCCAGCGTAGGAGAATAAACTCAACTACGATTTCTTAAAATGTTGTAAAATCAATATCTAGGCCAAGCAGTTTTTAGAGAAAACATCGGAGCGCCTTTAACCCCAGTTTTGGTAGATAAATGTCCCAAATTTAGGGGCTTTGAGCCAAAATCTATATAAATTCAAAAGACAATAAAAAAATAATTTTCCTTCCCCTGCCAAAACCATACAACAAAAATAACCAATTTATGGACGAAAATATGAATTTACTAAAACGCAGCATTTGGGGGGATTTTGCATTATACCACAGATAAATCTGTGATTATATGTCCGCAATTATCGATCATTATATTTACTCTAAAATGGGCAGAGGTATTATTTCCTATGACCTGATTGGCCAGTAGCATGGAAATTGAGTCGTAAGCCCCTATCTCAATTTTAGGGACGAATAGAGCAAAAATTGGGGTTTTTGAGTCCCCCAATTTAAAGCCCTGAAATTGAAGTTTGCTATGTCAGCGTGCTGCGTTCGTACTCGTTTTATGTATTGATTTTTTCCTTAAAAATTCGCTTATATGTCAGCTCCATCGATGTAAATATATCACGGTATGCGTTCATGTAATCAAGTGTCGATTAATATGGGTCGTTCTTGATACCATCCTCATAATTATGGCTTGATAATCCGGTGAGCTATGATGATAATTGTTTTGGAGGTGGGTCTAAAAAATAGTAAAATATCTATTAGTACACGTAATTATTGATGTGGGGACGTTTCTAAATGTCTAGGTGCAGAACGTCCAAGTTGGGTCGGGTTAGGTTATCTTAGGTTTGTTTTGGTTAATTTTGGCTATAATACGTTGGTTGGGTTAGGTTATAGGTTAGATGAGATAAGTTTAAGTTTTTGTAGTGCAACACAATATGTCGTATAACCCCTGGACGTTTTGAAACGTACCCTCTAATGTGAGACCACGTAGATATTTGGGTTCTATTTTGTAATAAAAACCATCATAAGTCAATACTGTTAGAGGTCATTATAAAAGAGTCATTTTCAAAATTAAAGTTAACTCAATAGTAGTAATCTAATCCGACTGTTAAAATTAAATCCTAGAATTTTGATGTTAACAAACACTATGATAGCAACGTAGATTGTTTCATTTTGGGAAAACCAATGAGTTTCGTGTTACAAATAGCAATAAAAAAGATTACAGATGAAGGCATTTTATATTATTCAGTATTTTTATAATCGTAACCTTCATCTATATAAAATATAATCTCTTAACTAATGGCACATTTACCCACTTACCTGTACCTCAATAAAAAATTAGTGCTAAATACATAACAAAAATCAAACAGCTGTCAGCTGTGAGACAAGTTGAGTATTGTTTGTTTTGTTTGGTTTGTATATTGTTTACTGATTGGGTCAACAGGATTTTGTATAAACTATAAACTTGTGACTTATTATCTGCATTAAAATAAAATTATGTTGAATTGAAAGTTTGAATTGCATCAGTTATGTGAATCGATGAGTGAGTACTCATGATTGAAAAGTAAGCATCGCAGTTTTAAATCTTGGGAAATAATTACAACCCGACCGGTAAGCTATGTAGAAGTATGTTGAGCCCACTTAATAAAAATAAATTATCTTGCTTTGACTTACCGTACTATTCCACTGAAGTCCCTTAAATGTTCCACATTCAATGTGAATTTCAACAATAGGCTAGAATATTTAAACAACATTCCATCGATAGGCCGTACTACTCAATCTCTGACTTTATTGAGAATAACACCTTCCAATAACACTTGAAATTAAGTCTTAGCTAGATTTGAGAAGATCAAAGGAAAAATACTTGATGAGATACGAGTTTCATATCTGATCTTCTGTCTTTACAGGTTATGTTTATAGTAATTATTGTTTGTATATTTTGCTCCTAGGTTTAATAACTGAACTTCTCAATATAATTTAACATGGGAGAAGATCAGTTTCGTTTTTGTGTAATTGTAATCTGTTTAGGTCTCGGTAATCCGATATCAACCAACAACCTGTCGTATTAAACTCAATCAATGTACTGTTCCAACAACCGTGAGTAGTGAAGAAACATCGATAACAGACAATAACCGAAACCATTCTCAATAATATAATTCGAGTATCTCACAAACAATAAAACATAAAACTCTAAAATAAATGAAAACTATAAATACCGTACCGTACTCAGGTTTTGGGTGGTAGCCCAGGCTTGGAGTTATGCCTAGTAGGCTACATTAATTTATATTTACCTGCCCGCTGCATATTTCCCAAGCCCACTTCACAGTAAGTTACATAATCGAGCATTAGTTATTTTTCAGGAGAGCTTAATCTTTTGTCTTGCGTTGATTCCACCCGTGGCTTGGCCTGTCATGTCAACGTTGCGACAAATTTGATACAAATCACATTCATTCCAGAAAAAAATTATTAGTTGGCAATCTGGATGTAGGCCCTGATCTGGCAGGGGTATTTGACGTGCAGGTTTAATTCACTAGGCCTATTATTGATGCCGTCGTACAACCACAAAAGACGTAGGCCTAGTTTAATTTTTTTTACTCTGGGTTAGTTTTTGACTGTAGACCAACAGGGATATAGACCAACTAAATATGTTTGGGTTTTGGTTTCCCCATGTAAACAGGGAAGTATGGATACCCCTCAGTCAACTAAAAATATGTTAGGCCTACTTTAGGAAAACCAAACTTTGCACACCTTTACAGCATACAAAACTGCACTCTTATCAGAGTGACAGGTATTGCCGCAGCCCGAAATTTTCAAATGTAAACCTCTACTGAGTAGCATCTCACTTTGAAGGGGTCTGTCAAGAAATAACTTGGCCTTTATTTTTTAAATTAGGAATACTGCCATTAAGTCATAGTTACGTATTGAATATCTTTTAAGATTATTTTACATTCGATTTTACAGTGATAGAGACTCTGCTAGAGATGAAACATACAATTTTAGTAACATAAGTTTGGCACGGATTCCAAGACCTAAGCTCACTCTTTTTAGGAATTTTTACAGCTTTAATGCTCCAAGGATGTTCAATGCAACCATAAATTTTATGACTAAAAAGAGTACTATAATATACCAATAGCTTGAAGACATGGTTAGGTACAATTGAGAATGTGGAATTTTTATTTCAAGTTACCATCTAGACATAAGAAGTAGAAGTGTTGAAAACTATGGTATATATTTAAGGTTTTTCATCATTTGTATTGTTGTATTGTACTTTTTGTCGTGATTTATTGCTGTATACTGCATAGTTTTACATGTTACCTCTATTCTTGTAGTCCTGTTTGCAGAACTCTTTTATGTATTTATTAAGTCATTTTTTAGACATTACATTAAAATGTTATTGTTTTTAGGTTAACCAACAGCCTTGTCAGCCTTTGTTTGGTTTAGATTTTTAAGAGAAGGAAGCTTCAAAAGTGGCAGTAAGCCTAGGAGGCCCCTATAATTATTCAACTTTGTAAACATGTTTATTCTGTTATTTAAATTTGTGTGTAATTATTTGTTAATTCGATGTAATATTGTAATGTACAAATTGATGAATAAATAAACGTTTTTGACTTTGAAATAACATACAGTGGCGCAAACCCAAGGTCAATCAGAAACCTAAAACCAAAATAGTGGCCATTAAAAAGATTTAAGATGGGCAAACTAGCCTATGTGTTACCCACTTTCCCTTTGTTTGTTAACAGGTTAAAGTTGGGAAATCAAACTTCGGCTACTATTATAAGGTAGAAAAGTAGAAATTTTTGTTTGGGTCACAACTTTGACTCTGCCCCCACAATGGGGTGTTTTGGGGGCAATTCCAAATATTCAAATTTAAACCCCTATTCTTTGACCCCTCATTTTGGAGCTGATCATGTCAGGAGAAACAAAATGACGCAAACTCGGACTCTATGTGACATGTGGAACCAAAATAATATGAAATCTGTTTACGGTACTTTACTTTTTACCAAAATAAATAGAGGCCTTTAACCCTTTGACGTTGCAATTTTTTCACATTTCTCAATTTTTAATGGTAATATTTTTATTTTGACTGTATTTGGTCTAATATTTTGGCTATGACCTTTTTTGTTTGTCAGTATATATTGTCAATATGCTTAATTTATTAATAAAAAATAAAAAATAAAACCGCGTCCTTCTCCTCTATACAAGGGTAAAAAGAAGCAAAACGGGTGTCCACTGCAAAACCTATTAAACCTACAAATAATGCCGTAACTTCCACCCAAGCTGTTCACCGTTTATTATAGGTAGGCCCTCCCACCAGCTTTACCACGTACATTTGAAAGCCTAATAGGGATTGCTCATGGTACGGGAATTGATTCCGCGTCACGACGTATGTCCTTGACATTGACTCGTCAGTCAACGACTTAGACCACACGACCGCGCAGTAACATCAGACCAGTGCTCGTTTGAGTGTTAAAGCCTACGGCTCTAGCACAATTCATTGAATCGCTTGAGCAACTGGCCTGATGGCAAATCAGTGAACTTCTAGGCCAAGCCGTCAGTAACAGCATCCGCACGACCAAAACGGCGTATCACCTATGGCGAACCTCATAGAAGGGTTAAATATTTGAATGGGTAACCGAGCACACATTTTATCGATTATGTTTTGATGTCATGTAGTTCTTGTCAACCGAGTATGAATCTTCAAGTTTCATATATCTGAGATTTTTATCACTTGCATGTGTGTAGGTTACAATATATTTGTACCTGTATACATAAAGGAAGTTAACTATGAAACATTTCTGACTTATGGTTTGTATATGATTTTAGGACACGATGGAAAGACCCTTGAGCTTGGAACTTTTGCCAATCGTCATCATTGATCATGTGGCCAGTTACTTGAGCATAGATGACATCATAGCCTGCTGCGCGACAAGCCCCAAGATGAGAGAAGCTTTCAGTGACGATCTGATTTGGAAAAGACATTGTGACACCGAACGCATCAACTACCTCAAGAGAAGTGCTTGTTGGGTTGAACCCGGCTTTGAGTGGGATGACGACAAGCGGAGTCACCTTTCACCGGTCACCGGGTGGAAGAGGAATTACATGATGCAGGCTCATCTGTTCAAAAACTGGAGAAATGGTAGGTTCGAGAAAAGTGAGTTGGAGTTTGGGCCAGCAAATGTCGTCTACAGTCAAGCCAACATAGAATTTTATGAGAACGACTTTTTGTTTCTCCACACATGTCTGATAAATGAGAACAAGCGATTGGATGAGATCTGGGATGTAGGAGAAACTCCTTTTCTGCATTCAACATTGAATTTGAACTTTGATCAGTTTGATGAGCTTGATAGGCTTGACTTGTACAAAATAGTTAACAATAAGTTGGTTGTTGGTCTTCTGAATTTGATTTTAGTATATGACATTGCGTTGAGTTCCTTCTCTCGCATCCCATTACATCACGCCTTTCTCTTTGACATGTCGGAAAAGTGTTCGAAAGACGTTGTTACTCATGATGAAAACACATTTTACAGGACCACATTTTTTGAATTTGCCCCTCATGTCGAAGTGATTGTTTCGGGCAGCTACTTGGCAGGAGCAGTAACAAATTTCAAAGATTTACCTTTCCCCACATTTCACGTTTGGAATATTGAAACGGGCAAAAAAATTGAAGAAGTTAATGTGCCCGCCACAAATCTCAATGTCGAGGGATTACAGTTTCTGTCATGTGATGATGGGAAGAATATCGTAGTGAAACTTCGAGTTTTACAAAACCGTCACACATATCATTGTTACGGGTATGATTTGTCAAAAAGTATATTCACCTCATTTTCAGTTAAAGTTAACTATTGTGATTTTTCAATCTTCAAAAACAAGTATGTCATCGGGGCAGCAGGGGAGAGACTTTTCATTTATTGCTATGAAACTTCAAGGAAAATTTTAGTCAAGAAATGTACCCAACAAATTTTGAAAAAGACAATGAATGTTGTTGGACATCTTCTTTTGTTCGGTACATTTGAAAACATAGTTCATGTTTTGGATCTCTCAACGATGGACTTTATCAATAAAGTCAAGCTCGGGCTCACTCTTTACAGTTTAAGAGCAATCTGTGATAGATTTGTTGTGATAAATTCGGTTAACAGTGAGGTGTGGGAAATCGGGAAAACTGCCAAGAAGTTGTTTAAATTCCCAGTTAATGGCTCCTTTGTTGCAGTGAATCAGCATTGCACAAAGCTCGCTATTGAAAAGGAAAACAAAATCATAATCCTTCATTTCTGGTGAGTTTAACCCTCTGGACATTTGCTGAATTTCACCAGCAACCCAAATGTCTTTACCTGTTTTGTCTGTGAGTTCAAATGTGTTTCAGCATTATCTGGTTCAACTGGACCTCTGAGAAATTTAGTACGGACGCGTTGTCTATGGTAAAATAAAAGAATGATTAGGTAAGGCAAAAAGCTACCTACTCCTCTATGGCACCTTCTTAATCTTGGACATTATGATAGTCTACATAAATTTTATATTTATTTTATTGTTCAGGGACAAGGCCATTTTCTGCAGGTGATCTGTAACTGGCTCTACTAGCCAGAGGTACAATGATTGGTTTGTACAGTTAGTTAAATCTCATATAGGCCTAGCAGGCGTGTTGTATAGAGACTGGAAGGGGGCCAAGTTTGTAAAAATGCTTAAATAATTACGGGTAAATAAAATAATACAAGCTTTTATAAGGTTGCAAAAGTCAGAAAATCTAAGTTTTTAAATCTGATATTAAATTATGACTCACAAGAGACTTACATAAAAAAAATGAGATGAGAGTCTCAAAATAAGAAGAAAATGTTTCACACTAAGACTTGAACTAAATTTTTTTAAACGTGTCGCCATACTGAACCGATAGATTATTTTGCCCAATAGAGTAGCCAGGTTAACAGGACTGTCGAGTTAACATCTTTGCACATGTTAAATTATATTGAGATGCTGAGTTAGTAAAACATGTTCGCCTAAACAAAAGTAAACATAACCTGTAAAGGCAGAAGATAAGATATGAAACTCGTACTGTGCCTGGTTAGTGAGAGTTACAGTAACTGTAATAGTAACTGTCTATTGGCTTCTACTTTCTAAGTATTTTTTCCAAAAGTTCAGTTTATAACTCCAATTAAATTTGGACATTTTGGACAATTTGGACATAAGTCAGAGTTTACCTCTGTAGCAGATCTCAAAGTTTACTCAACTTACCTCTGTACCAAATTGAAATTCCTGTGTTCAGGTCTGAACGTATTGATCAGTCATATCTGGTCCAAGGCCACTGTTCTTTACCTCTGTAACTCAAATTTTTACTTGGTTACCCCCTTTATCTCAAGTTTTGCTCAAATTACCTTTGTAAGAAAAAATTAACCGAGATTTACCTCTCTAACTCATACCAAGTACGTAATTCAAAGTAAAACTCTATTTCCATGGTATTTTGAGTTAGCAAGAGTCGACTGGATTTGTAGTCCCATTAAATAAATTCTCTGAGTTTTTACAGGGATGGGCAAGACGGCCTCTCAGATTTACGGCAACCATGTAAAGATCTAACTTGCTCCCCTCTTCCCCAACCTATGCACCAGAACTTTCTCCCCCCACCCATGGTTCTGAGATGACTGGTCAACGTGTAAAAAATACGATATGTTGAGGGGGAGCCTGAACTTGAAGAGAGTATCTAAATCTTAAGGAGGACACTTTATGTATTTCTGAGTTCTTTTATCAGACAACCAACAACTTTCCTTTGCTTTATCAAACATGAATGATTGGATAAAAATTGTTCTAATGAGATAATGAGGTGATTCCCCTCTTCCAGATTTGATTTAAGCACCGTCCGCCTCCCAGCTAATGATAGTCATAAATTTTAATGTAAAATTTTGGTTGGGAAGTCTTTGAGTCTGATCTTAACATTTATAAGCAGTCAAAAAGCTTATATGAGCTTGCAATTTAAGACTACAAGATCGCGCCACAATCATCCTTCACTCATCTGTCATTCATACTTGGCTTAAAATACCTACCTGGGTAGGTTGCCATTTCAACTAATGTATCTAATGTATCTAATGTATGTATCTAATGTCGTCAGTAATTAATATATTTGTTTATTAATTTATGACTAAAGTAATTGGTAGACCTACCTATTTCAAATTTTTAGAATTGCTTCTCATTTTCATGAGGGTTGCATTTATCTAAGGGCGCACAGGGCAAGCACCCGTGGCCTTGGGCGTAAAAGGGGTCCCCAGGGTGAAAATAGTGGGCGGGTGGGAAAGGAGTCCCGCACCGCGCAGGCCCTTCGATAAGGAAGGAATTTGGAGCCGATAAATAAAAAAAAGGCTCCTAATTTGCCGAGGGTTGGGGGCTCACTTTGAATTCCGCCCAGAGCCTCCGGGGCCCTAAAAATGGCCCTGATTTTTATTGGCTGTGCCGCCCCCTCAAAACTGGCACCCCATGTGGGCACCCGGGTGATGCAACCCCATGGGCCCCCCAAGAAGTGGCCTAGTTATATTAATGAATACCGACGCAAGAAAACTGTGAAATGACTTGTTAAATTGTAATAACTTAAATTGAACTTGATGTTGACGAAATTTGTATGATGATTCCTATACTCTGTTCCACATTAACCTTTCAGTGTGGAATTTCCCTACGCTATGCACATCAAATGGCAATATAATATGTTCTAGCCAAATTATGTTATAATCAGCTGATGATTTTACAATAAGATGTTATAAATATTTGTAAACGAATGTACCCATCAATGGTAATAGAATAGTAATCTCCCATCATACCCAATTTCACATTCTCCTTTCAGTGTGGAATTTTCATGAGCCATATGTTTTAAATAGCAATTTAGGTTGTACTACCCATATCAAAAAATGATAAGCTGACAATTTTACCATCACATGATACGGATTTAGTAAAGAAATACACTCAGCAAAGGTAATAGAATAGCCACCTCCCGAAAGGCCTGTACCATAGTCAAAGAAAAATTACAGTCCCCTCAGTTGGTCGTAAAAAGTGTCCCCCTCCGCAACCATGGTGGCACTCAAGCACAATTACTACGTCCACAAGCAAATCACATGTTGTTTCACTATCCGCTGTCGTAACAACAAATAGAGTCTCGTCACTCAGATGAAAAAAGTGTCCTCCCTATGTGATCCTGGTGGCTGGCATATCAGCACAATAAGTACAATCAGGCGATGTCCAATTGTGCTTGTATGCTGCTTTAACAAAATGCATTACAACATATGACAAGTTTCGGGACAATTCTTAGACTGTGCCCAAACTGAAAAGTGAATGTGGAATTGAGTATAGACCTGTACTGAAGAGTGAATGTGGAATCGAGTACAGTGACAATTCTTCATATGTTTTCTAAAATCAATATTATTATTTCTAAGCTAAAAAAAAATTAAATTGTTGAAATACCATAGTTTATTAAAATTATTTCAATTCTTGTGTGCCATCAAAGGAGTCTCTGCACAACAGTCTTTGTTCCTGACTCAAGTTCCATCACTGAAATATCTAATTAATGTCAACTGTGTTAATGTCCAAGATTACTCCGTTTGTATATTGTCAAATTTAATTCCTCAATGAGGAAGGAAATGAGATTATGGTTTATTGGCTAAAGGCTTCGAGAACTTTAGACCTGGATTTTATAATTTTTAAAAGCTCATGTAAATAGGATTTTTGTTTATGATTTCCAAAACATTTGTAGTTATAATTCTATTTTTCATTTAGTTCAGTTTAGAGCATATTTTTTATATAAAAATACAGATTTTCTTAAGTTATTTTAATATTGTAAGATTTTTAATGTAATAGCTTAGAATGAATCAGTATCTGAAAATTTATTTTTGTACATATTTTGTAAATAAATCACTTTTTTATACAAACTTTGCTTGTTATTGTCTGATTCAAGTTTCAGTTATTATTGCTCACTCTTTTCGAATCAACATCTATTTTATAGTAAAGAAAGGTGATGGTCTGGGAAAAAATATAAATTAGCAGGAAAAGCATGTCATTCAAGACTTTGCAAACAACCTGCCTGTCTCAATGTCAGCGCTACGGCATATTAGATTAGTTGACCCCTTGCCAAGTTTTTCTTTGAAGAGGTATGGAAAAAGGCATTGTTTGTAATAAAAATCAAAATTACTCTGGGACCGTTATTTCAGAAAACATTTTCCTTGAACCTTGAACTTGTGTACCTATGGTGGAACTCCCGTTTATAAGTTACTATTTTTTTCATCAAAGAATTTGAGGTAAACATAATACAAAATAAGGTAAATACAACTGTGTAAAGAAACTTGTTTTTGAACCTCTTGGCCACTGACTAACAAAATCTAATAAACAATTTAATTTAATTAGTCTTAATCTAAAAAAGCAGAAGTACACTTTGCCCCAAAAAAACTGAACAATATCGAAACTTCATAAAACCTGTTTAGACACTTGTAGCCCATTTTTAAGGCCACTATGGGATAACCAAACTCATATACTAGTTTATTTAACATCAGATAGTTCACTGTCGTTACTCAGAGCTGTAAATTTAAAGCTTAGGCGGTGTATTTAAACCAAATTCAATAATTAATAATTTAAAATGAATCATAATTTAATAATTAATTGATATAATGATTTAATAATTAAAGTTATGACTATATATTAAATAATTGATATAATTATAAAGTCTTTGTTTTGTTTGGAGTCAGAAATTCTGATACCTGGATATAACAAAAATGGATGAGCTTGTTAATTGACGAGCCTTGTGGGAGCGGGCAGATGTTAGAACTGAAACTCCGATCCCCACTGAAAATAATGGTTCATTTATTGGTTTTTAAGCTTTATTGAACACATTAATAATGTTTCGTCAGGCATTCAGACTTTAATACTAACCTTTTAGGTTCAGGTAAAATTGTGAGTTTTTTTTATAGTCGTAATATCAATTTGATAAAAAAGCTATATATTGAGGTGCTTAGGCAAAATAAAGAATAAACACTTCCTTGAATGCATCCTTGTCTGATGTCTTCTATAGTCATGGTTACCCATCGTTCACTTGTAATCCCAATATAAATTCCATCTGAAAAAAAGAGTGTAGAATTAATTATAGGAGACGTTCTACCGAAAAACAATTAGCCCCCAAACATTGAACGCCTCTACTTATTGATTTGTTCTTCAACACTCAGAATGAGTTAACTGCTGTAGGATATAGTTTTTGATATATACTTAATAGATAAATATAAATAAATATAATAGCACCTGGTGGACCGAGCCTTGCTCGGTGTTATTTCATGTTTACCAGTTCATCCAGTTACTATAAAATATTTCAATGTCATAAAATTTATCAATGTAAACCTTTTTTATTGCTCCATGGACTCTTCATCCCACCTGCTGTATTTTCCCTTGATAGCTGTAGATTCCAAACAGCTGTTATGATTATTTCATTTGTTTACACTTTCCTTGTTTATTTTCGTTGCTATCACGGCAACCCATAAGGCCAATGTTAAAATTTTACAACTTAAAAATTCGATTTATTACGTTATTAGATTTTCTCTGGCCAAGTAATCTGCGTAAAAGACGTTTTTGAGTCATAAATTACTTATTTCCAGACTTTGAAGGAAATCCTCGGAGCCGTTTTTGAGATAAATGTGCAAGCATACAAGCAAGCAAGCAAGCACGATAACATTACTCATATAAGAGTATAGGATAGGATATATGTATAACTCCATGCGTACAATATACAATTCCACACATACAATACAATACTATAATACCAATACTACAAGCTACTACAATACAAATTGAAAGCTACAATAAATGCATATGTGATCCATATAAATACTTGTATTTTCTTGTTTATAATATTTGCTTTACATAATACTGTACAAATATTTAACCATATTTTAAGTAGTTGCTAAGTAAATCTGATATCAACGATAATACAAGTGCACGGGGCCGCTAATGGATGGGTGCCGTGGGACTGAGCATCTGTTGAAACTGGATCTGCGATTTACCGGCAAACCGAGGTTTTAATTTGTGATTCGGTGAACTATACATATAAAATTTCTATTAACTCAGTTACCAATTTTTGTTTTGAAAGTGTAACTTTGGTTTATGAAATGAAATCAAAATAGGATAAAACTATTCTCTTGTTGTAATTAATTTGATTTCTAATTTTAATTTGACCCTAAACTTAAATCAGTACAACATTTTTAGTTTGATCTTATTTTATTTTTATATAAAATGTGTTGTGAAAGGAACAAATAAATACCACCCTTATCACAATCAATCAAGTACATACAAAATTACCTTGAAGTAAAATTAATTTTTTTTCTTGAATTTATTTATTTTTGATGGGTAAGTAAGTTTCATACACTGTAATGATCGTTATTCTCTGACAAAAATAACAAAAATAGCTCTTTCAGGAAACTGAAGTCTGGAAGACCATCCTAAAGTTTCCTTCTGAACCCCCTAAATTGAAGTGGACCTTATTTTATATTTCTTGATGTATCCAGTAAGTTTTAAAATATTTATTTCCAGGGAAAAAAATCGAATATTAATCAACATGATAAGCTTATAATAAACAATTGAGTTCAGAATGAAATACACAAGATGAGCTATGTTGACTGTCACTAGTTAACTGCTCCGTTGCATGTCCATGTGCTTTCGTGTTTATGTACAAGGGCACGTGGCTTTCAGCTTTACTGCTTCGGGTCAGTTTCTGTTGTAAAAGTGATTAACTGTTCCCACAAGTTTATTGAGAGGTCATGGCTTTTGTTCATGTTGAAGTAGAACTGAAAACCGATTAATGGTTTTCAATAATGACGATACTTTTCTAAAATATTGCAGCCTTCTGAGTAGATTAATTTAACATTTATTAAAAATAAGATAAATAGAAACCATTTTTCATTTGAGCTTTCATGATTAAGTCATTTGCTCGCGTTTTTTGTCGACCTCGTTCTGGTATGGATATTCTTAAATTTTATAATATGTAAAGGAAACATAAAAAAACTAATTATTATTATTATTTAGTTAATTAGTTATTTTAGAAACTGATTAAAATATTGGCTTGGTCATTTTTATTCTGTTTTTATGTCTTTTCGGCTCGGCTAGTATTATATACGATTTTTACATTCTTCTCTTCCTACATCTTCTACTAAAACTACTCAGGAAAACGCTATCAACTATCGCAAAATCATGTGTGAGGTGAAAGGAAATAAAATATTATGAACAACAAGATTCCGAAATCTGAGATACCAATCTGAGACACGGCCTTTAGTCTATTAGAGAATTATCACGTTTGTGTCAGCAATGTAAATCACAGCAGCTCCCCGGCCTAGCAAACGAGATATTTGCTCCAATGCCACCGGAAGTAATTTCCTTCAGAAACAGCTGTTCTTCCGGAACATTTCCTCTACTGCTCGATGGCAGCGCCTTGTACAGAGGGCGTTGCTAAATGCTGGGAATCTGAACGATATAGATCCTTGCTTAGCCAAAAAAAGTTACTTGCATTCAATTAAAATTATTAAAAAAATACCTAACTAAATTTCGAGTGCGTTTTATTTTTAATAGTTAGCATAGAGGTCGAAGCCTCTAATTATAAAATATTTATTTATACATATTTTCAAAGTGATAAAGGAAGCCTGCCTTAGAGTATATATTCGTTTTTAATGCTAATTAAGAAGTGACTTTGCCGAAAAACAATTTACTTCGCTCAGCTGTTTTAATTAACATTTTTATTCCCATGTTAAATCTTAATGGAAACTTATGAAAATATGAGAGCGTCTGTGGAACTTTTTTTTTAATCTTGATTTTCTTTGTTAATTTACTGTTTTTTGGTTCAGCATTTAGGTAATTCTGAAAATTATGTGTAGCTTTTTACTACTCTGACAATGTTTGGGAAAACAAAATTAAAATATAGAACGAATTTAAAGTGAACAACAGGACTCTTACGACTATAAGCAGTCTTCTCAAAATTTTGTTTTATCCTAATTTGAATGGTAAGCTTTTGAATAACTCAGTAATTATTGCACTTATGGTAATTGTTAAACTTCAATATTTTACTTAAGAGCTAATTTTGTTCAACGTTAAACGTATATCTTCACAAAACCTCAACATCTTTGTTTTATGAGTTAACATTAATTCTATGCAAGCATATTTTCTTTTTAGTGCCCAGATTAAAAACTTAACTCGGTTTTCGCAATTGGTTGCCCGGTATAAACGTTATTCAAACTAATATAACATTTAAAAATTGTCGAAAAACTTAAAAAAACACAGGAAACTATATGATCTTTCATATAAGAAAAAGTTTTCTCAATTTAAATCTTTAAATTGGACCTAGGCCTATAATCATAAAAAAAACTATTAAAAGCATGAAGAACTAAAATTGAACAGTCGGATATGGTGGTGGGTCCACACATACTAATTTTATTACCTGCAAAAGTTCCCTGAGTCCTGTAATAGTTTATTTAAATTTAAATTTATTTTTCAAACGAAACCTAAATTATTGAATACAAGACAGAACTGCGAAGAAGTTTCGAACTAAAAAAAACGTATTTAATAATTTAAAGACTAGTTCATTGAAAGTATGCTCAGAACCAAATAGAATGAATAAACAATTTTTGAATGTATTATGTATAAGCTGCTGTTGATGAAATTGCCTAAACGAATTTTCATTTAATTTAATTTCATCCCATCCTTTACAGACAAAGAATGGAATTCTTGCATTCACCTTTTTACAAAAATAGGCTAAGTTAAATAAGTTTGCATAGTATCAGTTAGTTGATTAGGTTAAAATCAATTTATTATGATTAGATTAATCTATAATAATGATTTAGTTATTGTTTAGAGTGGTATGCAATTTTGGGGACGAATAATTTTAGAAAACCTTTCTCATCTCAATCTATGAGATCTCATATAATGGCGTCACTTTCTCATGAAGTACACAGAAATATACCCCAAGAAATCTTAAAAATTCTGTGGAATGAAACTAAATATAAAAAGGACTCACCAAGTGCACAATTTAATTTTTTTAATATCCTCATTTACCTTACTGTTGTAAAAAGTAAATGAAACAGACCTAAACTCTTGTTATCCATTGGTCTCCCCTAAAAAAATCAAGACTTTGGGCTGTGAGCTAGTTTAACCTATAATACTTACTGATTCCTTACCTTAAGAATAATTAGCAGTGTTCGGCCAAATCACCTGTGGTTAAAACAGTACCGTAATCAATTACACCAATTTATTTTTCCCATCAGAGACTAATATTGAAATGTATGGTGAACTAACTATTTCAATTACAGGGCACAAAGCGGGTAAACGACTCCCAATACGCGTCACCGGTGATGTATAATTGCTGATATTGAAATTCCTACTTTGGCCATGAAATATTACGTTACCGCGAAACACCGACTGGTACTAATGAGGCTGAAACAGGATACCTTCCGAAATGTTCTGTTTTATAAAAGCATAAAATAAAATCCGTTAAATCCGGCTTTACAGTCTGTAACAAAACATGCTATATGAAACATTTAGCTTATTTTAGATACATTTTGCTACATACATACAAAATGCATAATGGTGATAAACAAAATATGGTAAGGAAACGTTTCATATAGAAAACTAGGATTCATTTTTTCAACTTGTAACAAATGTGATGTAACTATTGTTATTTTATTATATATTGTTATTTATGCTCAATAAAATATTAAATATTATAGCCTGTTTGTATATTTAATTCACCTTGTCTGGAAAAATTAAATGGAATAGACTCATCAATAGATCGGTTCACAGAGTAATTGAATTAGAGCAAGTAAATTCTATTCATACCATTGAATAAATATTCAATGATTCATACATATTTGTATTCTGGTCCATTTATTGTTTTCACTTACGAAAAAGTACAGCTGATATAATAACAATTTATGTCTGGTTTATGTCATTAATGCTGGTAACTTCAGTGACTTCAGTGAACGATAAAACTTCAGTGACTTTTTGAGGACAAGTTAAAAAAGTACTTAGATTTAAGGTGAGGCAAAGTAAAGGCGGGAAAACTAGGCTACAAGTAAATACATTACATATATTACTAATTTTACCCCTTAGATAATTGGTTTAATTTTTCCACGTTTTAATGTAAATAGTTCAGTCAGTCTTTGATTATACAATGGTGCAATAGATAAAAATTATAGGTAGCGTAAATGTGTGAATCAAACAAAATTGTAGCCCATAAAGCTATTAATTTGAAATTAGTCTTAGTCATACTCTAGTGTGTCTCAAAATCCAATTAAGTCGTATTATAGTTGCGTATGTAGGCCTACATGACGTTTACAATTTTGCAATATCGGTTCGTTATTAAATATGTTGTTATTATTCGTACTGTTTATAATCAGTATTTGTATTTGTATTTGTATTTGAAGGCCTGTTAATAATAACAAGGCTGAAGTTAATTTGAACTAAGATTTAAAAAGATGGTGTGTTATAAAATTAAAAAGGTAGTACTAGTAGCTTTTTATAAAATAATTGTGATTTTCCTTTTTGGCTCTCTCGAAAGGTGGTTCATAATAATCATAGAATGCCATTTTATTTTGCAACAGCTATTTAAAAAAGTTTAGATCAGTCCACTTATTTTGAAAAAGTACAATTTTAATCTTTTGGAGGAAAGGTGTTAACAAAAAAATAAAATTAGTTAAACTTTTAGAAAAATAATAACGTTCTAACATTTTTACCTCAGCAACAATTTAAACTTTGATAAAATAGTTACTGACCAAATTTGCCTTAAACCATGTTTTGCTTTGAAGTTATCCTTTTTTAAAAAGGAAACACACCGACATTATTTTGTCTTGCATTGGCAATTCCGCTTTCAAGAAGCACTGCGTCGGTGTATAGGGCCTAATTAACGAGAGGTTCTAAACATAAAGCTTAGTGAAAGACAGGTTTGATGTGAAAAAACGCGTTTTGGCAAATATAGAAACTGTTTAATGAATCAGAATAAGAAATTTTACTTAAAACCCTGAAAATTAACAGAATCGCTCAAGTTTTTGGATCGGCAAACAAGTTTCTAAGTAAAGTTAACGAGTTAATCGTGCGTGTAGCACCGAGATTTGCTACAGTTCGGCTGGGTGGCCTTGGGATTGACGATCCCTAATTAGACGCTTTATAGATGTAATTTTTTCTGAACTTTGTGGAAAAAGGAGGAAAAGTATAAGTTAAGTAACTCCTTTTAAGAGGATTTATCTTGTTGCAATCTCAGTTAATTACTTTCTATAGCCTAAGTTTGAAAAACGGAATACATTATTAAGAAATTACATGTTTTATTGAGGATTTAAAAAGCTATGGTTTAGTCAAAATGTTTCATTACAATACTCTAAAATATGTTATTGTCAGTAATCTTTAAAGGCAGTATAATCTAAAGATCACTTGATATAAGGCATCACTTATTTATGATTGGCTACCGAAGTGAAGAATTGAGTATCGGGATGAAACTAAATACATGGATGTCTTTACTAAAAAACTCTAACTGTTAGGATGCATGATCTACAATATTTTGACTTTTTACACACTTTACATAGATATAAACTAAAACATAAAATATAAAATGTAAATTAATTAATGTAATCCTTAGATATTAAACTCATCACATCGCCTATGATTCGTACTGACACGTTGATTAAGCAAGAACGCTCATGTTCCGTGGCGTTCACGTGGCGTTGCGTTTTTGTAGCTCATTGTTTAAATGTAGATAGAAAAGTAACTTGAGTAATTTCACGTAATGCATTTAATTTTTATGATTTGTTTTTGTAGGTGTGTTAACCCATAAAGGTTAAGGCTGAATGAAAATTATAGAAGTGCTGATATATTTCAAACCAGGGATAGTCGTGGTAGGTTCAAGAATTTAATCACGATGTTTTTTCGAGGATTCATGGTTTCGAGGATTAGAGTTTTTTCGGACATGATTAAAAACCTTCATAAGTTTTGAGCTTAAACACCCTACTCCAATCTTATATTGATTAACGATGTGTCGCCAATAGATCAGTGAGCGATTGTATTTCGGTCCACTTTCCTCCGGCTGAGTTTCGTATTGTTTAAAACCACTTTATTGTTGATTTCCCTCTAATATCTGTGCAAATGATAACGTGTTGCCTGACATAATACTAAAATCTGAACGAATTATAACTATAGTGAAACAATAATACTGACAATTATATGATTTCAAGTTGCTGTTTTTATGGTTGAGGAGGGGCATAATTTTCAAATAGGATCAAAGGTGTAGGCCATATTGTACCTATACGACCTGAGTGCAATATTGCAGGAGTGTTGAGCCTTGCGCTTGCGCGAGCTGCTGTGTTATGTCTCAGCGGGATCAATACCCTCAGTATGGCTGGGCCGTTCGTGTTATTGTTGTGTAAACTATAAGTAGGCCTAAAAGCTGCTGCACTCGTTATTCGCACGGGTGAAAAGTTTAAACAGCTGAATAGTTTTTGCACTTCGAACTTTGGAATAGCTCAATTTACTAAAAAAAGCTAAAACAGTCAGGTTTATAAATTTTAAAAGGGTGACGTTATGTCTTATATTTTTTGGGTGCAAAAACTTTTGATGACTAACAATAAAAATTATATAAAAATTAAAAGGAGAATTGTAACTACATGCTTACCAAACGTCTCGCAGCCGCGCCAACGTTGGAACCGTCGTCGGCGTCGGCGACTGATTTGTGTGGATGTCAATGTGTTGTTGGTTTGTTACAACACAACAGACTGATTTATAAACGGCTTTATCAGTGTTCTACTCGGCTTAAAAGTGGAGTGGAAATTAATCTGATTCCTATAAAATTCACTTAATAAAATTAAGTCTCTTTAAAAATAATAATATGGCGAATGTCAAACTCACCATAATATTAGTGTAATGATCGAAATGATTGCAACTTGACAAATACTATGTATTAATAATTTAATAATTTTTAATACGATGTATTATTATTATGTTTTAATAATTTTCAACAAGTTCTTATCATAGTAAGAAAAGTAATTCCTTTTCTTCGCGTCATAAATTTTTTTTTAAATTTACTTAAAATGATTACTTTGACTGTTCACAACATTTTAACACTAGAAGAAGGTGAGACGCTGTCAGCCAACAGTGTCTGCCGCTGACAGTCGGGGCAGGTGGAGGTGAACGGCTGTCGGCCAACAGTGTCTGCCGCTGACAGTCGGGGCAGGTGGAGGTGGAGGGCTGTCAGCCGACAGTGTCTGCCGCTGACAGTCGGGGCAGGTGGAGGTGAAGGGCTGTCAGCCGACAGTGTCTGCCGCTGACAGTCGGGGCAGGTGGAGGTGAAGGGCTGTCAGCCAACAGTGTCTGCCGCTGACAGTCGAGGCAGGTGGAGGTGGAGGGCTGTCAGCCGACAGTGTCTGCCGCTGACAGTCGGGGCAGGTGGAGGTGAAGGGCTGTCGGCCAACATTGTCTGCCGCTGACAGTCGGGGCAGGTGGAGGTGAGGGCTGTCGGCCAACATTGTCTGCCGCTGACAGTCGGGGCAGGTGGAGGTGGAGAGCTGTCAGCCGACAGTGTCTGCCGCTGACAGTCGGAGCAGGTGGAGGTGAGGGCTGTCAGCCAACATTGTCTGCCGCTGACAGTCGGGGCAGGTGGAGGTGGAGAGCTGTCAGCCGACAGTGTCTGCCGCTGACAGTCGGGGGAGGTGGAGGTGGAGAGCTGTCAGCCGACAGTGTCTGCCGCTGACAATCGGGGCAGGTGGAGGTGAGGGCTGTCAGCCGACAGTGTCTGCCGCTGACAGTCGGGGCAGGTGGAGGTGAAGGGCTCTCAGCCGACAGTGTCTGCCGCTGACAGTCGGGGCAGGTGGAGGTGAGGGGCTGTCGGCCAACAGTGTCTGCCGCTGACAGTCGGGGCAGGTGGAGGTGGAGGGCTGTCAGCAGACAGTGTCTGCCGCTGACAGTCGGAGCAGGTGGAGGTGAGGGCTGTCAGCCAACAGTGTCTGCCGCTGACAGTCGGGGCAGGTGGAGGTGAGGGGCTGTCGGCCAACAGTGTCTGCCGCTGACAGTCGGGGCAGGTGGAGGTGGAGGGCTGTCAGCAGACAGTGTCTGCCGCTGACAGTCGGAGCAGGTGGAGGTGAGGGCTGTCAGCCAACAGTGTCTGCCGTTGACAGTCGGGGGAAGGTGGAGGTGGGGGCTGCCAGCCGACAGTGTCTGCCGCTGACAGTCGGGGCAGGTGGAGGTGAGGGCTGTCGGCCAACAGTGTCTGCCGCTGACAGTCGGGGCAGGTGGAGGTGAGGGCTGTCGGCCAACTGTGTCTGTCGCTGACAGTCGGGGCAGGTGGAGGTGAAGGGCTCTCAGCCGACAGTATCTGCCGCTGACAGTCGGGGCAGGTGGAGGTGAAGGGCTGTCAGCCAACTGTGTCTGCCGCTGACAGTCGGGGCAGCTGGCCGACAGTGTCTGCCGCTGACAGTCGGGGCAGCTGGCCGACAGTGTCTGCCGCTGACAGTCGGGGCAGCTGGCCGACAGTGTCTGCCGCTGACAGTCAGGGCAGGTGGAGGTGAAGGGCTGTCAGCCAACTTCGTCTGCCGCTGACAGTCAGGGCAGGTGGCCGACAGTGTCTGCCGCTGACAGTCAGGGCAGGTGGAGGTGAGGGCTGACGGCCAACATTGTCTACCGCTGACAGTCGGGGCAGGTGGAGGTGAGGGCTGACGGCCAACATTGTCTGCCGCTGACAGTCGGGGCAGGTGGAGGTGAGGGCTGACGGCCAACAGTGTGTGCCGCTGACAGTCGGGGCAGGTGGAGGTGAGGGCTGACGGCCAACAGTGTCTGCCGCTGACAGTCGGGGCAGGTGGAGGTGAGGGCTGACGGCCAACAGTGTGTGCCGCTGACAGTCGGGGCAGGTGGAGGTGAGGGCTGACGGCCAACAGTGGGTGCCGCTGACAGTCGGGGCAGGTGGAGGTGAGGGCTGACGGCCAACAGTGTCTGCCGCTGACAGTCGGGGCAGGTGGAGGTGAGGGCTGACGGCCAACATTGTCTGCCGTTGATAGTCGGGGCAGGTGGAGGTGAGGGCTGACGGCCAACATTGTCTGCCGCTGACAGTGGGGGCAGGTGGAGGTGAGGGCTGACGGCCAACAGTGTGTGCCGTTGATAGTCGGGGCAGGTGGAGGTGAGGGCTGACGGCCAACATTGTCTGCCGCTGACAGTCGGGGCAGGTGGAGGTGAGGGCTGACGGCCAACAGTGTGTGCCGCTGACAGTCGGGGCAGGTGGAGGTGAGGGCTGACGGCCAACAGTGTCTGCCGCTGACAGTCGGGGCAGGTGGAGGTGAGGGCTGTCAGCCGACAGTGTCTGCCGCTGACAGTCGGGGCAGGTGGAGGTGAGGGCTGACGGCCAACATTGTCTGCCGCAGACAGTCGGGGCAGGTGGAGGTGAGGGGCTGTCAGCCGACATTGTCTGCCGCTGACAGTCGGGGAAGGTGGAGGTGAGGGCTGTCGGCCAACAGTGTGTGCCGCTGACAGTCGGGGCAGGTGGAGGTGAGGGCTGACGGCCAACAGTGTCTGCCGCTGACAGTCGGGGCAGGTGGAGGTGAGGGCTGACGGCCAACAGTGTCTGCCGCTGACAGTCGGGGCAGGTGGAGGTGAGGGCTGACGGCCAACATTGTCTGCCGCTGACAGTCGGGACAGGTGGAGGTGAGGGCTGACGGCCAACAGTGTGTGCCGCTGACAGTCGGGGCAGGTGGAGGTGAGGGCTGACGGCCAACAGTGTCTGCCGCTGACAGTCGGGGCAGGTGGAGGTGAGGGCTGACGGCCAACAGTGTCTGCCGCTGACAGTCGGGTCAGGTGGAGGTGAGGGCTGTCAGCCAGGTATTAGATTTTTTAACAGTTTACCCAAGAGAATAACAGAGTTGCAAGACTATCCTAAATTTAAAAAACTGTTAAAAAACTATCTTTTAGAGAAACCTTTATATTCTTTTCAAGAATTTTTCGAGTAGGAGAGGACTATGATGTTAAGTTTGGTAAGATAATATCTTATAGTTATATATGTAGAAATGACGCCATTCATGTACAATTTACTGTATGACTGAATAAAGAGATATTGACTATTGACTATTGAGTGTCTGCCGCTGACAGTCGGGGCAGGTGGAGGTGTGGGCTGTCGGCCAACATTGTCTGCCGCTGACAGTCGGGGCAGGTGGATGTGAGGGCTGACGGCCAACATTGTCTGCCGCTGACAGTCGGGGCAGGTGGAGGTGAGGGCTGTCGGCCAACATTGTCTGCCGCTGACAGTCGGGGCAGGTGGAGGTGAGGGCTGACGGCCAACATTGTCTGCCGCTGACAGTCGGGGCAGGTGGAGGTGAGGGCTGTCGGCCAACATTGTCTGCCGCTGACAGTCGGGGCAGGTGGAGGTGAGGGCTGACGGCCAACATTGTCTGCCGCTGACAGTCGGGGCAGGTGGAGGTGGAGGGCTCTCAGCCGACAGTGTCTGCCGCTGACAGTCGGGGCAGGTGGAGGTGAGGGCTGTCGGCCAACATTGTCTGCCGCTGACAGTCGGGGCAGGTGGAGGTGAGGGCTGTC
Source organism: Flexamia atlantica (assembly GCA_035578135.1). Lineage (NCBI taxonomy): Eukaryota > Metazoa > Arthropoda > Insecta > Hemiptera > Cicadellidae > Flexamia > Flexamia atlantica. The sequence goes on along the minus strand of JAQJVK010000054.1, from coordinate 2,014,214 downwards.
AGCCAACACCGCTGTGTCTGCCGCTGAGAGACCGTTTTTTGGACGGTAATAGCGGCTGATGACAGTGATGCGAAATGTCCCTCTTGTAAAAAGAAGGTATAAAAAGGTGAATCTGGAATTGAATGTAAGGGATTTTGTAAAATTAAGTGGCATTGTGATTGTGTGAGTATTTCCAAGGATGAATATTCTCATATTGTTGCGTTGGGCGATAAAGTGAATTGGTTCTGCCCTAACTGTGATCCAAAGGTTTGTACTGTATTTACTAAAATTACCGATGTGGAAAATTTCCTGAACATTGAATTAGTGGTTGCTAATCTTACTCAGCTTGTAAAAGGTGTTATTAATGAAAATCTTAAGCTTTCGGATAAAGTAGAAGAAGCTAATTTGACTAATTCGAGGTTATGTGATGACTTGCTGAATTTGAAAGATGAAGTTCGTGTAAAATTGTCTGCTGGACAAGTACAGACCAATAGCAAACCAAAGGCGACTAAAAGTGAAGCATTTCCAACTAAACTCTCTTATTCGGATGTCGTTGGACTGAACAACCGAACTGAGGAATTCAAATCCAATCGACCCTATCGAAATGGATCCAACCGAGCTAAGGAAGAAGATGAAGTTAAAGTTGTCGATGTCGATCAAAGTGAACACAATGAAATCGGGAGGTTACGTGACCAAGAATTTACTTTAAACTCTAAGTCCATGGTTGTTAAAATTCTAACTATGGGAAGCAGGGTTATAAATTCAATCAAGGAAGAAATCGTAATCATAAAGGGGAAAGATCTTACTCACAGAGGTAAATAAGTTTGTGCCTGAAACTGTCGGCACTAGGGCTCATCCCAAACCTATCTTTGGGACTAAAATCGTTTCAGGTGAAGATCCTAAGTTAAAAGTATGTGAAAACTGGAAATGGATTTTCATATCCAAGCTTAATGAGACTACAGAGAAAGTTCAAGTGGAGGATTACTTAAAGAGCTGTAATATAACAAAGTTTATTGTAGAAGACATTCAAAGTAGATCTGGTTATAAATCTTTTAAGTTGGGACTGACAAAGGATGATGGGGACAAAGTCCGTGACCCTAGTTTTTGGGATGAAGGGATTTTAGTTAAAGACTTCATTCCAAGACGCAACAGATCTTTTTAGCCAGAAAATTGCAGGCTTAATTACTAAGCCTATTATCTCTACCATCAATAAGCCAAGTTCTAGCCTAGGACTACAGAGTCAAGGCTGTGAGTGTTTTAAACAAAAACTTAATGATTTAGGTGTGTTCAACCTTGCTCTTTTTCAACAAACTTTCAAAAATGATGTCTGTCCTATTTTGTGTCGCAATTGTGTTGGCCTAAAATCCATTGAGCTAGGTCTAAGTGATATTGCTGAGTTTGACCCTAGGAATAGGCTACTTAATAAACATAAACAGTTGTTATTTTTACATTACAATGTACAAGGGCTTGGAAATAAGTTTGATAGTTTCCAGCTAGTACTTAATGACTATAATCCTGATGTTGTCGTGCTTACGGAGCATCAGAGGAAAGATATTGGTTTGTTTAGCTTCGACAATTACAGACTTGCTGCTACGAGCTCAAGATCCTTACACAAGGGTGGGGGTGTTGCAGTCTACCTAAAGATTGACAATTCACTTTATTTTGAGCCATTTTCTTGGTTATCTGAAGTTGACTCTGAAATGGACTTTGAAGTCACGATGGGTAAACTAACTTTTTACGGTTTTGCGCTCTTTTTGATTGGCCTTTACCATTCCCCCTCGGGGAATTATGAAAAATTCATTGATAAGCTGAATTATGTGTACAGTAGGCTAAGTTCTATTGGTAATGATATCCCTATAGTTACTGTAGGTGATATGAATGTTGATACTTTGAAGCAAACTTTTAACAGTAATGTTTTTGCTGATTGTGTTAATTCTTTTGGCCTAATTGATGTTTTCACGGATGTCCCTACAAGGGTATATAATGATTCGTTCAGCTCAATAGACCACTGTTGAACTGATTGTAAAATATCTAATGCGGAGTTGTTAAATTCACATATATCTGACCACTTTGGTCAGTTGGTGGTTATTGATTGTCCTCACATTACTGAGCCTGATGTTAGGTTTAGGTTTGGTAGGATATTATCTGATACCAACTTGGGATCTCTTAGGTTTAGTTTAAGATATGAGCAGTGGGCTGATGTGTATAACCTTTGTGGTTCCAATAATAAGTGGGAAGCCTTCTTCGATATATTGCTCTGGCATTTTAATGTACATTGTCCTGTGAGAAAAATAAGATTGAAAAATGATGGCAAAGTAGTTCATGTTAAGCTTGATGAGCAAACTCCGCTGTTAAAAGAGAGTATGAGGGAAATGCTCTCATTGTTTATGGAGACTAAAGATGAGCGTTATAAGGTTCTCTATAGGGCCTACAGGTCTCAGTTTAGGAAGAACATAACGAAACTCAAATCTGATAAAGTAGTTGGCAAAATAAGTAACTCTGACAATCTGTCAAAAAGTTCTTGGTCATTTGTTAATAGTGTAAGAAGTGGTAGCTCTGCTGTCAGTAATCCTGATTTATCCATTGAACATGAAAATAGTTTGATCACTTCGCCTAACGAAATTTGTAATATTTTTAATGATTTTTTCATTGATATTGTGGAGAAGGATTCTTGTGTTAGTGTTAATAATGATGTTGTGAACTTAGATTATTCTGATTTTATTAATGTAAATGACTTATTTCTTTTTGATACTGTGACGGAGGTTCAGATGTGTAAGATTATTGATGGTCTAAAAAGTAACAGTTCCTCTGGATGGGACGAGTTTTCCCCAGTTTTGCTTAAGAAATGTAAGACAGATATTGTCCAAGTTTTGACCCACTTGGTGAATTGTTCTTTGCAAGAGGGCATTTTCCCTGATATTCTCAAGTTTACTTTAGTTAAACCTATCTACAAGAAAGGTAGTAGGAGTATGAAAGAGAATTATAGGCCAATTGCCTTGACATCCACCTTTGGAAAGCTGTTGGAGAAAATTATTTTGTTAAAATTATTAGAGCACTTTAACAAATACGACATTATTCATGATTTCCAGCATGGGTTTAGGGGAGGCCGGGGGTACGGTCACGGCTGCTACTGCATTCTATCACAATGCCTTGGACAGGTTAAACGATGGTTGTAGAGTTGCCGGGCTGTATCTTGACCTCTCCAAGGCCTTTGATCGGGTCCACCATATGACTCTTTTAACTAAGATGCGTGAGTATGGCGTTGAAGGTAAATTTATTTCTATACTTGCATCATATCTGGCAAACAGAGAGCAGTGTACTGAGATTGCTTATGATAAGGGTGGACTAGTAAGCAAGTCTAGATCTTGTTCTAGGGTTGTTAAGTTTGGCGTGCCCCAGGGCTCAATCCTGGGGCCGTCTCTTTTCATTTGCTATGTAAATGATTTTCCCTGTTCAGACAATTATCTTACGACAATGTATGCAGATGATACGTCGTCTTATGTGGTCTTCGGACCTTAAGACTTTAGAGTCTAAAGTTAAGAATTTCTTGGATAGCATAATTGATTATTTTACAAGTATTAATTTAAGATTAAATGTTGATAAAACTGAGCTAGTTTATTTTAGTTCTAACACTGATCTTGCTATTGTAAGTGGAAGCAATTCAATTGAATGTTCTAATTCATGTAAATTTTTGGGTCTTTTTATTGATAAAGACCTTTCTTGGAAATGCCATATTAATCATGTTTGTAACAAACTTACTTCGAGCCTTTTCTTGCTGAGAAGAATAGCTAAGTATTTGCCGACTTATCTATTGAGATCAATCTACTTTGGGTTTTTTTACCCTTTTCTTTCCTATGGCCTATTGTTATGGGGTAGTACCTCCAAATGTCAGCTGAAGCGTGTCTTTATATTGCAAAAAAAGGCCCTTCGTATCATTGTTAAATGTGAAAATCAGCGCCAATCCTGTAAGGACTTTTTCTTGTCTTTGAATATTATGATTGTCTATGCAATGTATATATATCAGACTATTGTCCTTGTTGCTAATGATAAGCTTATTAATGTTGAGAATGAGGCTGTACATGACCATTTCACAAGATCTAGGCTGGACTTTCATAGAGTTTAAAGAAGAACCAACATAACCTCAAATAGTCCCTATGTATAGGGAGCAATCTTCTACAACAAGTTGCCTAATAACATAAAAGTACTAAATGGAAGCAAATTCAAAAAATAACTGAAAGAATGGTTGATTTCAAAGTATCCTTATGACCCTTTGTGGGACTCGCCTTTTGAAAAATGAGGTAATTGCCTGTTTCTTTAGTCATAGGCCTAAGTAACATTTTTCTTTACTGAACATTAATCTTAATTTGTCTATGTTATGTTTAGGCCTAAGTAAATATTGTCTCTTGTTTTAATTTTTGATTGTAAATATGACTATGTTGATGTTCGTAGCTTTCTTACAACTTTTGTTTGTAAACTATCAATTAATTGACCATGTTTATGCATTACATGTAATGTAACGAACAATAAATGATTTGATTTGATTTGATTTGACAGTCAGGGCAGGGCAGGAGGAGGTGAAGGGCTGTCAGCCAACTTTGTCTGCCGCTGACAGTCGGAGCAGGTGGAGGTGAGGGCTGTCAGCCAACAGTGTCTGCCGCTGACAGTCGGGGGAAGGTGGAGGTGGGGGCTGTCAGCCGACAGTGTCTGCCGCTGACAGTCGGGGCAGGTGGAGGTGAAGGGCTGTCAGCCGACAGTGTCTGCCGCTGACAGTCGGGGGAAGGTGGAGGTGGGGGCTGTCAGCCAACAGTGTCTGCCGCTGACAGTCGGGGCAGGTGGAGGTGAAGGGCTGTCAGCCGACAGTGTCTGCCGCTGACAGTCGGGGCAGGTGGAGGTGGAGGGCTGTCAGCCGACAGTGTCTGCCGCTGACAGTCGGAGCAGGTGGAGGTGAGGGCTGTCAGCCAACAGTGTCTGCCGCTGACAGTCGGGGGAAGGTGGAGGTGGGGGCTGTCAGCCAACAGTGCCTGCCGCTGACAGACCGTTTTTTGGACGGTAATGGCGGCTGATGACAGTGATGCGAAATGTCCCTCTTGTAAAAAGAAGGTATAAAAAGGTGAATCTGGAATTGAATGTAAGGGATTTTGTAAAATTAAGTGGCATTGTGATTGTGTGAGTATTTCCAAGGATGAATATTCTCATATTGTTGCGTTGGGCGATAAAGTGAATTGGTTCTGCCCTAACTGTGACCAAAGGTTTGTACTGTATTTACTAAAATTACCGATGTGGAAAGTTTCCTGAACATTGAATTAGTGGTTGCTAATCTTACTCAGCTTGTAAAAGGTGTTATTAATGAAAATCTTAAGCTTTCGGATAAAGTAGAAGAAGCTAATTTGGCTAATTCGAGGTTATGTGATGACTTGCTGAATTTGAAAGATGAAGTTCGTGTAAAATTGTCTGCTGGACAAGTACAGACCAATAGCAAACCAAAGGCGACTAAAAGTGAAGCATTTCCAACTAAAGTCTCTTATTCGGATGTCGTTGGACTGAACAACCGAACTGAGGAATTCGAATCCAATCGACCCTATCGAAATGGATCCAACCGAGCTAAGGAAGAAGATGAAGTTAAAGTTGTCGATGTCGATCAAAGTGAACACAATGAAATCGGGAGGTTAAGTGACCAAGAATTTACTTTAAACTCTAAGTCCATGGTTGTTAAAATTCTAACTATGGGAAGCAGGGTTATAAATTCAATCAAGGAAGAAATCGTAATCATAAAGGGGAAAGATCTAACTCACAGGTAAATAAGTTTGTGCCTGAAACTGTCGGCACTAGGGCTCATCCCAAACCCATCTTTGGGACTAAAATCGTTTCAGGTGAAGATCCTAAGTTAAAAGTATGTGAAAACTGGAAATGGATTTTCATATCCAAGCTTAATGAGACTACAGAGAAAGTTCAAGTGGAGGATTACTTAAAGAGCTGTAATATAACAAAGTTTATTGTAGAAGACTTTCAAAGTAGATCTGGTTATAAATCTTTTAAGTTGGGACTGACAAAGGATGATGTGGACAAAGTCCGTGACCCTAGTTTTTGGGATGAAGGGATTTTTGTTAAAGACTTCATTCCAAGACGCAACAGATCTTTTTAGCCAGAAAATTGCAGGCTTAATTACTAAGCCTATTATCTCTACCATCAATAAGCCAAGTTCTAGCCTAGGACTACAGAGTCAAGGCTGTGAGTGTTTTACACAAAAACTTAATGATTTAGGTGCGTTTAACCTTGCTCTTTTTCAACAAACTTTCAAAAATGATGTCTGTCCTATTTTGTGTCGCAATTGTGTTGGCCTAAAATCCATTGAGCTAGGTCTAAGTGATATTGCTGAGTTTGAACCTAGGAATAGGCTACTTAATAAACATAAACAGTTGTTAGTTTTACATTACAATGTACAAGGGCTTGGAAATAAGTTTGATAGTTTCCAGCTAGTACTTAATGACTATAATCCTGATGTTGTCGTGCTTACGGAGCATCAGAGGAAAGATATTGGTTTGTTTAGCTTCGACAATTACAGACTTGCTGCTACGAGCTCAAGATCCTTACACAAGGGTGGGGGTGTTGCAGTCTACCTAAAGATTGACAATTCACTTTATTTTGAGCCATTTTCTTGGTTATCTGAAGTTGACTCTGAAATGGACTTTGAAGTCACGATGGGTAGGCGTGTCTTTATATTGCAAAAAAAGGCCCTTCGTATCATTGTTAAATGTGAAAATCAGCGCCAATCCTGTAAGGACTTTTTCTTGTCTTTGAATATTATGATTGTCTATGCAATGTATATATATCAGACTATTGTCCTTGTTGCTAATGATAAGCTTATTAATGTTGAGAATGAGGCTGTACATGACCATTTCACAAGATCTAGGCTGGACTTTCATAGAGTTTAAAGAAGAACCAACATAACCTCAAATAGTCCCTATGTAAAGGGAGCAATCTTCTACAACAAGTTGCCTAATAACATAAAAGTACTAAATGAAAGCAAATTCAAAAAAGAACTGAAAGAATGGTTGATTTCAAAGTGTCCTTATGACCTGGACTCGCCTTTTGAAAAATGAGGTAATTGCCTGTTTCTTTAGTCATAGGCCTAAGTAACTTTTTTCTTTACTGAACATTAATCTTAATTTGTCTATGTTATGTTTAGGCCTAAGTAAATATTGTTGTAGTAAGGTTTTAATTTTTGATTGTAAATATGACTATGTTGATGTACGTAGCTTTCTTACAACTTTTGTTTGTAAACTATCAATTAATTGACCATGTTTATGCATTACATGTAATGTAACGAACAATAAATGATTTGATTTGATTTGATTTGACAGTCAGGGCAGGGCAGGTGGAGGTGAAGGGCTGTCAGCCAACTTTGTCTGCCGCTGACAGTCGGAGAAGGTGGAGGTGAGGGCTGTCAGCCAACAGTGTCTGCCGCTGACAGTCGGGGGAAGGTGGAGGTGGGGGCTGTCAGCCGACAGTGTCTGCCGCTGACAGTCGGGGCAGGTGGAGGTGAAGGGCTGTCAGCCGACAGTGTCTGCCGCTGACAGTCGGGGCAGGTGGAGGTGGAGGGCTGTCAGCCAACAGTGTCTGCCGCTGACAGTCGGAGCAGGTGGAGGTGGAGGGCTGTCAGCCGACAGTGTCTGCCGCTGACAGTCGGGGCAGGTGGAGGTGAGGGCTGTCAGCCAACATTGTCTGCCGCTGACAGTCGCGGCAGGTGGAGGTGAGGGCTGTCAGCCAACAGTGTCTGCCGCTGACAGTCGGGGCAGGTGGAGGTGAAGGGCTGTCAGCCGACAGTGTCTGCCGCTGACAGTCGGGGCAGGTGGAGGTGAGGGCTGTCAGCCGACAGTTGTTGCCGCTGACAGTCGGGGCAGGTGGAGGTGAGGGCTGTCGGCCAACATTGTCTGCCGCTGACAGTCGCGGCAGGTGGAGGTGAGGGCTGTCAGCCAACAGTGTCTGCCGCTGACAGTCGGGGCAGGTGGAGGTGAGGGCTGTCAGCCGACAGTGTCTGCCGCTGACAGTCGGGGCAGGTGGAGGTGAAGGGCTGTCAGCCGACAGTGTCTGCCGCTGACAGTCGGGGCAGGTGGAGGTGAAGGGCTGTCAGCCGACAGTGTCTGCCGCTGACAGTCGGGGCAGGTGGAGGTGAAGGGCTGTCGGCCGACAGTGTCTGCCGCTGACAGTCGGGGCAGGTGGAGGTGAAGGGCTGTCAGCCGACAGTGTCTGCCGCTGACAGTCGGGGCAGGTGGAGGTGAAGGGCTGTCAGCCGACAGTGTCTGCCGCTGACAGTCGGGGCAGGTGGAGGTGAAGGGCTGTCAGCCGACAGTGTCTGCCGCTGACAGTCGGGGCAGGTGGAGGTGAAGGGCTGTCGGCCGACAGTGTCTGCCGCTGACAGCCGGGGCAGTTGGAGGTGAAGGGCTGTCAGCCTAGCTCCGCGGTGTCGTTTACATAACAGCTGTGCCGGTGACGGTTATTGTGTACACAGTGTTTGGAAAACGACGATCCGATGATTCGTAATACAAATGTAATTGTTACATCTGGTATTTCGTAAAATTATTTGTAAAAATGAGCATCTCTTATCCTTTTTTTTTTTATACAATCCGTTCATACGTAATATGAGTAGGCTGTATTTTTTTCTATTTACTATGGTTTTAACTCTTAAACACTTTTGTAATAATTCTGAACCTAGTTATAACATATAATAATATTCATAGCTCTAATAGGATATTGCACTTATAAAAATTTTATAGCAACGAATTTGCGTTAATAAAGGTGCTTGGATCTTTTGCAACAACTCGTTATCGGTAAAGTGATTTTAGTAATAATTGTTCGATAAAAATATCATTGTATACTTAATTGATCAGAAATAAATTTAACATCAAAGTGTTTATAAACAAATATTGGTTAGTGAATTCAACTAGGAGATGTATGTGTTTTTTAAAAACCACCCTAAGAAAGAAAAAAGTCAATAGTTATCTTAATTGAAATAAGTGAAATTACACTCTGAAAGATTATTTTGGTCATATATAAATTTCTCGGTAAGGTAAATTACATTACAGTTTCTCATGTTGAAGTTGAACTCTCCTTTAATTTTATTTTTACAGGAAAGCAAGTAAACCTTTTTACTAGTCGCATACGTTCTAAAACAAGCCTCTCCATTGCCGAATAAATTAACACATCGACGGGCCAATCGGCACTTGTGAAAATCCAATACGCACGTAGCAATTAAAACTGCAGCCCTGCGCTCCCTTGTAGGAATCCATTAACACGGTTGGCCCATTAGTGTTACAAGTGTTGTCCATTTATGGGTTCGAATGATACTTTTCGCAAAATAAATTATTAAAACCTCAGATTTTGTCTGGAATCCACTAATAATTTAATCAGCAGAGTTAACTTAACACAAGCTGCTTCGAACAAAATGGTAATATATGTATTTACTAGCAGCCCGCGTCATTTCGTGACTTGTAAAAACAACACGATAAAATCCTATACTCTTATATGAGTAATGTTATCTTGCTTGCTTGCTTGCTTGTATGCTTGCTTGCTTGCACAACGATCTCAAAAACGGCTCCGAGGATTTCCTTCAAAGTCTGTAAATAAGTAATTTATGACTTAAAAACGTCTTTTATGCATATTACTTGGCCAGAGAAAATTTTTATAACGTTTATAAATTTTATAATTTTATAATCGAATTTTAAAGTTGTAAAATTTTAACATTGGCCTTATGGGTTGCCGTGATAGCAACGAAAATAAACAAGGAAAGTGTAAACAAATGAAGTAATCATAACAGCTGTTTGGAATCTACAGCCATCAAGGGAAAATACATCAAGTGGGATGAAGAGTCCATGGAGCAATAAAAAATGTTTGTAATTTATCAGTTTTATGACATTGAAATATTTTATAGTAACTGGATGAACTGATAAACATGAAATAACACCAAGCAAGGCTCGGTCCACCAGGTACTAAGCTTTAAAACGTTAAATTAATGTGCCTCATGAAGTGATAAAACTATTTAATATCTTTAAAGACATTGCATCTATACCTTCTACAGAGATGCACTATCTGCATGCAACTTACGAGTATACGTCAGCCTTTTCGAAAGTATTTTTTGTATTTGACTTTTATACATAAAAGTAACTCTGAGAAACAATTTTAAATGCAGAAACAATTTTAAAAGTAAAACAAATATCGGTTTTATTACAGACTTCTCTCAAATTTCACTTAGTTCCTACATAAATATCCTGTGTTTTTAGCTTGTATTCTTTTGCTCGTCATTTTAAAATAGTTGGTCGTGGTAGCTTGGGTAAAAACAATACACGCTATTGTAGCGGATTCCCAACTAATATCTGCAATAATAATAATTTACTTTATGAAAGAATCGTTCGAAAAAACAAACTTACTTGTAATAATAATCGACCAGGTTGACTAAAGTTTACTTGCATTATTTTGAAATTGATTGAGGTAGGCAATGTTTATGGTATGTTTATATATTTTTTTGATGTCCCACCTTCACATCCCAGAACACCACTAAACCTAGCGCGGAACCGTTTTGTACATTAATTTGTACTAGGACTGGTGGATCATGGCATTGTCACATAGCGATATGCAATTAATTGGTGATTGGCGGGATTACAACCCTGGCCCCTGAGAGCGAAGTTCTAACCACTATAGAACGCTTTTATTCCTGTAAAACTTAATAAACTGCGAAATATACAAAAACAATAAGAATTATATCAGTGGACAAATTGTAGAATACGAAGAAATGTAATGCTTTCAATAGATGGATTTATGAGGCTTCAATAGACTTATTAAAAAGCAACCAATCGCAAACTTTAACTTTTTTTGTTAGACTTTCGTGTGTTTAATTACTGTATGGCTAATAAATTCATTAATCATGCTATGTGTTTTCTAATTCTGTTCCTCGTAAAGATTTGGTAAACTTTTAAAATATACTGTTCTTGGTCTAGTTTTGAAAAAAAATTACAAGCAATATTTAAAATTTCCACCAATCCATCCTCAATTTAGAAAATTATTTGTTTCGATATATTTTATAAAATGTCTCTCAGTTTTAAAACAGTTTTCACCACACTACGACGAAATCACCTGTTTTACAAACGTCAAACGCGGACCGAAACACACTGTTTGCCGCCACAGGATCGAAAACGTTTGGGGCCCTAGGGCCGAAAGTCAGCTGATCATTTATTTGCTTGAAACAATGTCAGAACATTACAAAATTATACAGTAATTCAAGACAGGATAGTTGCGATCATATGATTTTCATAGCTGTGTTTTGTTTTCAAGTGAGTCAAACAATAATCAGTTAATTTTTAATTATTTAGGGTATATTTCATTGTGTAGTGTGGTGAAAAATAGCGTTCGCACCTCGGCCGAAAGGGTTTTGCAGCTCTCGATCGTTTCAAATTCTCGACTTCGTCTTGAATTTGAATCACGATCTCGAGCCTGCAAAACCTCATTTTCGGCCCATGTTACGAAATATACTATTACAATTTTTCAAGCAGTTATAAGAAACTTAGGGAATCTATTTTTGAGTAGTTGAAAACAATTATAATCACATATCAAATAGTGTCTGTGTTATAATCAATAATGCCTTGGGATATTAAACGGAGGCTGATGTTCAAACAGCTTGATGTTACACGTGATCACATTGTGTAGAGGTTTCATGCTTCGCAGAATCATTATCAGTTGAACCATTTACTAATGTTGGTGTTCATTTTCATTGAAGAACGCCAATACAATCATCGTGAAGCATTTCGTGAAAATGAAACACGCATTTGATACCACGTTGAATAATCAATAGTTAAAGTAATGACATAATAGACAGGATTGGAATAAAGTTGTTTCGTTTATAAGACTTATTGATAAAAACTTTGGTTTTATAAATACAAATATTGGTGTGTAGGATAATCTTTTGCCCATCCCTATTTGAACATATTCTCTCTTGCAAAACCATGAACCTAAAATAAAATTTGTAATATTTCATAGCTATCTTAAACCTTTAATTTTTGGGAATATCCTAATTCCGATAGCAATTATTTCAGTTTCTCCAGTTTTAAACGCTATACCGTCTTATTACTATAAGAAACTACCTAAGTAGCGATGAAAATGTATAACATTTTAATTATAATAGTAAAATGTAGAAAGTAGGAGTTAATTTTGTTTTCCTCAGTATAAAAGTATTTCCTTTCTCATAAATTTTGCTTTGGTGAAGGTTAAGATTCCTGTAAATTTTAATTAGTATAATTTTTTTAACAAGTTTGATATTGATTGCAGCCACCACATACAAATTGCAGAGAGACTCACTAAATGTTGAATTTTTTTAAGGAAAAGGAGAAAACAAAACTGGATTACTGAAAAGCCAAATAAATTGTTATTTTTAAATGAACAATAAATTACTTGTGTCTAAAACTATAGGGGTTTTATTTTATTTTGATATACTCCAACAATTAAAAGACTGAAATTGGAAGATTGATAATAGTTTTGGAAGTATAATATATTAAATAACCAGAAAAAGAAATTAGAGCTTGCCTCTTATTCAGTTGATGTCACTATAACAAATAATTTCAAACCAATAATTAATATGAATTAAACCTTAAACATATACTTTCGGTTTGATTTCTCTACAATTACTTAGCCTTCGCCTCATTAGTGTCAGTCAGTGTTTCGTGGTGACGTAATATTTCATGGCCAAAGTAGGAATTTCAATATCAGCAATTATACATCACCGGTGACGCGTATTGGGAGTCGTTAACCCGCCTCGTGTGTAATTGAAATAGTTCCCCGTACATTTCAACATTAGTCGCTAATGGGCAAAATACAATTTAAAGTAGGTAACTTAAGTTGATTAATACAATGTAAAATAGGAAAGAAAAAGCCCAGGTTGTTTACGTCCAAAAACTAAGGACCACAACTCAGGTACATTGAATTGTGTCTGAAGGAGGGATTTAGAGTCTGTACGGCGAAAATCTTATTCGAAATAACAGAATTGTTTCTAGTCCAACAATACACTGTGAAAACTTGCATTAACAGATAAAGTGTATTAAAGATAAAATTGAATATTTATTTATTTTGGCTTGATTTTGTAAACCATAACTTACTGTTGCAAAAACTTATAAAGTTTTGATAAAACAATTTATTCGACAATACGGCTCTGACATGATGTTTTACAGGGGGAGAAAGATATGTGATACATGGGTGAGAGAAAGATAAATGAAAATTCTTTTAAACGTCTTAATATAATGTTGAGTTATAATGAGTTTACCGTTTATCCTGACGAAATAAAAATGCTAAATACATTAATCATGGTGTATTAATAAATGTACTCCTTTAACTATGCTCTCATAATGGTAATATTAAATCGAAGTAAAAATTAATCCGTTGGAATAAGTATATTGTCTCTAATTTGTTATATTATCAGATGTGTAAGCATCACTTCACGTTCGTTACTTTCTTAATTTTGTAGACGGATTAAATCGATATACGTATATCTATATCTACCGATATCACATTATATTCTTATTAAAGACACCAGCCGTTGTGATTGAAACTCCCCCCACAGTTCTGAAACGATAGTTTAGGTGTTTAGAGGTCGGTGTCAAGTTTTGTAAGCCACATTTTCGATGATCAAACTTAAGAGGAAAGATTATCAGTAGTTTTACCAATCATGTACTGATCTTGGTACAATTTCAAAACTGTTAGGTCAATAGGCATTCCGTCAGTGCAAAACAAATACTGTGACTTGCCAATAAATCCGTCTGGTTCGCTGGAACAACATGCAAGCAGTGACAATCTCCAGCCTGCAAATCACAATGGAAACGTCGTGTATCGTTAGTGCTTGGAAATCAACAATTCCGGTTTCAATAATAATCTACTTTCTGTCTGTAAATTCTTCAATAAAGATTTAGCATCAAGAATTATATAAGGTAGTTCAGTTTTCAATAATCATAATGTATTTGCAAGTATTTATTTATTAGCATAAAAATATGTATGTATTGAAAGTATACATGTGGCAAAAAGGAAAAATATACTTTTAAGTTTTAATGACTTCAAACTTAGTCCCTTTGTAAGAAAACTGCCAGGTACATATGCAGTTACAGGTATAGTTTTAAGAGTAGTTTTTATAAAGTAACCAGGATGAAAGTGATGGTGAAAGGATGAAAATGAAGGTATTCACCTTGGCTTTTACTTGTATTCAGGTTAACCAAGCAAGTTGTTAAAACAGAAGTAGGTAAATTTCAGCTGCTCATTGATGATTGATTGAATGTTATTGAGTCGCCTCAACCTGTGAATAGTAAAATGGAGATGGGTTTATTTGGATTCATTTAGAGTAGGTTTAGAAATATTGAAAATGATGGTAAATTTATGTATATTTAAAAGAAAGATTACGGTCTGATCACTATGTTAGTTATTGTAAGAATTTATTGTAATAAAAACCCCGTCATAGATGTGTCGTGTTGAAAACCTTTGAAAATCTCACCAAAGTTTGCCAGAAGTTCACCTTATTCTAATCTTGAGGAAAACCTCATGGAAACCAAAAACTGCGCCCTTTTAAAAATTAGAATGATCAAAACTTTTAATATTGTAATATTCGCTGAAATTTAAAAAAAAGAACCTTTAGCTTTTAAAGTTCACATAGATTCCCTCAATACAACAGTTAAAAAGTGGGTTTTTCCATGAGAAATTTTGTTTTTATAAAATTGTGCATAATTGTGAGCGGTAAAATATATGAAATGAAGTAAACCAAACCGATCAATATAATTGTTATTATTGCGTTTTAAAAACTTCTTTTAATGAATAATATTGTACTTAGATACCTTAAAAATAAAATAAATCACAAAAAATACTTTTACTGCAAATGTATTAAAAGATCTGATTTTTTACATTTCGGGAATGTAAAAATCCTTGGCCAAAGCAGTTCCAAAAGTGACAAAAGAACCTAACCAAAGTCCACAATTGAGTTACACGAATTCTGCTATAAAGGAACTGTCAAAGACAGTGACTCCTGTCGTCCCATCTCTCTGGCCTTTAAAACAATAGACCGCAACCGCGTACCTCCAGCCAATTTTTCCGCAACTGGACAGGAAAAAGGAGATTTTTAATAATGTTTTATTGTGTTTCAGTACCAGTGGCAATTTTTTAACGATTGAAACAGGAAAACTTCAACAATCTTATTTTAATCTTTTAGACATTCTGGTGGATTAAAATAATGATTTTAAGTAGAGTTTGGTATATTTTAAAATCTGATTTGATTTCACTTGGAATACATCTTTTTATTTAATTAGTATTTTATTTATTATACAAGTCTCATGTGTCTCAAAGAGTACGCGCGGGTCAAAATATGATTAATTGATTTTAATACAGTTACATTAATATGACAGTCGTGCTAACAATAACATTTACAAATATTACTCCAGGCAACACTTTTTTACGTGAAACACATATTCATACAGTTTTCTTTCATACCATTACCTACAAACATTACCGGCTTGCATAGTAATAAAACGTAGGACAATCAAAACAGCCAAATGAAAAATGCAAGTTTTTTCTTTTACTACAAACACAAATTTATAGTGGGTTTTATTTCCAAAATATTTCACAAAAACCATTAAAAATATAGGATCTAAGGAACAAAACATTTGCTTACCTTCGTATACCATTAAAATTAAGATGAAATTAACATCCGTGGTTTGTTTCAGCCGTTTTGTTCTTACCTGAAAAGCTTTCATCCAGCAGTATGTGTGAAAGAACGTGTTTTTCTATATACGTTTCAAATATTAAATTATTTATCGTATTTTAAAAACAAACTCTCCTCCTAAAAACAAACGATTCCTTTGACAGTTAAACATAGTACGCAGGGCGTTTTTTGACTTTACCATTAGGTTTAAATTAGATTGATATGTTTCCCCAAATGCACGGTTCCATATTTTATTAATACCCCCGTTGCAGCAGACCTGCATACTCAGCGAATTTCAAATGCAAAACAACACATTTCAATGCAACATAGCGAGATTTGACAGGTTTTGGTAAGCTCCATAAGAATAACATGGGAAATGAGTATGCAGGTTTGCTGCTACAGGTATGTTAAAACTGGGTGGTTTTAATTCAATATTCAGTAGATCTGAACTAGAATAAGCTAATTACCAAGTTTTATCAAGATATGTTGAGAAATAAGCGAGATATAGAATTTTACTTATTTCCCATAAGGACAACGTACATTGGGACAACGTATTGTGTTTACCACTTTCAATATCTCGGTAACCAATGGACATAGAGCAGTGATTCAAAATTCTAAATTGTCTGTTTTTTGAGCTGAATTCAATGGTGCCAACGGAAATTCGATAAACTTTATTTTCCTATGTAAAAAACTCAAAAAACCATTTTTGGGGGGGTTTATCCCCCTTTACCCCCCCTTCCGGTGGTCCGATCGGGCTGTTTTACGAACTCGTCTGAGGGGTTACTACTTTACATGTCTGTACCAAATTTCATTAAGATCGGACCATTTTTACGGCCGCTATCGTGCTGACAGACACACACATATAAATAGAGGGTACTCTGTTAATAAATTATGTATGATTATAATATATATATATATATATATATATATATATATATATATATAAATTCGAAAGAATGGTGTTTTCTGCTTCTGGTGGCCCCAAATGAAAAGTTATCATGGTCTCGGGCTTAGGTCTTACCATGAGACCTACGGTAATAGCTTCATCCCTATAGGGGAAATTCGCTAAAACACTTCCAAACCATGCAATGTGTATCAGATTAAGTGTAAGGAAGGACAACGTATCTTTAGGAAGGACAACTTATCTATTCAAGGAGGCAGAATAAGTAAAGAAGTTGTTTTATCACTTTTGTCAATTTTCATTTAATTGCAATATGTACTTTTTAATAGGTCATTCCAGATATAGTCTCCCTTTTTATATAAGGCTTAATTTATTTCTCTCAATTTAGCTGATTGGTTAAAACTCTGATTACTTCATGACTTGCCTCCTGGATTGATAGTTGACTTAAATAAAAAGGTTATTATTACCTTACGTCTTCAATCCAATGTCCTGTCTAGGATGACTATTCATCAGCCCCAAAACTAGTCATCCTAAACAGGACATTGGATTGAAGACGTAAGGTGATAATAACCTATTTATTTCAGAAAAATCTGATGTTGCCATTTCAAAAAATGTTTTACGTGCTACCCTAAATAGCTGAGACAAACGTTAAAACGTTTTCACCAGCGGTTATATGGAATTAGTTGATAACAATACTTGTAAATCAACTGAACGCTGTTGTAGGTAAACTAATAAATCTAACGAAAAAATGTGGAATTCTTTTTTAAACATAATTAAATAAGTATAGATATAGACTTTCTCAAAACTATGATCTATTAGTTCAATTTGGGTTAAAAAAATATTACCATGAATAGGCCAGATAAAATATTTATAATATTTCTGAAAACATATCTTTTGTAGGAATATTTTTAACTGCAAAATATGTTTTCTTAAAACTGTATTGCTTGAATATACTGTTTAAAATATTCCATTCGTGTCACAGGACAGCATTGCAAGTAGACACAAGAACGCCTGTATTTGACGGATCGCTGCTAATAACAGTTTATGTAACAGTAACAAAAACAAAGGACAATGCGGACAACTGTTTCCCAAAAGCGGTTTTTACAAGCAACACATTTATGTGCTGATGAAAACATATTTTTGATTAGATTGAAAACAATTTTTATATTAACTAGTCTTGTTTTTTATTTTTATGGTGTGTCGATCCTCTGCAGAATTTTATATATTAAAGGTAGCACCACCCCCCTGCCTGTTTATTTAAGTTGCTGGAGGCAGTACTTTGAGCTAAAAATTTTGTCAGAAAAAATTGTCCTTAAATTTTTCTTATTTATCCTTTGTCAATCCTTATTTGTTTGATTTATTTGATCTCAGTATATAATTGTTTGGTTTATTTGAAGATTTTCATTTGCACACGTGAAGCTGTTCCTCAAAGTTAAAATAGATGTAGAACGTAATATATCCTTCCGGTCCGTTTTTTGTGATGGTTATAATATGAGTAATGAGTATCTCGATCAAACAAATACAATAAATGTAATATATTTATTATATCTCATTTCCCGCTCCAGTATTTTCAACGTCATTGTTATTTTTCAACAGCAAATATGAGTTATTTATATTTTTAAGACACGGTTGGTTTTATTAAAAATAATGTTTTTGATACAATATAATTTTATTTCATAATGGAATCGGTCTCATTAAATAAATTTTGATTGTTATACATATCAGTAGTGATAGAAAGAAAGGAACAAATTTTTTTTAAACTATTAAAATAATTTAAGTTTTATTTAGGATCACAATTAGTAGACATCCAAGTATAATCGTCGTCGTAATTTCAATGTTCAAACAGATCCTGCGATAAATTGCAGATAAATCTGTCCAACGTGGTGCACAACAAGCGACTACACGTTCCACAAATCACGTCCCGGACCCCATATGTAGCAGATAGCGCTACTTCAGCCACTTAACCCATTTTGCATGTTATTTTAAGTTGTTCAACTTCATGTAATGTTCGGATTAAAGTTGGAGAATGTAATCTATACTATTATAAAGAAGAGGTGGTTTCTGTATGTATGTTTAGATGTGGCAAGTGAACGCGAAAAATACTGAACCGTCCGGGTTGAAATTTCACTCAGAGGTGAAATTGAACCTGGGAAACACATAGGCCTATTCACTTCCTTAAAATCCCCTCGGGCTGCGCCTCGTGAACGTCCTCAGTTTCAATGTTTACATTTTATAAGGATGTAAACATTCAAACACAGAAAGGTAAACAGCTGTGGGTACTGATTTGACAGTTCTAAGAGCAGCTGATCAGAAGCAAGATCAGCTGTTTCAAGCTATCTATCGTGAGCGAAGCCACGGGCATTTAATGTTGAAAGTAAAGCTGAACACCGAGGTGGCTATTTCATCTTAGTTACTTAGAAAAAACCTTACAGTAGGTGTCTAGAAAATCTTAAAAAAACAGTTAAACAGATATAATATCCTTTACAATAGAATTAAAGTTTCGCTCAGTGGTAATAAATTTTATTTAATTAAAATTCAAGCCCTGTACACTTGAAAATTTAAGTGTTTTTAAAGTATATTTAAACATTTTAAAAGGTTTTCTCAACTATTTTTGAACAGATAACTGTTGATTAAAAATATATTTACCTTGGTAAATATATTTTGAATCAATATTATCAGGTACAAAATTAAGATAACTGTTATTTTTAAAACAAGAACATGAAATTCAGATGTTTTAAAATATTTTATATGATTTACATTAGTTTCAGTAATTTGTATTTACCATAAAAGAGTGACTGTATATGATTCAGCTCCCGCGAACAAGTTAAACCCGTATGCAGGAACTTTCCCTAATTTTACTTACACTGTAAAATTGTATATTTTGGAGAATTTATTTCGACCTTTTTTCCACTAATTTTTCTAGAATCGACACTGACTATAGATTAAATTCTTTTATGCCTGAGTGATGTGTATTGGAAAGTCCTCATTTTCCGTTAGAAAATACACATGAGGGAAGACAACACTTACCCTATCAAAAACATGAGTCTAAAATAGCTAATGTCGTAAAAGTTAAGTTGATTATCCCAAGAAAGGTATTCTACAGTGAATATACACAAAATACTTGACAAAATGACACATTATAAATGTAAGTATTAAGAAAAATGTAAGTTACATGAAAAATATATTATTGAGTTCTAAAGTTGGAACGTACGCTTCGTAGAGCTACGTGTTTGATAATACTTAACAAGGCTACAAGATCGCGCCACTATCATCACGATCATCACACTCATCCTTCACTCATATTCAGGGTAACGTCCTCCATGAGGTTCCTGTCTCACCAAAGAATGATAAAGAATGATACTTTATATGCTGGCTGGAGCAAAGTAGTAAGGAATAACAAACAACAGAAAACAACTCTAAACAACAGAAATATTTTTGTACTGTATTATGTGTAGTACAACGGAGGTAGTGCAGCTGGGTCGTCGCATGTGTGCAAGGCTCTTTTGTCAGTGTGATTTAGAGCTAGACTCAGCAAAGCTCTATGCTCTAACCTAGCGGTGTACCCTGCTCATTCTCAGGGCAGTAGGCCTAGTATATATATTTTAGTTCTCAGTGCAAAACTTTAGTCGTTTTTGTGAAGCTCGTTTATCAGAGTTTTTATTAATCTTATAACCTTATCCTAGCTTGATTGCTTGCTTTCTTCCTGATTGCACAGTTACCTAAAAAACGGCTTGAAAGATTTACTTCAAATGCTGGTTATAATTTGTTCATGGCTCAAAAATGTATTCTATACCGGCCCCTTTGTCAGTAAAAATCTAATTATTTGAAAAAACGAATGTGAAAGCTGGTAAATTCTAACATTGGCCTTAGGAGTTGCCATAATAGCAAAGAAATCAATAATGGGGACATAAACAAAGTAATGATAACACCTGTTTACAAGCAGTCATCTATCAATAGTATTTTTTCGGGGTGTTGGATGAAGACTGCAAGGAGTATTTACTCAAAATGTTTATACAAAGAGAATAAGACATATTTTTAACGTAGTATATGAGATGTAAACTTGTAAAACCGAGGAAGGATCGGTCCACCGGGTACTATAATCTAAAACAAGCACTTGTGCGGGCTAAATCTTTTTGTCGTCCGAAGAATTGTTCAATATGGGGTTTTGGGGCCACAAAATATCAATCGGAGCTGAACACAAGACTGGGAAAAACTGGGCCCCGTCCCACAGCCAGGACTTCGTAGTGCCCATGTTATCATTATGGACAATTTCAACCAAAACAGCTTACTCACTTATCCAGTTTTTTGTTTTTTCCTAGCAAAGCCAGTCTCCTTGTACTGTGTGAGAAAAATACGATGAATTAAAACATTTGAAAAACACAATTATTTCAAACTGCAGATGTATTTATGGAAAAATCACGAACATTTCCTATTGGAAAACCAATTACACCTGCCCGTCCACCCCGAGCGCTGACGGCTTTAAAATGAAAACGGCCGAGAAACATTTGGCCGGTTACAAATGGCTCCAAAAGAGTTTGGTTTGTGCAAACTCATCGATAAATCTGCCTGTTGTGTCGTAACAAACCGACAACACTTTGCCATTCACACAAATTACGCGGTGATGGTTCAAACATTGGTGGACGCGAAACGTTTGGTCACATATTTTAGGATTTTCAGGCGCGTCCCTATTGGGGAACAGTTAAAATAGACGGCCCTACCTCTTAGAGAAAAATGTATTACGAAAAATATAAATGCATATCTATTAGAACCCTAGAAAAATGTAATTAATTCAACCACTTTGACCTTGAAGGGTGAGCAGATTCCACTAATGTTGTAGAGGTTAGGCATCGCCAACAGAAATGTCAAAGATCTTTAGCACAATAATTTATTGACAATAAGAGTAACAAGATATCGTAGCAATTGATCTTAAATCAGTTAAAGGTTGTATACATTTGTTATACTTTCAATTGATGTTAAACGGAAATCCTAATTAAGTTACGAAATTGATTTACTTTTAAGAACTCACTCCCTCAACATAATTTTAAATCTTGAACGCTACAAAAATTTTTAAAGTGCACTTACTTCCACCATCACTTCTTGCGGCATATTATAGTGACCCAGACTGCTACTTTATGAACTACTGCATTTTTAATGGACAAAGTGTATTAAAGCAACTTTGCTCTCTTAATATACCTAGATATTAGACACCACTTAATGTCACCTAGGGCGTCAGTAATGGGCCTGGAGTAGCCACTAGGACACATTACCATGTCAAACACTCCTGGAGTGCTGTCTCTGGCCTTTGTGCCTATCGAACAATTATGGCACATCACTCAAATTATGGCTCATCAACTCACCGTGGTGACTGATTAAATCTATGAAGCTTAAAATGTTTCATTAAAAAAGCCAGCTATGCTGTTTTTCTTGAAAGTAGTTTTCTTGAGAAGAGAGATTAGATGATTTTATTTTGTAATTTTTAAGTTTCTTATGTTTTGAGTTAATTACAAAAAAGCCAACCACGTATTTTTCTGATTTTTAATATGATCCACGACTTAAACCATGACTTAAAATTATGGCGATCCTTGGTCAACCTTAGTCCTTAGTCTTTAAATTTCCCAGAATGGAATTGAGAACACATTGATGCTAGAATTATAGGAAAAAATTGTGACTTGCATTATTTTTTAGGACGCAACTTCTATTATCAAAATGAATATCCCTTGTTTCTAAATGACATCATTTTAGTTGAGAGTTAATTGATGGCATTTTATGGCTTCACTCATCTTTCATAGAAGAGAAAAAAATACTCATAAAGCACTAAAATGGCCCCGAACAACAAACCGAATTTACGCAGGATCGACAAAACTAAAAAACGTCCCGCTTCTTCAGGTTGTAAGACTTGCTTGTAAACATTCCTAAATGTACCTTTTGATACAAATAAACATTTTAGCGTTTTATGAAAGAATCAACGAGTTGAATTAAAATGGGATGGAGAAGCGTGCTTAAATTAAAGAGCTATAGAACGAGTCAAATGTCACGGCCCAATCCACCCATAAGACTAATGATAGGCGTTAAAAGTGGTTCATTAGATTAATTTTTAAGACAAATTTAAAAGTTTCTCATCCATGTTTTGTTTGTTTGAAAATTTTACCATTACGTTGCATTTATATATTTAAGGTTTTAAAAGCTTTTTATCTAGTAATTGGCAATTTACCTTCAAATGTTGACTATTACAGACAGGGGCTTAGAAATGCTAGTAATTTTAGAGTCCCCAAACCTAATGCAACCTTTACACAAAAAAATAAACTACACAGCTCCTAGAAGTTTAAAAAAGCTACTTCATAAAACATAAAACTTATAAGAATTTAAAGTAATATCTTAAGAATATCAAAACTTGGCTTAGAAGTATGGGCAGAAGCGATGTGGAGGATCTATTTGTTACTGTTTAATAAGTTTGTTGTTTTATATATGACTTTTAAAAGAAGAATATTGACAGGGATTCGTTGAAGTAAGATTTTTTCATTGTATAAGAGTAAAATTTTTATTTTGTTAATATATCAGTTTGGTAGATTGTAAAAAAACATCTATTAAATTTCATTCAAATATATGAATTCTATTTATTTTGAAAATCACGG